>PVLA01002253.1:0-71827 GCA_004027455.1 Hydrochoerus hydrochaeris | reverse complement strand
ATGATATTCATAAATACGATTCTTATTTATTCACTAAAGAGGATAGTCTCAAGTTGTCTCCATTTACCTATGAAGACCTCAAGATCATTCTTTTTTATACCTGAGTAACAGTCCATCATATAAAAATGCCACATCTTTTTCATCCACTCGGCAGTAGATGGGCATCTTGGTTGTTTCCAAGATTATCTATCACAAATTGTGCCGCTATGAACATGGGTGCACATGTATCACTGTGATATGACCTTTTCAGTTCTTCTGGGAAAATACCCAGGAGAGGAATAGCTGGACTGAATGGAACTTCCAATCCTAGTCTTCTGAGAATTTTTCATATAGATTTCCATAATGGTTGCACCAGTATAAACCAACAGTGGAGCAGTGTTCCCTTTTCCCTGCAGCCTCGCCAACATTTATTATTAGTTGATTTCTTGATAGCAGCTATTCTTTCCAGAGTGAGGTGAAATCTCAATGTTGTTTTAACTTGCATTTCTCAAATGACCAGTGATGGTGAACATTTCTTCATGTATTTATTTGCCATTTGTATATCTTCTTCTGAGAACTGTGTGTTCATCTCAGATGCCCATTTTTAGAAAGGGCCATTGAATTTGGGGCTTGATGTTTTTCAATTCTTTATATGTTCTGTATATAAGTCCTTTGTCTGAGGTACTGCTGGCTAAAATTCTTTCCCACTCAATTGGTTTTCTTTTCACTCTGTTGGTGATTTCTTTTGAAGTGCAGAAACTTTTCTTTGAAGTGTTTCCCATACAGTTTGCATTTTGTTCATGAATTTGCTCCCTACACCTATGTCTCCAAGACTTCTACTTACCTTGTCTTCCAGTAGATTTAGTGTTTCTGTTTTAATATTTATGTCTTTGGTCCATTTAGACTTTAGTTTTGTGCATGGTGATAGACATAGATCTAGTTTCAGTCTTCGGCATGTAGAGAGCCAATTTTTCCAACACCATTTATTAAAGAGACTATCCTTCTTCCAGTGGACATATTTAGCCCCTTTGTCAAATATCAGGCTGAATGTCTTTATAGTTGTGCTTGCATCTTCTAATCTGTTCCATTGATCCTCAGGTCTATTTCTTTGCCAGTACCATGCTGATTTTATCACTGTGGCTTTATAGTACTGTTTCAAGTCAGGAATTGAGATGCCGCCTGCTTTGCTTTTGTTGCCTAGAATTGCCTTTGCTATTCTAGGTTTCTTCTGTTTCCAAATGAATTTTAGGAGTGTTTTCTCTAGATCTGTGAGGTATGTTCATGGTATTTTGATTGGGATTGCATTAAATCTGTATAACAGTTTTGGGAGTATGGCCGTTTTCACAATGTTGGTTCTTCCCAACCAAGAGCAAGGAATGTCCTTCCATTTTCTAATATCCTCTTCAATCTCCTTTTTCAGTGTAGTATAATTTTCAGCATATAGGTATTTTACATTTTTAGTTAGGTTGATTCCTAAGTATTTCATTTTTTAGATGTTATTGTAAAGGGAAATATTTCCATAATTTCCCTCTCAGTGAGTTTTTTGTTTGTGTACAAGAATGCTATTGATTTTTGAGCATTGACTTTGAATCCAGATACACTGCTGAACTTGTTTATTACCTCTAGTAGTCTTTTAATTGAGGTTTTTGGGTCTTCTATATAGAATATCGTGTCATCTGCAAATAGTGATAATTTAACTTATTCCTTTCCTATCTTTATTCCTTTTATTTCTCTCCCTTGTCTGATTGCCCTGGCTAGTGTTTCCAGGACTATGTTGAAAAAGAGTGGTGATAGTGGACATCCTTGTCTTGTTCCTGATTTTAAAGTGAGTCCTTTCAGTTTTTGTCCATTTAGTAAAGTGTTGGCTGTTGGTTTGTCATAGATGGCCTTTATAAGGTTGAGGTAGACACCTTGTATTCTGAGTTTCTGAAGGTTGTTTTTATGATGAACATGTGTTGGACTTTGTCAAAAGCTTTTTCTGCATCTATTGAGATGACCATGTGGTTTTTGTTTTTGGCTCTGTTGATGTGGTGTATTACACTTATTGATTTGCATATGTTAAACCATCCCTGCATTCCTGGAATGAACCCCACTTGGTCACGATGTATAATCTTGATGAATTGCTGCATTCTATTTGCCAGTATTTTGTTGAGAATCTTTGCATCAGTCTTCATTAGTGAGATTGGCCTATAGTTCTCTTTTTTGGTTGGATCTTTCTCTGGTTTTGGTATGAGAGTAATACTTGCCTCCAGGAATGATTTAGGGAGGATTGCTTTCTTCTCAATTTCATTGAAGAGTTTAAGGAGTATTGGCATCAAATCTCTAAATTTCTCATAGAATTCAGCTGTGAATCCATCTGGACCTGGGCTTTTCTTTGTTGGTAAGTTTTTAATTACATTTTCAATTTCAATAGCTTATATTGGGATATCTTCTTGGTTGAGCTTTGGTAGTTCATATGTTTCTAGTAATCTGTCTATTTCCTCTGTTTTTTCACTCTATGTGAGTAGAGATTTCCAAAGTAGGTATTCATGATCTTTTGAATTTCCATGGGATCTATAGTAATTTCTCCCTTTTCAGTTCTTATTGCATGAATTTGGGTTTTTTCTTTCTTTCTCTTGATAAGGTTAGCTAGGGGTCTGTCAATTTTGTTGATTCTCTCAAAAAACCAGCTTTTCGATTCATTAATTCTTTGTATTTTTTTATTTTCAATTGCATTGATTTCTGCTCTGATCTTTACAATTTCCTCTCTTCTATGATCTTTGGGTTTAGCTTGCTCTTCTTTTTCTAGAAGCTTGAGATGACACATTAGGTTGTTTATTTGTGCTTGTTCTGTTTTCTTGATATGACAATTTATTGCTATATATTTCACTGTTAAGACTGCTTTAATTGCATCCCACAGAATACAGTATGTTGTTTCTGTATTTTCATTGAATTGTAGGTATTGCTTTATTTTTTAAATTTCCTCTGTAGCCCATTGTTTGTTTAAAAGTTTTTTATTTAATTTCCATGTATTTGGGCAGATTTTGCAATTTCTTTTGCCATTAATTTCCAATTTCAGTGCACTATGGTCAGATATTATGCATGGGATAATTCAATACTTTGCATTTACTTAAGAATGTTTTATGTTATAATATATTTTGGAGAAATGTCCTGTGTGCAGCTGAGAAGAATGTGTAGTCTGATGTGGTTGGGTGGAACACTCTGTAAATGTCTACTAAGTCCAATTGCTCACAGGTATGATTCAGTTTTGTTTTTTCTTTGCTGACTTTTTGTCTAGTTGATCTATCTCTTTGTGACAATGGGCTGTTAAGATCTCCTGTTATAATTGTGTTGTTGTGTATTTGGTTTTTCATGTCCATTAGTATCTGTCTTATATTGTTGGGTGCTCCTGTATTTGGTGCATATATAATTGTTAGTTCTTCCTCTTGAATTTTACCACTAACAACTATGTAGTGATCTTCTCTATCTCTTTTAATCGTTTTAGGTTTGAAGTTCACATTGTCTGCAAATAGAATAGCTACCCCTGCTTTTTTCTGGGTTTCTGTTGCATGGAATACTGTTTTCCATCCTTTGACTTTTAATCTATGAGTTTCCTTTTGTGTCAGATGAGTTTCTTGTATACAGCATATTGTGGGATCATGTTTTTTGATCCATTCTGTCAATCTATTTCTTTTTATAGGTGAATTGAGGCCATTTATATTTATGGATATCACTGATATGTACTGGCTCAAATTTGCCATGTTATATTCCAGTTGTTTCTTTCTGCTTTTCCTCTTATTTAATTGCTTATCCTATCTGGTGGTTTCTTTCTGTTGTTGTTTTGGGTATTGTGGTCATTTTTATCTCTGTGTAGTATGTCTTTCAGTAATCTTTCTAGGGTTGGTTTGGTGGACATGAGTTTCTTCAGTTGTTCTTTGTCATGGAAGTATCTTGTTTCTCCATTAAATTTGAATGAAAGTTTTGCTGTGTACATCAGTCTGGGTTGGAGGTTGTTTTCTTTCAAGGCTTGAACTACCTCACTCCAAGCTCTTCTTGACTTGAGGGTTTGTGCTGAGAAGTCTGCCATGATACTAAAGGGCTTTCCTTGATAGGTGAGTTGTGTCTTTTCTCTGACAGCTTTTAGTATTCTGTTTTTATGCTGTATGTCTGAGATCTTAATTATTATGTGTCTGGGTGTAGATTTATTTTGATTGTGACTGTTTGGTGTTCTATATGCATCACTTATCTGCATATCAGATTCTTTCCCCATGTTTGGGAAATTTTCTGCTATTATTTCTGTAAATACTTTATGTATGTCATTTGCCTGGATTCCTGTATCTTCTCTAATGCCCATTATTCTTATATTGTTGCTCTTGGCATCATCATGAAGCTACTGGACTGTCATTTCATGCTGTTTTGTTATTTCTGAAAGTTCTATCCTTTCCTCTTCACTAATTGTGATCCTGTCCTCAAGGTCCAAAAATCCTGTCCTCAGGTTCCTTTAGGCAGTTTTGCATGGTTTCAATAGAATTTTTGTTTCTTGGATGTCTCTTGAAGTCTGTTTCATGAATTCTGCTTGTTTTCTATATTGTTCTTTCAAAGTTTCAATTAGTTTCCCATACTCCTGTACTGTTTTCTGTTTCTTCTTTAGCTGCATTCAACAACTCCTTTACTAAGGTTGTTATTTCTATCTTTACATGGGAGACTACTTCTAATTTGATTTCCTTTATAGCCTGATGGAGTTGTTTTTTTATTTCACTCACTATTTTTTGAGAGATTTTCAGTGTGTTACTTTTGGAGTCCTCTATTTCAATGTCTCCTGTACTTGCTTCTGGTGAACTATATGTTTGATACTCCATCTTGCTTTTTCATTTTTCATTTTCACTCTGCCTAATGTTTTCTATGTGTAGGAGAGGATCACATAAATTCTTTTTAGACTCACTAAGGTCTTACAGTTAGTTGGAGGGGGTTTTACTACAGGCCCTATTTATTCCCTGTACACCTTTATTTTAGGGGCATACTCACCACACTGACACAGTTAATACAGTGCAGTCCAAGGTTCACCACCTGGGAGCAAAGTTCCAAGTTTTTTCACACTCATTGGAGCCTACTGAGGTATTCTGATGTTCCAGGTGGGAGGATGGGCCCAGCAGAAGCAGTCCAGGGCAGTTTTCATCCTGGGGCAGGCTTCCACAATATTTCTGGTGGCAGGGTGGGCTCACAGGGGAGGTTCCAGGCAGCTTACACCAGATGCGGGCTTCTGCTACATTCCCAGTGGCAGGGCGGGCCCATGGGGGAGGTCAAGTATAATTTTAAAATCTTTTTTAATGAAAAAAAGACCCCACAAAAGCAAAAGTGCTTTGACCTGCAAAAACTCATAATACAGACCTCTTGTTAGTTTTTCTGTTGTGATCTTTGGGTTTCTGGGTGACCATGGAAAAAGTCTAATCACTCAGTTAAAGAAAGCATGTGAGAGTGCTCTGAGTATATACAGAGGAAAAAAGAATCAGTTGTCCAAACATTCTGGGACCAGATAAGTTGGCATCAACCACCTTCCATCTGCTGTTTCCTGGAAGGTCCCAAAAAAGACCAGCAGAAGAATCATCAAGCTGAACTAAATGAAACCATAGAATTATCAGAGAAAATAATTTGTAGTTTGAGTCTACTAAATTTTAGGAATTTGCATCCATATACAAGGCTTTTTGCAGAAAAGACTGCAAATGGAGTTACTACACATTAATAGATAAATCCATGCTTGAATATAGAGTAAATTCAGATTTTTTTGCCATATATTATTTTAAATCTCTTATAAATTTTAAACATGCCAGAAAAGTAATTTTAAATAATTTTACATAACAATGTAATATGTTTAAATCAAAATAATATAATGCTTAGCTTATATTACATTCAAAGAATAACATTAGATAGGTAAATATTTTATGAGTTATTGCTATTGATGCTTTTTTAAAATAATTTGAGTACACTTAAAATTACTATCTCTTTGGTTGGCTTATGTGTTACAAAGTTACATGTGTTTGTTTTTGGAGTCCTCTGAACCTTTTTTTCCATCAAGTACAGGGACCAATGCTTCAAGAACTACACTTTGAGAAACTTTTACTGTTTGTCGGATGGTTCATATGTTCTGAATGGTCCAAAGACTGTTTAATGTAAAATATGCCAAAGGACTGTTCTTTCGTTTGAAGATATAATTTCTAGGTGCAGTGGTTCTTCTAGTAGCAATGGTTCTTCAAAACTATTCATTTTTTCTCTCATGTACACCTAATGTCTTTGTTCTAGAAGAATATATAGTTTTGTGTGCAGGCTGGTAGACAAGGCAGTATGTGAGTGTGTGTGTGTGTGTGTGTGTGTGTTTCTGGGGGTTGAATGCAGGCCATTGGCATTCTGTTGCATTCCAACAATTTTATTTTACTGAAAAAAACAATAAACACAATGATACAAAATTTTGATGTGTGAGCCACTGCTAATGAGGGGAGAACCAGACTCCAGCCTTTTCTTCTGAGTCAATGCCATTCACGGACTGCAGGGAAAGAGAACAAGAACTCACCAAGAAGCAAGCCCTCCCTGCGAACCAGTGCTATTCATGGGCCTCTAGGGGGGAAAGCCAGATGCCAGCCCTTTCCAGTATGTGATCTGGGAAACAATAAAAGCCAACATGCCCACCCCCTCTCATAAGCAACCAGGTGATCCAGAGAAACACAGGTTGAAATGATGGCTATTCAGGTGAAATGCAATTTGATGATTATGGTGCTTGGTGTTTCACTGACTTCAAAGGTCTGGAGCTGGTGGTCTGGTCTTCTAATCAGAGAATAATGGTATGCAGTGTGGTATCTACGGGGGATCTCCTTCCGAAGGTGGTAGCCACTGTTAATTCCCCATCACATTGTTTTGAAGTCCTGTATCATTTTCATTGGTTTGTTGGGCTGAGTTTTGTTCTATTTTGTTTTGTTTGATTTTGATATAAATGAAGGCATGGGTGGTTATTTCAAAGATAACAAGATATGGTGGCCATTTGGATTTGCTATTGTCTTGTTTTTACTAGTCCTTTATTGCATTCATTGTCTTGTTTTTACTGGTTCTATTCTGTTCTGTTTTGTTTGATTTTTCCTATGTCTGAAGGTATCTGCAGCTATTTTGAAGACAACAAGAAGCATTGTGGCAATTGTTGTTGATTTCATGTTACTTTGATACAAAATTTTGAAAAAAGATAGTAGGAGAGTAGCAATGGTTAAAATGTGTATTGTTATTTTCAAAGTAGTTCATATTGCAAGATACAGGAATGAAAAATTTATCAAATGATATAAACACAAATCTTTCTTTTCAGTGAACTAACAGAAATTAATAATATAACTGTTGTCTTAGTTACTTTTTACTCATCACTGAGTAAAATACTTGAGGCCAAAATTTAGGGAAGGAAAGGTTTATTTCTTACAGTTTTGAAGGTTTCAGTCCATACTTATTTGGCTGCAAGGCAGGGTGGCATGATGGAGCTGCTGTTCATGGCCACTACAAACAGCAAGGTGCAAACCAGCAAGACACACACACACACACACACACACAAAACTTTTTGCCACCATTACATCCTATGCTGGCTTCACCCCTAGGTGGATGTAGTATTAATACCACCAATCTGAGCACTAGACAATGAACCAATCACAAATGCTAGATTTGATCAATTCATGAGGCTTGGAGGCCACTGTCATAAATCATGACAAATGTCTTACTATATACATATTTTTTTCTTTTTAATTTTTTTATTTAAAGAGAAAAAAACATGTAAATGGTAGAGATAATACAGAATTTCAAAAAAAGATAAACAGTAAGAAATCACTAATTGATAAATTATATAGTGTCCTCTTACAAATAGTTGTTCAAGTTACAAAATTAAAGCATACAAAGTATATATTCAAACAGTGAGACTGTAAACAGCTATGCATGCATGAGTCTCTACATGCATTTCTATTCTTTCTGTGTTAGAGGGAAAAAAAAAATCTAGCAAGACAAAGCAAAAAAAATTCCTATAAAAACATGAAACCAAAAAGTCATATAAAATCACAGTACAAGGTGATCTACAATGTTATTGTGTTGTCTCTTATTATCTTCAGTAGAATTGTCTATATCATCAGGCATAATTGAATATAGCAGTATAATTGAATACAGCAGTACATAACAATATTAGTAAAAATATAACATTGTAGACAGTATCAAACTTCAAAGCCAGGTAATAATCAAACCAGAGTGGATATTCTAATGAATATTGTCATCTTCAGTGTAGTTCCTATACTCTCAGACTTGATACTATCAATCATAACAGCTTTGAATAAAATCTTTCAATACAAAACAGCAATCTAACAAACCAGATTCAATTAAGGTCAGTCACGGTAAAACAGTGTAAGTTATACAGAGCTTCATATTAAGTTAATAGGAAATTAAAGATGATTAATGCACTATTTCTTTCTATTTTTGAGATAACTGTCTGTGCCCTCAAATCTAGTACAAGTAGAAAGACTAGAACAGGATAAAATCCATCTAAGCAGAGTGGTGTAAGTAATGTGGGTTTTAAGTCCGGTACACTATTAACAATATAGTGTATCAAGGCCATCTATGTTAGAGATTCTAGCCTTCCTTCTCTGCCTCATTTCTGCTATGCTATTTTTCTGCCCTTGTTTGTCTACTTTTCTCCTTCATTCTACTGCCTGCCCCACTCATTGAGGCCTTTCTGCCACTGTTCCTAAAATCCTGGCATTTTTTCCTCTCTCTCTAGAATGTCCTTCAGTATTCTCTGTAGGGTGGGATTGGTGGTCACAAATTTCCCCAGTTCCTCTTTGTCATGGAAGTATCTTGTTTCTCCATTAATTTCTAGTGACAGTTTTGCAGGATACATCAATCTGTGTTGGAGGTTATTTTATTTCAGGGCTTGGATAACTTTGCTCCAAGCTCTTCTTGATCTGATGGTCTGTGTTGAGAAGTCTGCAGTGAACTTGATGGGCTTTCCTTTATAGATAATCTGGTTTTTTTATCTGACAGCTTTTAATATTTTGCTTTTATATTGAATTTCTGGTATCTTGATTATTATATGTCTGGTTGTAGCTCTGTTTTGGTTGTAGGTGGCTGGAGTTCTGTATGCCTCATATATCTGAATATCATTTTCTTTTCTCATGCTTGGGAAGTTTTGCTTAATTATTTCTGTGAATAGATTTTGAAATTCACCTGTTTGTATTCCTGCTTATTCATTCACATTTCTTATTCTAAATTATAGATTCTCTTGTTGTCTTCTAGCCTTTGTATTGTTACTGCCTGTTTCTGTGTTATTTATAAGAGATCTTTCCTTTCATAATCATACATTGGAAACTTGTCTTCCAGTTTTGATAGTCTATCTTTAGTTTCTTTTAATCAATTTAGCCAGCTTTCAATGAATTTTTAATTTCCTGGTAATCTCTTTGGAATTGCTTCATGTATTCTAGATTTTCTTTATATTTTTTATCAAATATTTCTTTCCTTTTTTGTGTGTTCCTCCCTTCTTCTGTCTGTGTCTTCTTGAGAGGTGCTTAGCATTTCTTTTATTAATCTACTTATATCTTGTTTTACCTGATTTAATATTTCAGTTTAGAGCTCATCTACAAGGCCCCAAAGATATCCCTTAATGTCCATTGAAGCCATATCTGATGTTGTATGTTTGCTGCCTTCAGTCTCTTTTGTTTTTGCCTCTCCTGGACCAATGTTCTCAGGGTTTTGGGTGGGGGGCTTTTTCTTGTTTCTCTCTCTTTTCATGTTTTTGGTTTCTTCCATACAGGTGTATAGTGGAAGCCTCAGCACACTTCCTTGTTGGCTATGGTTCTTCTGAAGCATGCTGGCGAGGGATTTCTGCCCTCTCCTATTTGCTCTTGTCACAGAGGTGTAAGCAGGGGCTGCATATGTTGGTACCTCCCCACCAGGGGCCTTTACCAGGTTAGTGTGTGCTAGGCATAGGGAATCAGTTTGGGACAGTTTATTGGGCCCCAGCCAGGGCCGTGACCCAGGCCAAGCAAATTCCATGAATCTGCTCTGTGAGGGAGCAACCAACTAAAGTCACCATTGTTCCTAGATCAGGATCCTCCTTCCTGATTCCAACATGTTGTTCATGGATTAATGAAGGTCCCTTCACTGGCTCTGTTCTCAGTTGGGCTCAACAACCTGAGTTCATTGTGGCTGTGGCTTTTGTGAGTTGTGGTGGGAATGAGTTTGGGCTGCTCCATTGGTCATGGCTGGTCACGGTCGGGGTGAGTTCTGGCGGCTTGGTGGGTCACAGCAGAATGCGCCATGTCTGCTAATTTTAGCTGTTCCAATTGTAGCCCTGAGATTGTGTGTTTGATGAGCTTTTTTCATTTTAATTTCTTCCTGTGTCAAGAGGATCCATTTCCCTCTGGCTGGATCTCTCCAGGATGTTTTATTCTGACATATGAGTTGTTTCTCCCTGGGAGGCTCTGTATTTTGTTGTTCACTGATCAGCCATCTTTAGCTCCTCCCTCTCAGTGGTGGTTTTAATCTTGTGGACCTCTGTTTGGATCTCTTTTGTGGATTCCATTTCTTTCCTATGTTGGGTATTTTTTGTTTTTATCTTTTTCTAAGCTCATCTATACTTTTATTTGGTATTCTCTAATATCTTTGATTTTAAGCACCATTTCTTTTTGTACCTGAGAGTTCATTTATTCTATAGCCTTTTACATTTGTTTTTTCACTTCTGTTTTCATTTCAGAAAGTCCTAGTGTTTGACTTCCAAATTCATTCATCTCATTGAATTCCAGTCCTGTCCTGGGTGGCCTGGAGGTCTGGCGCTACACTCTGCCTTTGCAGCTTGCAGAAGATGTGCTGGCTACAGAGCTGATCTTGGCCTTTTGATATAGGGGTTGGGACTGGCCTTTTTGTCAATGCATTTCTCCAGAGTCCAACTGCTGTCTCTTCATTATTGCGTCAGATGCTTCCACATTACTGGCCTCACTGATTACTTCACCCTCAAAAGGTGTATGTGTGTCTGTGTACCAGGCTGTTGTCCTGGATCCTGGAGTTCTTGTTGGTCTTACACTCTCCCAGCTGGACCTACTGTCCAGGGAGATAATGGAGGAGTCCCATAGCATGAATTCACTGTCTTTCAGTCAGTCCCACCATCTGGGATGTCATGGCTGGGTGCACAGTGTGAACTCTCTGATTGCAAAACAGTCCCACCATCAGGGATGTAATGGAGGGGTGCAGAACATGAACTCATTGTCTTCCAACTGGTGCTTCTTACAGGGTGTCATGGAGGGGCACAGAGAATGAACTCACTGTGTTCTAGTCATCCCTGGCATCCAAGGAGGGTCTCATTTGACTTTTTATGTCTATTAGTAATTGTCTTATATAGCTGTGTGCTCCTGTATTTGGTGCATACATATTTATGATTGTTATCTCTTCCTCTTGAAGTCTCCTCCATCAAGTATGCAGTGACCTTTTTTATCTCTTTTGATCATTCTTGCCTTGAAGTTTACATAGTCTGAAAATAGAATAGCTACCCTGCTTTTTTTGAGTTCCTATTGCATATAAGATTACCTTCCATTTGACTTTCAATTTCTTTTTGAGTTAAATATGTTTTTTGTATACAGCATAATTTGGATCTTGTTTCTTGATCCATTCTTCTAGTCTGTTTCTTTTGATTGGTGATTTGAGGACATTTACATTGATGGTTATAATTGATATGTATTGGCTTATCTTTGTCATAGTATTTTCTTGCTGTTGGTTCCCTGCTTTTTCCCTCTGTTTAATTTTTTGACCCTGATTGGTGGTTTCTTTCTATCACTGTTCTTTGAATTGTGGTCATTTTCATTTCTGTCTAGAATATCTTTCTGTATCCTTTGTAGTGTTGGTTTTGTATTCATTAATTTCTTCAATTGTTCTTTCTCATGGAAAATCTTATTTCGCATTCATTTTGAAAAGTATTTTGGCAAGGTACATCAATCTCTGTTGGAAGTTGTTTCCTTTCAGGACTTGAAATATTTCACTCCAAACTCTTCTTTACTTGAGAGGTTGTATTGAGAAGTCTGCTATAATTCTTGTGGACTTTCCTTTATAGTTGATCTATTTCTTTTCTCTAACAGCTTTTAGTATTATGTTCTTGTGCTGAATTTCTGGAATCTTGATTATTATATGGCTTGGTGGATTTTAATTTTGGTCATGCTGTTTGGAATTCTGTATGATTCATTTATTTGTATGTCAAATCCTTTATCCACACTTGGAAAGTTTTCTGCCATTATTTCTGTGAAGATTCTTTTATGGCATTTGTGCTATCTTCAGTTTTATCATTGACCCAAGTAAATCTTATGCTATTCTTTGCTTCATCTTGTAGCTGCTGGATTGGTTTTTCATGATCTTTTGCTATTTTTAAAATATCTTTATTTTCATGATCATTAGCTGCAATTCTTTCTTCAAGGTCTGAAACTCTATCCTCTCCTTCATTCAGTCTGTTTCACATACTTTCAATAGAGGGTTTAATCTTTGCATTTCTGTTTCCATCTGTTTCATAGATTCCATTTCTTTCCTATGTCGGGTATTTTTTGCTCCATGATTTTTCCATTCTTTTATCTGTCTTCTCTAATATCTTTGATTTAAGCATTATTTCTCTTTGTATCTAAGAGATTACTTTTCCTATAATGTTTTTCACTTATTTTTTTCACTTCTGTTGCTTTCATTTCAAAAAGTTGCAGTGTTTCATCTATCTCATTGAGTTCTTGGCTTATCCGAGGTAGACTGAATGTCTGGGCTTGCATTTTGCTTCTGCATCTTGTCATTTTCTATATTCTATTTTTTAAATTTTATTTTGCTTTCTATGTTGATGCTTTCCAATTTCTTATGGCAGATCACTTTATTGCTAGTGTTGAGGCTTCCCCAGGACATATCTGTTCTTCAAGAATGTCCTCTAGACATAGGTGGTTATTCATAGCTATCCCAAAAAACCTACTTTCCCTATTTGTAAAGGATACAAATCTACTATTTGGTTTAGCAACCAATCCTTTAGTACTGGGCTCTGGTGATGATTATGACACCATACAATCACAGTGTTATCATAGGGAAGAAAATTGATTATAACACACACAACATCCTTCTAAAGTAGTACAGTTAGTAGTAACAATAGTTTGAAGTGCAGATTAACCATTGGCAAACTATAGTAACCACTAAACTGCTATCTCCAACCACAAAATCAATCTCTAAAGTTATGTAACAAAGTCAAACATATAACATGTACTTGTATTCAACAATTTTCCCCTTAGTAAAATCATTTTACCCTTCTGCAAGAAGAGGGTATTCATATGGGTAGGGAACAGGATAAAATAATGAATGAGATCAAATATAGTAAAGTCAAGTTTAGAGGTCAATGTATAATCACCCAAATTTTGGTACACTGGAGGACATAAGTGAGAAAGAATGAAATAAAATGTGAAGGAGTAATCAGAAAGGGAAGAGGCAAAGTTTACTTATCTGAAAGTTTAAATTCAAGAAGTAATTGAGAAAAGAGAGAAAGAGAATTAATAGAAGACATTTAAAAAGGTAAGAAGCCTAAACAGTGGGAAAAAAAGAAGGAAAAAAGACAATAACAAAAAAGAGAAGAAGAAGAAAAGAAAGAAAAAAGAGACCAGAGAAAGAGAATAAAAGGTGGAGGTAGAAAAGCCCCAAAACAAAAATAACCACAAAATAAAAACCCAAATCAAATTACATCCTATCAGACAGAAAAGCAATAGTCAATCAAACAAACAAGGAAGGATAAAAGTATTGAAATACCTGTGGTGTTATAGTTCTGTGCTAGTGTCCATGTGAGATTCCAGAAATGTGGTGGGTATAGAACTGATATTGGTCTCTGGAAGTGGGGACTGAGACAGGTGTCCTTTTGGTAGAGTTCTCCAGCGCCCAACTGCTGGCTCTTTGCTGCTGCTTCAGACTCTTGCATGTTGCTGGTCTCATTGATTACCCTGCCCTCCAAAAGCATGCCTACGTCTGCATTTCTGTGGCCCTGCTGTTCTGTGTCCTGCTGTCAGTGAGTCTGCTCACCAAATATGTGTGTACTCCTGTGCATAAGGCCTGTTGTCCTGGCTCTCAGGATTCCAATGGGTCCTTCCACCAAAGACAGGTGTGCATCCAGGCACCTGGGGCAGGTTCCAACATTTTTTTTTTTTGTATTTGAAGTTTTAGATAAGGTCTTACTAAGTTCCTCAGGCAGGGTTTGAACTCATGGTTCCTACTGTCTTAGGCTCCCAGAGTGCTGAGATTGCACAAGTACAACATCAAGCCCAGCTTAGACAGAGCTTTAGTAAGACCCAAGTGTTTTGCTCAATCCTGGAGATTTAGTGATGAAATTAAAACAACAGAGGTGATAAAATCAGAGGATGTCATTGTCTTCATAAATTTTTATGTTGGTGGGGAAAATAGACAATAAGCAAATAAACATAAACATTTTATAAGGTATTATAGAGAGTTAAAATGTAGCATGTGACAAGAAATAAGTGGTGTACAAAATTAGATCTTGAGTGATAAAGTCAAGAAATATATGTTTAGAGGTTATTATTTGAAATCAGCTTTACAACCAAAAACTATTGAATTAAGAAACTTCAACAAGTTTCACTCCTTGAAAACATTACATTTGTAAAATTATTTTGAAAATTGTGCTGGTTAGCAATATTACTCTTTTACAATGCAAATTGGTAGGTATGCTTCTATTCAACAATAAGTAGTTGTGGTATTTATGAGTTGTGGTACAACATTCATTGTACTTGAAAAACTTATAACTAAGTGAGATGTAACTTTATGGCACTTGCCATAGTTTTAAGTTATATATTTGTCTGAGTGTATTCCTTCACTTCTTGAGGTATGAGCATCCTATTCAATAAAATGAGCATGTTGAACTCAGTTCCCTTTTATTTTGGAGACACTATATTCTGATAAGACTATTCCCAGAATACATTATAGTAAAGCAGCTACTTCTCTTGTGACAAGTATCTGTCTCACTTCTTACCTGGTGAAAATCTGAAATATGATTGTGAGAGCCAGTCCAGCTATAGACAGTGCACATCCGACATTGGATATTACATTTAATGATTCAGGATATTGATATTTCTTTTTGAAAGTCTGAAAAATAAATTGACTCATTAAATAACCATTCCTAAAGTGTCAATTAAAGTCAGCATCACAAAGAATTATTTTGAACCAAATAATTACAGTTTCTAGGTATCTTCCTTTTATACAGCTTTTGATATATTTAGAAATGAAGTAAATTAACCTATTGTCTCTAAAGTACAGTTACATGAAGCAGAAAACTTGAGAACAATTATCTAACCAATTCAGGTAGAAAAAAAAGTATTTTTCTTTAATGTCTAAAAGCAAAGTTACTGGTAATTTTTTATTCATTATATTATTTTTCTGTGTCACTATAATCCAAGCACATCTAAACAAATGTATTAAAGTTGCACAATATTTTATTAACACTGAAAGATTTTTGTATGATCCTGTTACTTTTAAAGGGATTTTCATTTATGTTTAATATGTATCTCTCCCAGAACATTAGTAAATATGTATAGAGAAATCCATGCCATTGAGTACATACTCATAGAAATCTAGAAATGCAGTTATAATGCTCCTGTAGTATATAATTTTTGCTTATATGTATTTTTTATTTGTTAAAATTCTTGAAATTAAAAATTCAATTTATACTTATTTGTAAAATATGGAGGTAAAACATAAACATAATAGAAAGCATATGATCCTGTAAATTAAAAAATCAATTTACACTTATTTTTAAAATATGGAGGTAATACAGAAATACAGAAATATAATAAAAATTATATGCACCTATCTACTGCCATGTACCTCACATCATACCCTCAGAACTTTTTAGCACAAATATTGCATAAGTACCTTGTACAAAAATATAGAGGCTTGTTAACACTACATAACTGCACTTGAGTTACAATTCTAACTTATCATATATATTTTTCTGTATTGGTAGAATTCTATTTACTAAGTAAACTTTTACACTTTATGCAATAAATGTGTATTATTTTTTAAATGTCTATTACTTTTATAGAGACAAAAATAACTTTATTTGAAAAATACAGATGTTTATGTTATTCTTTGGTGCATTTTACTACATAGTTGCACAAATAATTATAGATCTCTAGATCTTAGAAATCTTATAAATGCTCTGCTCATTCAAAATCTATCTACTATAATCCCATATCAGGTTATAATTCTGACTAGTCATTTTAAAACATTTCAAACTCTAAACTAATCACAAATATTTCTAGGTAGACATTGTGGTCATACCAAAAGAGAAGAAATAGCTGAAGTATACTAACAAAATATGTGAAAGAAAACTGTGATAAAATATTCTGTATTGGGCTGGGGATTTAGCTCAGTGGCATAAGCACCTGCTGGGTGATTGTGAGGTTGTAAGTTTGATCCCTGGTACTATATATATATATATATATATATATACCAAATCATTCATCATCTTAGTAGTCTGAGCTTCATAACTAATCAATGATAATATGATTTTATGTATTAAAAAGTTAAAATTTCTCTGGAAGTTTGAGACAGGAAAATTACAAGTTCAAGCCCCACCTGGACAACTTAGTGATTTAATAAGATGCTGTCTCAAAACGTAAAACATTTAAGAAAAACTAAGGATGTAACATTGCAATTCCAAGTACCAAAAAAGTTAAAGTTGTGATAATTAAAATGAAAAAAACCCTATAGTTATCTCAAAGCAATTTAAGGCAAAGTTCTGTTCTTTGATAATCTATGCTGTATTAGTGTGTTCTGATGATCTTCATCCTAAATATGGCTAAGTCACAGTCACTAGGAGTGAAAGCATTCTGCCTGTTCCTAAGATAAATAGCTCTTAATAAGGGAGAAGACAAACTATGTATATTTCCATTTCATTGCATGTTGAAATATTTTACCAACTACATAAACTAATATTTTTCTTTTCCCAAAATAATTAGTTTCTGGAAATGGAACACAGAAAAGTCCTACAGCTTAAAGGGTAAGTCCAAGAGATGATTACACAGCTTAACTCAACTGTTATCAATTACTTGCACAGAGTAACTTTGCAATTAAAAGGTTTAAGGAATACATAGAGAAGCTATGGGGGAAATTTAGTGATTTTATCTGTTCCTTTTATCTTTAGCTACATTTAGTAATTCTTATTATGATCTATTACTAGATGTACCCCTATTGCCTCATGAAATCATTGGCAGGACCTTTGGAATGGGATTGGATTATGAGGGCTTAGAGTTGATTTAGTGTTGACTCTATCTGCTTCCCAGCCACCATCCATGAGCAGCTTTTCCTCTTCCGGGCCCCTTTTCTATGCTGCCCTGCCTTGGAGCCCGTTGACATGGACTGAAACTGCTTCAGACTCTGAACCAATAAACCTTTTCTCCTTTAAATTTCAGGTGTTCGGTATTGTGTCTCATTGATAAGACATTTCTAATAAAACCTTTTTCAAATTCCAATGGAAAAAGCTTTGGATGGCTAATTTAAATTGTCCACATTTGGCCATTTATTAAACCCTTCCCAGCACATAACTATACTTATCTGGCTATACCAATCTTTCGCTGAAGAGCATACATGTTAACAGAATAGAGTCTGTCAGCTCCTCCTTTACTCTCTTGTTATGGTTGTGATGAATTCTCCTATCCTTAGGCCATATTGCAACAAAACAAAACAAAAAGAAAAATAAGAAAATCCTCTATGCTACTTTTCTTTACCAAGTACTTTCCTATCACTCCATCTTCTGGTTTTTCTATTTAACATGAGTTAAAAATCTATATTAAGGTCAGGTGTGGTGGTGCATGCCTGTAATGACAGTATTCAGGAGGCTGAGACAGGAGAATCATTGTGAGTTTAGGCCAGCCTGGGCTGCATAGTGAACTCAAGGCCAGCCTGAACTACACAGGGAGACTCTGTCTCAAAAAAACTATGTAAACTGGACTCCAGAATTATATCTAAGCAGCACACAATAAAATTGCATATGAGGAAAATTTCCTCCAAGAAAAAGACAACCATAACCTCTCTTACCATTAATACAGCAAAATTAGTAGTATGGTTGCAGTGGCAGCCCAGGAATCCACCAGTGGTCTTGTCTTTATAACAGCCATATGTGTCCCAATCTTTTGCTGTATAATTCCAGTAGACACAGGCATAGGAATTGAACTGAAATTCTTTTTGGTCATACTGTAAATTGATAAGATAATTACAAGTATTGATATTTAATGATAAATGATTAGAAAAAATCTAATAGGATCAGATAGTCATAAGAGGAATACATTATATTGAATATATGCTAAGCAATAACATCTTTATTATAGATTAAGGAGGAAAGGTTGTAAAATTTAAATTAGTTAACTATGTACTCAGCTAGTTTGACAAACAATATCGGTATTAGAAAGATTTAAATGAATACTTTAAAGAATCTTTCAAATACATTTTCTTTTTATTTCTTTTACCTAAATACTAACTATTTTTGTAATGAAGGGTGACCAGGACTCTTTATTTATGTTAATGGGAAACTTACATTTGGACTAAAGACCATTTTAACAGAAGCACTCTGATCTTCCTCATTTCCATCCACTTTGCTTGATATAATTTTTTGACTGAAATTTGACCGACTTATAAAAGTTTTTGATTGAAAAAGCTTGTTGTTTTGATACACTACAAAGCCATATGCATTATTAACTGTGAAGGGAAAGGGAGACAGTAAAATCAATAAATGAATCTTAAGGTAAACAAGAAATAGTGTTCCATCTCATTGCTGAACTACATGCCTGATTAATATTTGAGTAAAGTACATAAAAATAGTTTGCTGGTTAAACCTTTACCTGATTTCTGTATGTTTTGTGATATTATGCCTAGTTTGGCTGTCCTCTAGAGTTCATTTCTCCCTACACTCAAAGCAGGCTGTAGTAGCTAGAATCTTCCTACCCAGATAAGTAACAGAAACTCTAATCTTTTACTAACTTTCTGTCTTGGACATGACTATCAAGAAATTTTCTGATTTATCTGATATAGTACATTGTATGACCCCAACAGAATGCTGTAAAAAAGGTCCAAGAAAAATCTGAACATGCAGGCCCTGCTGTCTTTGCCTCTTCATTCTGTTAGTATTAGATTATACTCTCTGTCCAATCACATTACTCCACAGTTTCACATACTTCAAACAGGCTCATGTTATGAAGTTTCTATTAAAACCCAAAAGGTTAAGGTTTTGAGAGCTTGAGAATAGCTGAATGTATGCAGATTCCTGGAGGATGATGAGTGTAGAGAAGACACGGAACCCCTTAACCCTCCACTCATGACTTACCCTGTATCTCTTCATCTGTATCTTTTGTTGTATTCTTTATAATAAACAAGTAAATATATTTCTCTGAGTTCTACAAACTATTCAAACAAATTAATGAAACCCAAGATAGTGAGTATGAGAATTTATCACTGGTCAATCAGAAGCACAGGTAAAATAATCTAGAGTTTGCAACTGGTATATAAGAATGGGGAAATAGTCTTGGGGACTATCTCCAGGAAGTGCCAAAATTGAATTAAATAAGGGTACAGTCAGCTGGTATCTACTACAAAATGAATTGTTTCATTTATGGGGAAAAGCCTTCACACACAAAGAAAGTGATCCATATGATGAGATTATAGTAGCAGAAACTAAGTCTGTTATTCTGTACTGTGTCTTCAAATTAATTAATGTATATAACCCATGTTTAGCTATTTTAACAAAATTCATTTTATTCTGAGGTTCAGTTTTCATATCTTCTGTGTGGTAACAATATTTTCTGCCTAATACATTTCAGAGAAGTATTTGGATTATCTCTTGTATAAAGTAAACATCCTGCTTTCTTATGCAGTAGGGTGGAGTAACATGAAACTCTGTTGCTTCCCTAACTTGTGTTAAATGGGACAAGAAGCAGCAAAGGGTGACTATCAAGATGGCTGTACCTACATAGGGGCCCAGTGAGGTCTTCCTTCTATTCAAGGAATGGAAGGAACCAGTGGTGTTAAATCATAGAACAAAGAGCTCAAGTGGCTCTTTCAATGGAATTTTACCATCACCACAAAAGATCTTTCCTCTTTGAAATGAGGAAAAGAAGAAGGAAGGAAGGAAGGAAGGAAGGAAGGAAGGAAGGAAGGAAGGAAGGAAGGAAGGAAGGAAGGAAAGAGTGGAGAGAGGCATGAAGGAAGGGAGAAAGGAAGGAAGGAAAGAAAGAGAAAGAAAGAAGAAAGAAACGGGAAAAAAGAAAGAAAGAGAGAGAGAGAAAGAAAGAAAGAAATCATTTTTATGGCCTAGGATAGTAGAATTGGGATTACCCAAAAATATTCAAAGTAATCTATTAGGTTTGAAACTAATGATAAATTAATAATAAATAGACATTGTCTCTCCCTTGGTTGATTACAAGTTATTAATTCTAGGATTTAGTTGCATTTTGTAAAACAAAACAAAGCTTGAGTCCTACTTGTGTTGGTATTGACCAAAATCTGAAGTTCAGTTTGTCCGCCCACTGGATTAAGTCCATCCACATTTGTTTCTATAAATGTTGAACCAGAAACTAGAGAATCACTTGCTCCTATGAGAAGAAAAAAGTAGAATTTCAAAATCATACATTTCCATGAATAGAGCATTATTTTTGATTGGTAGCAAAATGGACTTTGGTATGACAAAGATATGAGACAAAGGAAGACTTGCCTTTCCAAACAGAGAAGCGAACACTCGTGGATGTTAGATTAACAGATCGTATTGCTACATTAGGTTCCACTATTGAATCATTGCCCAAAGTCAAGGAATAAGTCTCCATTTGTTCAATAAGCCTGCATAGAATGAAACATAATTTAATATTTTAGAGAACTTGTCACAAAATCAAAGATTTCTATTATTTCCCAAATTATAATAGAAACCCTTGAGGACAGAACTCAGATACTGACAGGTAACATTTGTACACACACACACACACACACACACACACACATGCTTTCTTAAAAAGTCCTAGTGGACTGTCTCTATTGAAGGTACCTTGGACATAGATGCCAGAAAACTGGAATTTAGGAAGACAGATTTCCCAATACAAATTGTCTTTTGTTATGGTGTTTTCTACATAGGAGACTGGTCCCACCAAGTACTGACTGGGCATGCTCTTCTAGTTGTTTCTGTGATGATAAAAACTGATTTCTATTTATTCAAGTTCCTCATCTCACTCAAACTTCTTTGGGCTCAAAGTATTTCTTCTAAGTTATTTGTGTCTGGGGTGACAGTTCAGTGGACCCAAAGTAGAATGGGGCTCTGAGCTCACTCCCTCAGCTGTGAAGGTTTTCACAATGTTCTTTTCAACTCTGCCTAAGAGATCGACTACATATAATGGTGGGAAGCTGCCAATTTGGTGTTCTCAAAAGAAAATTTATAAGATATTTTCTTGTTTTTGGTTTCCTATAAAAATATCACTACTATTTCTAAACTTGCCTTAAACAAACCTTCTATATCTAAGGTAATCAAGTATTTTTAGTGGTAATAAAAATAAAAGTCTCATGAAAATGTAAGCATTCTGTATTCCAAATCTCTCTTTCTGTCACTAAACTCTTTTGTTCAAGAAAGATTAATAAAAATGAAAGTTTAAAATAATTAAGGACTGCTTTGTATTAGTATAAAACACCTGACATATATAAAGTGACAGAAGATGGTTTATTTTGTCTCAAAAGTTTCAGAGGTTTTAGTCCATGGTTGGCTGACCCAAGGTAGAAGTATCATGGTGGAAGGGCATACTAGAGCCAAGCTTTTAAGCTTGTGGTAGGAGAAGCAGAGGGAAGAGCCAGAGAGGCAGGGTATAGTTAGGTAGGTATAGTTCCTAAGGCTGCACTCTCATGGCCCACACAAACATACCAGAAATATACTTTCCTAATCTTGTAGGCCTCTCTCAAGCCAATCAAGTTGACAATTACAATTAAACATAACAGTTGATTTAAAAAATAAAATTACCTTTCTTTTTTATACAAACATTTCTAGGCTTCTCCTTTTCATATGTTTTAATACTATTTTAATACCTACTTTTTAATACCTTTTAAACAACATTTTATGAATTTTCAGCAATGTATGCTGTTTTCCATTTACTGAATAAAAAATAATACTCCAAAATAGCTTTCAAAAGAAGAATACTTAAGAAAACTCCAATCTGATAAAAACATTATTTGTGGAACAATGTCTGTTAAGTTACGACATAAAGACCTTATGAAACACCAAGGATCCTATAGGAATTCTCTCAGACATTTGTAGACTAAGGGAAAACATGATAAAATTAGGAGTGTGTTTACCATGTTCACAAACCGTTTTAAAAGTCCGCTCTTTTCACAGCTCCTATGAAGACCTTTTTTCTTTATCCTACATAATTGTTTTTCCTCATCTTGTCATAACTGGTTAGATTAAATGTGACCTGAGTACCTAATCTAACCTGGAAACTGAACATTGGATTAAATTCCCAGTACTTGGATTAAATCCACAGTACTAAGAAAAAGAAAATCAAAGAAACAAAAAGATATCTAGCTATCAACCTTATATAAATGACTAAAAGAAGCCATAAAATTATTTTGTTTGAAAATTTTTCAGTCAATGCACCAGTTATATCAGTAAAGATATGATTCAGAAAGAATAAGATCACTATATCATTATAAAGACAAATATAAATGAACAATAAGAGGACGTCTGTAGAAAATAAGGAAAGATCCAAAAACTTTTTACTGAGAACTATAAAGCTGCCTTGGAACCCAACCATCTCTCTGCTCCAGAGATTTCAGGGTCCTGCTCTGCTAAGATCCTATGTTTGTGTACCCATGAAATCCTGTGTAGCTCTTTACATTAAATTTCTGTTTGGTCAAGATAATTTGAGTGGGTAACCAAAGAAGACTAGCTGGAACAAGAATACAAAGGAAAATGCAATAATACAAAGTGGTTAGTATTTCGGAGACAGTTTTGAATTCTCCAATTTAGGCAACCAAGGGCAATTGTGACTTTTCAATATAACAGAAAAGTTCTAAGGTTAGAAATCAACCTTTGCAACCAAGTTACAAAATGTAGAAAGGAGTCCTAAATTCACTGATTGTGCTATGATGCCCCAACTAACAGAAGTCCTAACCACAGCTCCAGAGTTCTGCCCCACTTTAAGATCTGTGTCCAATCTATTTTAAAAAAGAGAATAGATAACTTTACTATGAATCTTGAAGTGGCTGACACTGAGCTGGAGTCTTTCTGCTTTGTAACTTTCTTCCCTTTTACTCTGTCTTACTTTAACTTATCCTATTGAATAATAGGATATTGAATAGGAATTGATATCCTATTGAATAGACTATAAGGGGAATCCAGTGGTTGAGGGACATAAAAAGAAGGGTGATTAAAAGAAAGAAGAAGTTAAATTAAGATAAATAATGAAGTCCTGGTACCTGACAAGAAACCATCCACCCAGACCTGGCTCAGGGAAAGGAGTTTGGAAAGCAAGGATTGTCCTGAGCAACAATTAATTCCCTTCTCTTAGAAAGAGAATAGAGAGAAGTGATTTCTCTTGGCAACTCATCAAGAATACGATCATCTTTCAGTTTCCATAAAGAATTGGTTTCAGTACAGTCCATACGGATGCTCAAATTTGTCACTGTTTATAGTTCCTTACATATAAAATGGTGTGCTCTCTTCATACAATCACTTTAGTGTTTTTATTTACTTATATAAGGGAAAAAAGACACAGTAAAAAAAAGAAAAAGAGACAAACAACAAAACAATAACAGTATAGGTTTTCAAAACAAGATGATAGAAATTTAACAATGGTTGTAATATTGCACATTTTTACTGTTAAAAACTTGCTTAAATTACCAGATATAAACATGCAAAACTGATCTAATCATATGAATATTAACTATTGTTTTCCAAGAACTAATATAATTAGTAATATTGTCTTCTTAGCTTTCTTATGTATACATACAAATTTATGCCATTTTCCTTTCCCCTTCCTTCTTTCCTCCTTTCCTCCTTTCCCCTATCCCAGTTACTTTTCCTCTTTGAGAAGTTTCTTACCCTGACACAATATTTATTGTAGATTTCAGATCATATTTACTCCTTTAGCTTCTTATACTAGGGAGACAACACAGTATTTACACATATGAGTTTGATTTATTACACTCATGAGTATGGTCTCAAGTTGCATCCATTTACTAATAAAAACCTTGATGCAATCTTTCCTTATAGCTGAGTAGCACTCCATTGTATAAAAATACCACATTTTTTATCCATTCCTTGATTGGTGAGCACTTAGATTGTTTCCAAGATTTGGCTATTACTAACTGTGCTGCTATAAACATAGGTGCACACATAGCACTGTGGTAGGATGTTTTCAGTTCTTCTGGGAAAATGCCCAGAAGCAATATAGTTGGGCCAAATGGAACCTCTAATCCTAGCTTTTTGAGGAACTTCCACACTGATTTCCATAGTGGTTGCACCAGACTATACTCCCACCAACAGTGGAGAAGAGTTCCTTTTCCCCCATATTCTTTTTAGCATTTGTTATTGGTTGATTTCTTGATCTTGGCCATTCTTTCTAGAGTGAAATGAAATCTCAATGCTGTTTTAATTTGCATTTCTCTAATGGTCAATGATGCTGAACATTTTTTCATGCATTTATTTTCCATTTGTATTTATTCAGCTGAGAAGTGTTTATTTACCTAAGATGCCCATTTTCGATTAGGTCTTTGAATTTTGGGGGCCTGATTTTTAAAAATTCTTTATATGTTCTAGATAGAAGTCCTTCATCTGAGGGACAGTTGATTAAGATTTTTTCACAATTCATGGGTTTTATTTTCACTCTGTTGGAGATTTCTTTTGACAAGCAAAAACTTTTTAATGAGATCCCAGTTGTTGACTCTAGGAAGTATTTCCCATGCAGTTTGATTTTTGTTCATGAACTCTCTGACTACCCTTATGTCATCAAGATTTCTACCTATTTTGTCTTCCAGCAGATTTCTGTTTCAATATTTAGATATAGGATCCATTTTCACTTAATTTAGTGCATGGTGATATGCATGGGTCTAGTTTTAGATTTTGGCATGTGGAAATCAAGGTTTGTCAGCATCACTTATTAAAGAGACTATATTTCTTCCAGTGAACATGTTTGGCTCCTTTGTTGAAGATGAGGTAGCTGAATCTGTTTCCATTTGAGGATGTACCTTTTAATCTATTCCACTGATCTTCAGGTCTGCTTTTATTTTAGTACCATGCTGATTTTACCACAGTAGCTTCATAGTGTAACTTCAGGTTAGGAATTGCGATGCTTCCTGCCTTGCCCTTGTTGCCCAGAATTGCCTTTGATATTCTAGGTCTGTTCTGGTTCAAGATGAATTTTAGAAATGATTTTTCTAGATCTGTGAGTTATGTAATGGTATTTTGATTGGAATTGCATTAAATATGTACAACAATTTTGAAAGAATGGTCATTTTCACAAAGTTTGTTCTTCCTATCCATGAACAAGGGATGTCTTTCCATTTTCTGAAATCCTCTTCAATTTTTTTTCCAGAGTACTGTAATTTTCACTGAATAAATCTTTTACCTCCTTTGTTAAATTGATTTCTAAGTACTTCAGTCTTTTGGATGCTCTTGTGAAGGGTGTAATTTTCCTTATTTTTCTCTGATTTTGCTGTTTGTGTACAAGAATGCTATTGATTTTTGAGTGTTGACCTTGTATCCAGCTATATCACTGTATTTGATTATTACATCTAGAAATCTTCCAGTGGAGTTTTGAGGGTCTTATATGTGAAATATCATGTCATCTGCAAATAGTGATAATTTAACTTCTTCTTTTCCTATCCTTACTCCTTTTATTTCTATTTCTTGTCTAATTGCTCTGGCTAATGTTTCCAGAATTATATTGAATAGCTGTGGTGATAATGGACATCCTTGTCTTGTTTCTGATTTTAGGTTGAAAGTTTCCAGTTTTTGTCCATGTGTATTCTAATGTTGTTGGGTTGATTACTTGGTACACATCTACTATGTTCATTTGTTCACAAGTTTGATTCAGTTCTGTTATTTATTTGCTGATTTTTTGTTTGGTTGATCTGTCTCTGTAACAATGGGATGTTAAGGTCCTCAGTTATAACCATATTTTTGCTTATTTGATTTTTCAGGTCTATTAAGATTTGTCTTACATAGTTCAGTGCTCCAATATTTGGTGCAAATATATTTATGATTATTATCTCTTCCTCTTTAAATTTTCTCCTAACAAGTATGTAGTGACCTCCTTTATCTCTTCTGATCATTCTTGGTTTGAAGTTCACATTGTCTGCACCAGAATAGCTACCCCTGCTTTTTTCTGGATTCCTGTCACATGGAGTATTGTTTCCCATCCATTGACTTTTAGTCTATGAATTTTCTTTTCAGTTAAATGCGTTTCTTGTACATAGCATATTGTTGATTTTTGTTTCTTATTCCACTCTGCTAGTCTGTTTCTTTTTATTGGTGAATTGAGACCACTTACATTGATGGATATAACTGACGTGTACTGACTTATCCCTGTCATATTATCTTTCTGTTGTTGGTTTTCTACTTTTTCTGTTTATTTTTTTTCCCTGCTTAATAGTTTCCTTCTGCTGTTTTTCTTGGGATTTTCTCTTTATCTTTGTCTCTTTATATCTTTGTCTCTTTATAGAGTGTCTTTCAGTACTCTTTGTAGTGTTGGCTTAGTGGTCATTAATTGCTTCAGTTTTTCTTTGTCATGGAAGTATCTTATTTCTTCATCAGCTTTCAAAGATAGTTTTGCAGGGTACATCAACCTGGGTTGGGAGTTGTTTTCTTTCAGGAGTTGAAATACTACACTCCAAGCTCTTCTTCACTTGAAGGTTTGTGTTGAGAAGTCTGCTATGATTTTGACAGGCTTTCCTTCATAGGTGGTCTGTTTCCTTTCTCTGATAGCTTTTAGTATTCTGTTCTTTGGCTGAATTCTGAGATCCTAGTTATTATATGTCTGGGTGAAGATTTTTTTTTTATGGTTGGTTACTCCCTGATAACCACCATGAAATATACTGGTGAAACCCTATATAAATTCTAATACCATATGTCAGAATTATAATATTCTAAATGTTCTATTTCATGATTTTTCTACTCCAAAGGCTCAACACTAAAGATACATGAGATGTAATCCTTGCAGAACTGAAAAATATGAGCAGGAGTTTCTCCTAAGGAAATAGCAAATATACACACAATGATTACTAATGAGAATATTGATGTTTATGACATTAAAAGGCTTGAAACAATCTATGTGTTCATTGTTAGGTAGCGTATTCATATAATGTAGTAATTTAAAATTAAGAGTTATATGTATAGATATTTATACTTTTTACAAAGATTTATGTGCAAATGGTAATGATAAACCAGTATAATGTAAAATTATATATATGCATATATAGAGAGAGGGTAGTGGAGAATATCAGGAATATATATACTACAGGTTAATAAAAGTGGTAATTTTTTAAAATTTGCTCACCAATATACTTTCTTATTTTGCTACAATGATTATATAATGTACAAAACATTGTAAAATACAGTAAAAGTAATTGAGCTCACCTTCCCTCCTCCCTCTGCAAATAACCTTCATGAGTTTTATTATTTAGTAACCAAGTAATCTAGAACATAGGAGTCAAGAAGAGAAAAAGCTGAATTGGATTAATTTTCATTTTCAATATATCCTTGAGAAATCAAGAGAAATCTTAATTAAAATATATCAGAGTTTTGGGAAGAGAGCTGAGGTAAGACTGGGGGTTGGCAGTGTATCTTCAAAAGGTGGCTGTTCTCTCAAGTTCTGGGTATTGAGAAGAGAATTGAAGAAGTTCCTACTGTGCATGGTTGCCCATTGATCATCCAAACTAAGGTTAAAGAAAATAAGTTATAAACTAAATCAACTCAGTTATTCCTTGTCTCTCAGCCATGGCCACTCCTATAACCAGAAGGTAACGTATAGCATTTCCTATAGCAATAAGATCAAGTTAAGCTAAGTATTCTGTAGCATTCCAGAGGAATTACCCAGTTACTGCTTTTGTGATGAAAGTAGACACTTCTGTTAATGCTTTAACATAAAAAAGTAAAAAGGACTTTGTCAAATTTTTTTCCCAAATTTAAATTGTGCTTACGTTGTAAAAGAATCATCGTTATCAGTAGCAGCAGCTGTTTGAAAAATATTTTCACTGGCATACAAAAGTTGGCTCAATGTTGTTACAGCAATTTTTTTTGCCTGTCAAGGAGAAGTCACAGAAAACATACACCATACATTATCATCACCATCAACTTGAATTACTATGGTAGCAAAATACTTCATTGGCATGACAATCCAGAAATAAAGATTTTTCAAAACTAAGTTTTAGATTTTTGACTTATCAAAGACAAAGAGAATCAAGATAAGGAAAAGTGAAAATAAAAATTAAAGTAACAAATTAGGAGGCCTAGGTCTCAAATTTGACCTTTTTATAAATTATTTCACAGAACTCCATCCCACCCCTAAGAACACAAAACAAAATGCTTAAATACAAATGTAGAAATAAAATAAGGACAGTTCCAGGCTCTGATAGTTAAATAATCCTCAACATAACTCATTTGTTATAGAAATATTTAATTTAATAAAATTATGTGTGTTTCTCTTCACAAACTTACAATGAGTCATAGAAATGATTTGTTGGCATTTGATTATTATTTAGTTGCCTGCCTTTACTGGTTAACCTTGTTATAAATTCTACATTGGGTGGTCAATATCCTTTCCTTTAAATTCCATTTTTATTAATTTCTACCTGTTTTTCGAAGACCCTATGACAATACAGAACTTTTTTGTAATAAGATATTTGAAAGAACTAGAAGAAAAAAATATGCTAATATTCAGTGGGCAGACACAGTACTATTATGTGTTGGTAAGGTACAGCCCTGCTTGGCCTATGATATAATATAAACTAGGCTTAATGTTTTTAGAAAATTAGGATCACAATTCAAATATGCTTAACACAACAGAATCACAGTTTTAAGTAGCATTTCTACAGTTAGTTCTTTGAAGTGCTATTTGCTTGAAATTGAATAGGGATATGGAGATCAAATACAGGCAGCAAACATTTTAATAAAATGAGAAAATTCTTCATTTCAGGACTGGCCATAAGATGTAACATAATAATGATCACTGTGAGTTCCCAAAGGAAGATATTTGGACAATGAGGCCTTTTTCTTAACTTTGAGCACCTCTCAGAAAGAATCTTCTTCTTTAAAAAAAATGTTAAGTAACCTAAGACATTAAAAAAGCATATAATGCTAAGAGAAAAGGACTTGGCTGTGTCTTTGTGTCTCTTGAGCATTTTAGAGTCTTGAGTTTTACCTCTGTGTCAGCGTTTCTGGATTCATTGAAGATCTGTCCAACCACCTTAGTAGCAGAAGTGATGTTCTCAGGAGTTAACTTACTGGCATCAGATGTTAAAATCTTGGCTTCAGTAGAAATATTCTTAGAGTTTATTGTAATATTGTCTATCTGTTTAAAAAGTAAAAAAAAATCATAATATTGTAAAACTATGTCTAAGTAATTTGCCAGCAAGTACAGATATATAAGCTTAAATTTACTTGAGCCTTAACTACTTGAACATAACATCCACCAAGTTTTTCATGTTTTTTTTTCTCCTTGTGTAAAGGACATAGTACATGAAGGCCAGTGGTTTTCTCAGCCTTTACTATCCTCCTGGACTAATTAACTAAAATTGTGCTGCCTTAGCAAGATTAGAGCTAAATAAAGTAGAAACAAAGACTAGTGCTTATTCACTGACTGTGACAAAATCCATAGGGAGGTAAGCACAGACAGTGATAGCAAGTGATCAGAAACTTATTTAGCAATTTTGTGTTGCTGATAATAAAACCATTAATAAATAATTATAAAATTGGGTTTGCCTTTTATGTATCTTTTATTTCATTATATTTTACAAAATTATTGGTCTGCAATAGGTTGGAACATTTCTAAACATAGTTTTCCATCACAGAAAGTTTGGGGACAACCTTTCCAGATACTAATTGGCCCTGAGACATTGTATTATGAGTTCAAACCATGCTAGTCTGCATGGGATGCTGGTGGGTATTAGTACAGGGGTTAAATTTCTCACTAGATGGCAGCATCTTTTAAAAATTCAAATCAATGTCACACTGAGAAGAGTCAGAAACAATATTCAGTTAGTAGACAGAAACAAGTATTTAATTCAGTAGCTATGTCCCTGCTATATGTTAGCCATTTTGCTAAATGATTTATAGGTATAGCATACAGAAGAGAAAATAACATTGAGAGTTTAACACCTCTTCCTCCACTTAAAGGAGAAAAATGTTAAGGAGCTCACTGAAAGGGTCTTGGAACAGTATAGTGAGGAGTTAAACACTGGCTCAGCAGACTGCAGAATTGTCTTTTCTCAAATCTGTGATATGATTGATAGCCACCTGCACATCTCTATTCCCTTCCCTATCCTACTCTCACCCATCTATTTCAGTGTAGTACAGTGTGGATTTTAAAGTAAAGACTGTCCCCATCATCTTTTGGGATGGTCTTACTGGACAAAACATTTCACCTCTCTAAGCTATATTTTCCTCATCTATAAAGTAGTACATCAATACTTATATAGTGATGTAGTAATTAAGACTCTTAAAAATTATTCAGCTCAGTATAAGCAGTCCATAACTTACAAGGTTGGTTAAATTTAAATTTTTTAACATTACAAATGGTATCAAGGCAATATTTACTCTGCAGGCATACATTAAATTTTGAATTTAGATCTTTTCTCAGGCTAGCATTATGCTACCTCCTGCTCTCTTGTGATGCTGGGCAGCAACAGCAAATCACATCTCTGAGTCATTCACACAGTAGAAAGGACAAAATATTGGTAACACTATAGTATACTGTGTTGGTAAACCATGATGTTAGGTTAAATGTATTTTCAATTTAAAATATTTTCATTTTAGAATGAGTTCATTGTAAAATGAAAGACCCTATCATAAAATCAGAAGCATCTGTATTTGGACTGCAGTAAATCCTCATCAATTAGCAAGTGTTATCACCTGTAATTATCTTTAATGTGGTAATAATAACCAACTCACAAAAAGTTTGATGAGAGTTAAATGAGACCAATCGTGGTGATGCACACCTGCAATCCCAGGACTCAGGTTGCTGAGGCTGGAGAATTGCCATGAGTTTGAATCCAACATTGGCTACCAAGTGAGTTCAAGGTCAACTCAAACTTAGTGAGACTCTGCCTCAAAAAATTTAAAAAATCTTTAATAAAAATAAAATGAAGTATGTGTAACTTGCTTAAAACATAAGACTTACATCAAGGTGCATTCCCTCTTTCTTCCTTTGCTTGACTTTTGGAGTTTGCTCTTACATTTATGTTCAGTTGCCTTAATCTTTATTCAAAATAATGTAATATTTATGAAAAAAATTAGTCATATTTATTTCACCTGCTCATGATTGCAATCCTGGGACTAACATAAATTTAGGAATTTCCTATCTCAAAAGGTTTTTGGTCAGTTATTTTCCTATTCATTTTGATCCAGTGGACAATCAAATATCTTTCTTTAGATATCAGGGTTCTATTTCAGTCAAAACTTCACTAGTCCACAAAGATAAAGTGATTTAAACTGTGCTACCAATTATCATTTGCTGAAATTTGGGGTACCAACATATTTAATTGTTCTTTTTCACAAACAGTTGTCTATTTTAAGTAAATAACAGTGGTTTTACTTGCTAGTTTTATAATTTCTAATTTGATACTTTTTAAAACATTCAGGGATCTGAAGAATTTGTTAGTATTTACCAAGTATCTGAAGAAGTTGTCAAGTATTTGAAGATTTTGTTGAGACAATTTTTTCCAGTGACCCATCAGATGGGTTACATGACATACCTGGTTTTCCAGGGTTTCCAGATTTTCATTGCAACTTCCTATTGTCACACCTTGTAGTTCTATCTCTCCATAGAGTGAGAGATTGCACAGCCTGATTGCTATTGGATTTCCAGCTTTAATAAAAAAAATAGACATGGTCTGTAAAGATGACCACCACAACTATAGAACCTGTCCACATCCTGTATCCTAATGTGGTTCTTCAGGAGAAGAGGAGTCTATTCTCCCACTTTCTGAATGATACTGGCCTATGACTTGTTTTGTCCAACAGAATGTGGTTCATGTGTTATTTCCAAAACATAGAACCAAAAAAGCTTGAAGTAAGCTGTTCTGAGACTGTTAAGTAAGGAACACAGTATAACCTACTTTAAGAGAGGCCATGTGGAGAAGAATTGAGGTGCTCTAGGCCAAGAGCCAGCACTCATACCCCAAGACATGTGAGTGAGATTATTCTGGACATTCCACCAGGATGTAGCTGCCACAGCCAATCTAAAGAACCATGAAGACTCTAAATCATGGTTATTTTAGGTTTTTTTTTTTTTTTTTAATACTGGGGATTGAACTCACAACCTAATGTTTGCCAAGCAGGTACTTGTACCACTGAGCTAAACTCCTGGCCCTAAATCATGTTTATTTTAAATCAGTAAGTTTGGGATGGTTTAAAACACCACAACGGAAAAGTGAATACAACATTGCAATTGCATTTTAGACAGATACTGCTTGTCTTGATGCTTAAATATAGAACTTAAATAACTAGTTTGCTATTTCCTGAAAGGATGTCTGAGGAAGATCTACTTTTCAAAAATTAGGGACAAAAAATGACTTTGAGTTTTTGTAAATAAAATGAAGAAGAGGGGTAGAAGGAAGCAGAGGAGATTGGAGAAAAGAGAAGAATCAACTCCTGAAAGGTAGAGTTCTACTGTCTTTCAGAACTTAACAGATATTTCACTGATTCTCAACAAATGTTTCTTTAATCTTTTAGTTTGTGACCTAGTATTATTGCCTGAACCTCACTATCTCACTATATCTAATACTTAAGTAGCTGCTAAAAATAAAATCATAATTACAGAAGAAAGTGACTAGATGGTGAATTTTTCTTTAAAACCAGATTTGAGCAGCTGCTTCTTGGGGCAACAACCAGAACAACTGAAATTGTAGGTTGCTTCAACAACACTTCAACAAATCTTCCTCAAAGACATCCTTTCAGGAAATAGCAAACACTTCAGATAGAATGTTACAGTCATATATGATGTAAATAAATTTTAAGTGGCCATATATCAAGTACATATTTTCCTCAATATTACTGGCAGTTATAAAAATACTCAAAAATCAATGAAAAGGGGCTGAGAGTTTATCTCAGAGACTTAAGTGCTTGCCTGGTAAGTAGAAGGTTGGGAGTTCAATCCCGGTACCAAAAAACAAAACAACCTCCCAAAAATCAATGAAAAGAATATATAACAATTTTAAACATATATACACCAAACATAGCTATACCCAATTTCATAAAACAAACACTAATAGGCATAAAGGAACACATAGGTTCCACAATAGTAATAGTGGGTAACTTTAATGTTATACTCTTACTAATACATAGCAAAACAAAACAACAAAGTTAAAACATACCACTTATCAAATGGACTTAACAGAGGTCTACAGAACATTTTAGCCAACAACTACAGAATATACATATTTCTCAGCAGCAAATGGAATGTTCTTTAAATTAGATCATATTTTGGTCCCTAAAGCAAAACTTAATGACTACAAAAGATTGTAAATAACTTCTTGCACATTATTTGGCTATAATAGTAATAAAATTAGAAATTGGTAAGAGCAACTTTGGAAAATATGTAAAAAAATAGTGATTGGACAGTTCACTTTTTAGTGATCAGTGGGTCACTAAAAATATTGGGAGGCAAATGAATAAATTCCTAGAATCAAAGGAAAATGAAAATAAGCATACCAGAATCTCTAGAATTCACAAAAGGCAATTCTGAGAGGAAAGTTTATAGCTACGAGTGTCTATATTTTAAAAATCAGCTAGATTTCATATAACTTAAGGATGCATTTCTCGATCTTACAGGAATAAGCTAAATTCAAATCCAACAGAAAGATGCTTTAAATATTATAACTGATATTAATGAGACAGATATTAAAAGAATAACACACAGGATTGATGCAACAGAATTAGTTTGTTGAAAAGACAAATAAGATTGGTAAACACATAGCCAAACTAAAAGCAAAATAAAGTGAAAACCTAAATCAATACAATTAGAGTTAAAAAATGATATGTTACAACAGATATCACTAAAATCCAAAAGATGGTTAGGGACTATTTTAAAAACCTGCTTTCTGGTAAACTAGAGAATATAGAAGAAGTAGATATATTACTAGATACTTGAAATACCATAACTAAACCAAAAGAATATAAAGAACCTAAATATAATAATAATAATAATCAATGAGACTGGAGCAGTTATAAAAAGTTCCTCAACAAAGAAAAGAGAAGTATCAGATGAACTCACTGTTAATTTTCACTGGTACTTTAGAGAAGATCTAATACTAATGTTCCTCAAACTATTTCATGGAATAGAAATGGAAAAAATGAGTAGATGCAAAAAATTCTTAGTAAAATACACACCAAATTCAGCAACACAAGAAAAGGGTCTTGTACATGATCAAATTGGTTTCATTTCAGTAATTCAATGATGGTTCAACATATACAAATAAAAAAAATGTAACACACCAGATAAATAGAAGCAAGGATAAAAGACACACAATAATCTTTAATTGATGCAGAAAATGCCTTCAACAAAATTTGACATCCCTTAATGATAAAACACATGAAAAAACTAGGTATTAAAGTATCACACCTCAGTATATTAAGGGTATATGCCAAAAACCCACAGCCAGACCACCTCATGGGACCCAAGAACTCAAAGTAGCACATGAAGGGCTGGGCTAGACTCGGGCCCCTCCCACAACCCCTGGCATCAAGGCAGACCACTTCGTGGGACCTGGGAACTGCAGCTAGCAGTGCAGGCGGGTCCAGGCTAGAACCGGGCTCCTCCTGCAACCCCCGCCATCCCAGCAGACCACCTTGTAGGACATGGGAACTCCAGCCAGTGGTGCACAAGGGGCTGGGCTATGGCTGGGCTCCTCCCACAACCCCCACCATCCTGTCAGACCACCTTGTGGGACCCGGGAACTCCAGCCAGTGGCACAGGTGGTCTGGGACAGAATTGGGCTCTTCCCACAACCCCCATTATCCTAGAAGACTACCTCATGGGACCGGGAACTCCAGCCAGCAGAACGGGCAGGCCAGGCCAGAATGGGGCCCCTCCTGTGTCCCTGCAGTCCCGCCACCCACCTCAGGACCTAGGAACTCCAGCATATGACACGTGCCATGAAGTCCTATTGCTGCCAGTGGGGACCCCACACACACAACTCCTGGACTTAGCATTGCTATTAATCTTCAACTCCTACACCTCTGCCCAGAACCTTGGGCTGCAGTGGATTAGCCATGCAGTATTGAGGGGAGACTCAGTAATCCCTCATCCAAAAAGAAGAACTTAGCAGGCTTCCATCAGTGAGATGAGTTTGCCCTTAAATTAGGAATAGAATTTGTCACCTTTAGTGGGTAAACAGCAGCAATACGGAAGCCCCCTGCAGAAGTAAGCCATTGGTGAGTTTGGCAAATGGGCATGTGAGTCCTTCCTCTACACAGAGAATATCAGATAGGTTGAGGAGGGTGCCAATAAGGCCTCTCCCAACTCAGGGAAAATTAAAAGGGCCTATGAGACACCCAGAGACACAGTAGGGTCCCAGCCGAAACAAACACTATAAAAAGGGAGATCTGGTGACTCTGAACAACCCAAAGACATAATAACAGCAGGAAATAAGGGTTGATTTCCATCAATATCTCTAGGCTTATCAGCCTAGGAAGAATAGAGGAATCACCCAACAGGCCCTGCAGGGGAAATTCAGGTGACTGGCCCACCTCTTTATTGTGGGACCCAGCAATTGGACAAATATGAACCTTACAGTAGGACCCCAAGATACACACTACCAACAGTTGACACTAGTGGGATTGAAAGACCAAATATTAACCCAAAAGGGGAAAATGGCAAAACAAAAAAGCAAAATGCAATCTCAAATATCTAGTCCATTAGGAGCAAGTACAGGAGACAATGAAATAGAGGACTTCAAAAGTAACACACTGGAAATCTCTGAAAAGATAGCAAGTGAAATTAAAAAAAAACTCTATGAGGCTATAGAGAAAATCAAATTAGAAGTAATCTCTCATATAAAAGACAGAAATAACAATCTTAGTAAAGGAGTTGCTCAACACAGCTAGAGAAGAAATAGATAAAAAAACAAACAACTACAGGAGTATGGGAAACTGATTGAAACCTCGAATGAACAATATAGAAAACAAGCAGAATTCATGAAACAAACTCAAAAAGACATCCAAGAACCAAGAAATTCTATTGAAAGCTGGCAAAACCATTTAAATGAAGCTCAGGATAGAATTTTGGACCTTGAGGACAGGATCACAATTAGTGATCATGAAAGGATAGAGTTTTTAAAAATAAGAAAAGAGCATGAAATGACAATCCAGTAGCTACAAGATGATGCCAAGAGAAACAATATAAGCTAATAGGCATCAATCAGGATGCAGGAGTCAATGAAAAAAACATACCTAAACTATTCACAGAAGTAATAGCAGAAAATTCCCCAACCATGGGGAAAAATATGATATGCAGATAAGTAAGGCATATAAAATGCCAAACAATCACAACCAACATAAATCTACACCCAGACAGATAATAATTCAGGTCCCAGATACGCAGCATGAAACATAATACTAAAAGCTGTTACAGAAAAGACTTAATTCTTGGAACATTCTCCAAAATAGACCACATATTATCCCACAAAGCATTCTTAAGTAAATGCAAAGGTATTAAAATATCCCATGCATAATATCTGACCATAGTACACTGAAATTTGAAATTAATGGCAAAAGAAATGGCAAAATCTGCATATACACATGGAGCTTAAATAACAACCTTCTGAACAACCAGTGGTCTGCAGACAAAATTAAAGCAGAAATAAAGCAATACACACAATTCAGTGAAAATGCAGAAACAACATACTGTAATCTGTGGGATGCAATGAAAGTGGTCTTAAGAGGGAAATACATAGCAATAAATTGTCATATCGAGAAAACAGAATGAGCACAAATAAACAACCTAATGCTCCATCTCAAGCTTCTAGAAAAAGAAGAGCAAGTTAAACTCAAAGCTCATAGAAGAGAGGAAATTGTAAAGATTAGAGCAGAAATCAGTGCAATTGAAACTAAAAAACAATATAAAGAATTAATGAATCAAAAAGCTGTTTTTTTTTGAGAGAATAAACAAAATTGACAAATCTCTAGCTAACCTTATCAAGAAAAAGAAAGAAAAAAACCCAAATTCATGCAATAGGGACTGAAAAGGGAGAAATTACTACAGATCCCATAGAAATTCAAAAGATCATGAATACCTACTTTAAAAATCTCTACTCATATTGGATGGAAAACAGAGGAAATGGACAGATTTCTAGGAACATATGAACTACCAAAGCTCAACCAAGAAGATATAGCAATTTTCAATAACCCAATGTCAGCTAATGAATCAAAAATGTGATTTAAAAACTTACTAACAAAGAAAAGCCCAGGTTCTGATGGGTTCACAGCTAAATCCTACAAGAAATTTAGAAAATATTTGATGCCAACACTCCTTAAATTCTTCAATGAAATTGAAAAGAAAGCAATCCTCCCTAAATCATTCCTGGTAGCAAGTATTACTCTCATACTAAAACCAGAGTAAGACCCAACCAAAAAGGAGAACTATAGGCCCATCTCACTAATGAACATTGATGCAAAGATTCTCAATAAAATTCTGGCAAATAGAATGCAGCAAATCATCAAGAAGATTATACATCACAACCAAGTTGGATTCATTCCACGAATGCAGGGGTGATTTAACATATGCAAATCAATAAATGCAATACACCACATCAACAGAGCCAAAAACAAAAACCACATGGTCATTTCAATAGGTGCAGAAGAAGCTTTTGATAAAGTCCAACACATGTTCATGATAAAAACCCTTCAGAAACTCAGAATACAAGACGTCTACCTCAGTCTTATAGAGGCCATCTATGACAAACCAACAGCCAACATTATACTAAATGGACAAAAACTGAAAACTTTCACTCTAAAATCAGGAACAAGACAAGGATATCCACTATCACCACTCCTATTTAATATAGTTCTGGAAATACTAGCCAGGGCAATCAGACAACAGAGAGAAATAAAAGGAGTAAAGATAGGAAATGAAGAAGTTAAATTATTACTATTTGCAGATGACATTATACTCTACATAGAAGACCCAAAAAACTCCATTAAAATACTACTAGAGATAATAAACCAATTCAGCAGTGTAGCTGGATACAAGGTCAATGCTCAAAAATCAATAGCATTCCTGTACACAAATAAAAAAGCCATTGGGAGACAAATTATGGAAATATCACCTTTCACAATAGCATCTAAAAAAATGAAATACTAAGGAATCAACCTAACTAAGAATGTAAAAGACCTATAAGCTGAAAATTATGCTATAATAAAGAAGGGGAATGAAGGCAATATTAGAAAACGGAAGGATATTCCTTGCTTTTGGCTAGGAAGAACCAACATTGTGAAAATGGTCATACTCCCAAAACTGTTATACAGATTTAATGCAATCCCAACCAAAATACCATTAACATACCTCACAGATTTAGAGAAAACATTCCTAAAATTCATTTGGAAACAGAAGAGAGCTAGAATAGCAAAGGCAATTCTGGGCAACAAAGACAAGGTAGGAGGCATCTCAATTCCTGATCTGAAACTATAGTACAAAGCCACAGTGATAAAATCAGCATGATACTGGCAAAGAAATAGACCTGAGGATCAATGGAACAGATTAGAACATGCAAGCACAACTACAAAGACACTCAGCCACCTGATGTTTGACAAAGGGGCTAAACATGCTCAATGGAAAAAAGATAGCTCCTTTAACAAATAGTGTTGAATAAGCTGGCTTTCCACATGCAGAAGACTGAAAATAGACTGATGCCTATTACCATACACTAAACTAAAGTCAAAACGGATCAAGGTTCTAAATATTAAAACAGAAACACTAAATCTGCTGGAAGACAAAGTAGGTAAAAATCTTGGAGACATACGGGTAGGCAGAGAATTCATGAACAAAATGCAAAGTGCATGAGAAACACTTTGAAGAATCATCAGCTGGGATCTCAACTTACTGAAAAGTTTCTGCACTTCAAAAGAAATCACTAATAGAGTGAAAAGAAAACCCACAGAATGGAAAAGAATTTCAACCAGCAACCCCTCAGATAAAGGACTTATATCCAGAACATATAAAGAATTGAAAAAGAGCAAGCCTCCCAAAATTAAAGACTCTCTTCAAAAATGGGCATCTGAGATGAACACATAGTTCTCAGAGAAAGATACACAAATGACAAATAAATACATGAAGAAATGTTCACCATTACTGGTCATGCAAGAAATACAAATTAAAACAACATTGAGATTTCATCTCACTCTGGGAAGAATAGTTGCCATCAAATAATCAACTGATAACAAATGTTGGTGAGGCTTCAGGGAAAAAGGAACACAGCTCCTTTGTTGGTGGGAGTGTAGACTGGTGCAGCCACTATGGAAATCCATATAGATAATTCTCAGAAGACTAGGATTGGAAGTTCCATTCAATCCAGCTATTCCCCTCCTGGATATTTTCCCAGAAAAACTGAAAGGGTCATATCACAGTGATATATGTGCACCCATGTTTATAGCAGCACAATTTGTAATAGCTTAATCTTGGTAACAACCAAAATGCCCATCAACTGCAGAGTGGATGAAAAAGATGTGGTATTCTTATACAATGAAATATTACTCAGCTATTAAAAGGATGATGTTGACGCCTGCATAGGTAAATGGAGACAACTTGAGACTATCCTCATAAGTGAAATAAATAAGAATCATATTTATAAATATCACATTGTGTCTCTCATGTATAAAGTAACATGAAATGTAGGAGTAATAAAACCCAAAATGTGCAATTGCTATTGTAAAAAATAGAGGAAAAGAAAGTGCTCTAAAGGATATATATAACTGCATGTATGTCTAAGTGTGTAGGATTGATAACCATGTTACTAAGATTTTGTTGGATCATTGAACAGAACTGTTTGCAGTCTCACTGTTTAATTGTCCACTTTGTATGCTTTAATTTTGTAACTTGAACAACTATTTCTAAGAGGCCAATATGTAATTTATCAACTAGTGATTTCTTACTGTTTTTTAAAAAATTCTGTATTATTTTTACTCTTTTTTCTGTTTTGCTTTTTTTTTCTCTTTAAATAAAATTTTTTTAAAATGAAAAAAAAAGAAACCATAGCCAATATCACTTTGCGTGGTACAAAATGAAAAGCATTTCCTCTGAAATTAGGCAGGATGGAAGAATATCCAGTTTCATTGTACCTACTCAATATTATACTTGAAATTTTAGCTATAGCAATTAGACAAGAGAAAATAATAAAAGGGATACAAAGAAAAAAGAAAAAAGTCAAATTATCCTTATTTGCAGATGATATGATTCAATACTTAGAAAACCCTAAAAACTCTACAAGAAGACTTTTAGAATGAATAAGTCAAGGAAAGTAGCAGAATATAACATCAAAATTTAGAAATTAATTTCTATGCACCAATAATGAACAAGCTAAGAAAGAAGTCAGGAAGACAACTGTATTCACAATAGCTTTAAAAAACATGGAGATGAATCTAAGTAAGAAAATGAAAGGCCTCTTCAATGAACATTTTGGAGCACAGAAGAAAAGCTTGAAAAAACACCACAGATGGAAATACCTCCCATTTTCATGAATTGCAGAGTTGATATTGTTAAAATGGCCATATTGTCAAAATGGCCATCAAAATATCAGTGACATTCTTCACACAATTAGAAAAAAAAATCCTAGAATTCATACAGAAATATAAAAGGCCCAGAAGAGCCAAACAATTCTAAGCAAAAAGAGCAAAACTGGAAGCATCAAAATGAATGATTTTAAATTATGCAATAAAGCCATAGTAACAAAACAGCATGGTACTGTCACAAAATAGATATTTAGGCTAATGGAATAGAACAGAGAGAGGAAAAACAAAGAACCAAATCCCATGCAACCATAATCATCTGAAGCTGGACAAAGGAGTAAAAATTATATATAGCAGAGAAGACAGTCCCTTTAACAAGTATTGTTAGGAAAATTAGATATCTACTTATAAAAGACTGAAACTTGATCCATGTTTCTAACTTCTTACTATGATACATTCAAAATATATCAAAGACCTAGGTATAAGACTTGAAACTTTGAAACTGCTAGAAGAGAACATAGGGGAAACACTTAAAGCCATAGGTACAAATGCAGACTTTCTGAATATTGTTCCAATAGTATAAGAATAATAGCAAGGGTCAACAAATAGTACTACATCAAATTTAAGAGATTCTGTATAGTGGATAAATAAAAAGCCATATTTACACACAGTGGAGTACTGCTATGACATAATGAACTATAAACCTGAGTAATTTGTAGGTAAATGGATGCACCTTGAGACCATAATATATAACAAAATAAACTGGACAGACAAGCTTAAATATTACTCAGATAAGAAAAACCTAAAATATAAATAAAGAGCAAAATAAAAGATAGATAATAGGAAGTAGGGAAATCTTTTTTTCAACTGGGAAGTGGAGAAAAAGATGGAGAGAGTGGAGAGGGAGGAAAGGGAAAGAAGATGGAAAGAAAATTAAAGGAAAGAATGAAAATAAAGCTTTGGCAAATGGGAAGGGACCAAGAGTTGAAAGGAGCAGGGAGGGATTTGAGGAGTAGGGGACAAAAAAGAACTAAGATGTCTTATGTACACATAAAACTCTCCACAATAAATGTAATCATTATGTGTTGCAAACATGTACTAATAAATATTAAAAGTTTCTGTACTATTTTTAGTACAAATGAAGAGAGTGAATAGGAGAAAAATCTTTTCCAGCTACTTTTTCAATAGAGAATTAATAACTAGAATATATGAAAAACTTGAAGAATTTAACTTCTCCAAATGAAATAACCCAATAAATAAGTGGGCAAGTGAATTAAATATACATATTTTTAAAGGAATATAAATGTCCAATAAGTGTAAGAAAGAATGTTCCACATCTTTAGTCATTAGGGAAATAGGAACTAAACTACACTGAGATTCTATCTTACCCCAGTTAGAATGGCTATCATTAAGAATACAGAAAACAGTAAATGCTGGCCAAGATGTGGGGGGAAAAGAACTCTTCTACAGTGCTTGTGGGAATGCAAAATAATAGAGTCAATAGGAAAATCAGTATGAAATTTCCTCAAAAAACTGAACATAGAGCTAATGCTTGATCCAGATATACCCAAAAGAATTAAAGTTAACATTTTACAAGGTATCTTCAAACCCATGTTTATTGCAGCACAATTTAAAATAGTCAACATATGGAACCAGCCTCAGGGTCCATCAACAGATAAATTAATAAAGTGTAGTATATATACACAACAGAGTAGTGTTCAGTCATAAAGATGAATGAAATTATGTTATTTTGAGGAAAATGAATGGAACTAGACAACATCACATTAAGCAAAACAAGTCAGATTCAGAAAGCCAAGAATTTTATAGTCTCTTTAATATGTGGAACCTAAATGAGGTGATGCAAAATCAGAAGAGATACTAATAGTGTACAAGCAGAAGGGAATAATAAGGGAAGTTAGTGGAGGATAATTATAACCAAAAATTTTTTGTACATTGAATAAAAAAATCATTGAAAATTTTGCAATCATTTGCTCTACAGTATTGCGTAGTTAGGAGTAATTCTTATTATAAAATTAAGAGCAAATTTGTCAGCAGTTGAAATGCATATCATTAAAATAATATTATAGATTCAATCTGAAATTCAAAGATAAATATAGTAATGTATTTTCCTAATAATTGCTCATAACAGAAAACTAAACAGCCAAATAAAAGATGGTTAAAATCCTGTCCAAAAAGTAATATATATTAATCATGGACTTACTGTCAGTTTTTCTCTTCCTAATTTATGGCACACAACTATGACTTATAAGTTGTATCTGTTTCATAAACCATTATGAAATATTTAAGATACACAAAACACATAAAATTAAAGCAACATTTATCCATAGGCACACATTATGTATATTAGCAAAGTACAAATGTAATGGAGACCTCAATTTTACTTTCTAAATTAGTAATCAAGAGGCTGGAAAAATGGATACAACTTGAATAATCATGTTATATGTGAACAAAAACAATTTGGATTCTGAAATTGGAATGTAGGTCTACACAGTCATTTACAATAAATAAGATAAATAATAATAAAAGAAAAAACAACTTGTGTAATTTATTTAGTATTTTAAAGAACCCTTGACATGAACAAAAGTAAATATGTAAATAAATGTAAATTCCAAAGTCAGTAATGACAGCAGGTTTATCAAACAGTTTTGTAAATAATTTAGACTGACTCCATTCCTGAGGTATCCAGTTCTGTGGGAAAAGAAAATCATCTGCAGGACAGGTCAGGTGAAAATCAGTGCAAAAAAGGAATGGGTAGAAAATTATTTGCTCTCTTACTCTTGGACCACCTCTATGTAAGTAAGGTTGCCAAGTTCAGAAAAGGTATGACAAAGCTAAAGAATGTCCTGAGATGGATAACTAACATTGTGGCAGAAATGAAGGACTAGTAGTTACAAAAACACTCAATTGAGCATATCTATCTGGAAAAATGTAGTCTGAAAGTGTAGATTGATGGTTTAAGTCTATATCTAGAATAATTTTAAAAATTAGACAAATTATATAACTCAAAGAGCAAATGTTAAACCGATTAAACTCTAAGAGACTGAGTAAACTGGAAAAACAAGACAAGCAATGGTTAAGAGGAAATCACAAACAATCCATATTAAGGTTTTAGAAAATTTAGAATTATGTGAGGTATCACCAATAAACTTTGAACAGTGAAGTCAATAAAAGGGATGCAACCTTTGCACAAAATTTTCTTTGATACTTCTTCCATGGATCCAATGTTAGTTGGAGGGTGACAGTTATGATTTAGCATAGCCATTTAGCCTATGGAAAGGAGATATTTTTGAAAAACACGTACCATTTACAGTATTCTTGTCACATGTTTGCAAAGAAGGTCCATATCTGCCCACTGGAATTCTGTTAAAAGTAAAACTCCCATAGGTACTATTTTCACAGAAATTAGCTGTAATGGAAAAAAAATATTTTTCATTATAAATTGCATAATTTTCAAGTTTGAAACCAGATAAAAGTTAAAGTTCAGAATCTACATCATAAAATAAAAAATATAGGGTTTATAAAACTCACTATCCTTCCAAGAACTTCTGCACTTTCCTATCTTAGTATACTAGATGACAAGTTCCAGTTTAAAAGTACATAATATATACCTGCGACATAAGCCCTAACACACCAGTAGTGCTTATGTACTACTGTACATAAGTTAGTTAGTTATGTACTACTGTACATTAGGTAGTTAGAATCTTGAGAATTAAAAATATAGAGAGAAAGAATAGGGAAAAGATGGGAGGAGAAGGTGAAAAAAAGTAATTAAGATGTCTTATGAACATGTGCCAACTCCCCAGAATGAATGTAATCATTATGTACTACAAACATATACAAATAAAACTATATAGCCTATAGTGTTAAAAGACATCTTGAAGATGTAGGTAAAAGCAAAAAAGACAAAGTCTTATAGTATGTGGGGTATACTAGTTGATAGAAGATATGAAGCTATAAAAATGGGCTTGGAGAACTCTGAATAGCTTCAGGAAGTGTGAAGAGTACTAGGAAGCACACTTCAGACAAAGAAGAAATATTTAACTTGGGTCATTAAACACTATTTTTTTGAAAACAAACCACATTTAGTAACTCTTCAAGGAAAATAAGAAAAGAGAAAATATACAAATACTTGATATATGCATTTCAATTTCAGAAAAGTTAAATATGATAAAACTGTGATATTTAAGTAGTGTAATAAGGCATATTAACCACTGAAAAAACCTAAGGAAACCTGCTGTCATATGCCCTGAATTAGACATTGAAGTCAGAAGAAACAGAAATGTGTGTTGAGAAACTCAATAGTTGGAAAGCACACAGGGTTTTTATTACACAGGTAAATAGCCCTAGACTCACTTTGGCTTGAGCTAATTGACACATCTTAAAGCCATAACTAAGATGACCATTATTTTTATAATTATCAACTGATATTTTCAAAATTTTTGCTGCTGCTCCTATTATTAATACAAGGGTCACCTTATCCCTGCCCAGTATTATTCTAAATAACTTACCAATTGTACATCTCAGCCCTTTCCACTCTTCTGTACAAGTGCACCTGCCATTTGCCCAGGTTCCACCATTCCTGCAGAATTCTGCAGGAGTGTTTGATGTGGTATCCAGCGTTTCTAAAGAAATAACAAATAATGGAATATTATGGAAGTTGGATCATTAATTTCTGATTTTAGTTCTGTGACTAATTTCTATATCTAACTCATTACTTTGAGTATCATTGTCAAGAAATATTATCTGTAATATCATCATCAAGATATATATATATATATATATATATATATATATATATAAAATCTACACAGGATATACAATGCTCACAAGATGTAATGGACAGTAAAAAGACATAGCTGAAAGATGCAATACCTTAACCAAGAGATTAGAATCCTTGAGAAAAGGAAATTATATAAATGAGAGTTAACAAATAGATAGATAGACAGATATATGCACTGACCAAGTCAGTGAGAAGACTTATACATATTACTACAGATATTTTTTGTGGGGGACGGTACCAAGAATCAAACTCATGACCCTATGCTTGCCAGACAGGCATTTGTGCTGCAGAGCTAAACACCTGGCCCATACATATTACTAGAAAGCAAAAGAGAGATATAGAGACAGAAGTATCCTTCTCAGAGAAGGAATTTTCCAGGAGAGGTGACATTTGAATTTAATTGTCAGACTAAATTCAGGAAAGTCAGATGAAATAAAGTGCAAACTCACACAAAACATAGGAAGTTCTGCTATGCCTAAAGAGCCGTGTTTACCATACAGTATTGATTCTATATGTAACAACAGCTGGACATAGACTCAGTTCTCAAGGATTTTATGGAGCAGTCCTGGAGGAATGCAGAGAGGTCTTAAAACAAAGGGCTATCCCCAAAAGGAAAGTGTTTTAGAATATTCCTCAAGCAGTAGTGGAACTGACTGAGGCTAGCAGGCAAGAAAAAAACAATTAAATGAAGATCAAAGCTAAAGCTGTGGCTGTGTGAAGACCTGAAAAAGGACTGTTATGATTACCTATTTTGAGTTGAGGACACTGGCATCTCTAATTTGATAAACAGAACTATGACAAATTAAGTAATCTTCATAAAACAGGAGGCAGAGTTCCACTTAAAATAATTGTGGTGTAAACTGCCACATTAACCCTCCCACAGAAAACAATTTTAAACTAGGAACAAAAGTTTAAAACAACATCCAAAACCTTCTATAAGTCTCTGGACAGCAGTAAAAACATACAGACCCTGAAGGGTGTTCCAGGTTTATATAGTCCTTAACACTTTTAGTAGAAAAAGTGGCTGAAATATGAGCAGAAAATCACAGTCACAGTAGATTAGGTGTGACAGGAAACTGGGGAATCCAGAACTGAAAATTGAAATGATATCTCAGAATGGAGACAAAGAAGGATCAAAGTCTGTGCATAAATTAACTTTAAACATGGGGAGAGAAGATTTTAAAAAACGAACAGATTCAGGGACCTATGGACAATTTTAAGCATAGATACTAAGATGCAGTTGGAGTCCTAGAAGTGAGAAAAGAAAAAATAAGGGGGATAGGCTATCCAAAGAAGTGGTGATTAAAATTCCTTAAATTTGGTTAAGGATTTTAGCTTATAGACCCAAGAAACACAGGAAATCACAAGTTAAATAAATACAAGTAAAAACAATAGACACATTGCATTCACATTGTTGAAACTCAAAGATAAGAACAAAATATAAGAACATGACCTATAAGCTCAGATGGTTTTACTGGTAAATTAAAAATGAAGTAATATCAATCTTACACAAACTCTTCCTGAAAATAGATAAAAGGAAAGACTCCATAAAGCTTTCTATCTCTGTGGCAAAATACCTAAGATAATCACTTCATAATGAAGGAAGGTTTATTTTGGCTCATGGTTTCAGAGTTTACAGTCCACAGTTGTTTGGCCCTGACTCACTCATGGCAGTCAGGAAATAAAAAGAGAAGGAAAAATGTCTGGGGTCCCATTATCTCTTTCAAGAGCATATCCTCAATGCCCTAACTTCTTTTCAATACAATGTGAGATTCACCTACATTGTATTTGAAGATGTCAGCCAATGCAAAAAGCTGGAAAAATAATGCTGAAAGCTAAGAAAAAAATATAGCTATCTTTTGCAGTCAATCATTAGATGTATTGAAAATTCCTAGGTGTCTCAAAAAGTAACTAGAATTAATAGGTGAATTTAGTAAGATTGTATGTTATAAAATTGAATTTATTTCCACATATTAGTTATAAGCAGTGTATGAATAAAAATTCATTTCCATTTAATTTAGCATGAAATCAAAACACCCTAAGAAATGAATCAATAAAAATGTGCAAGATGTTACTATTGAGAGAAACTTTTAATATTTAAACTAAAGGAATTACATATTATGCATGGATGAAAGATCCAAAGTTGCTATGGTATTTATAAGCAAATATATCTATGCAATTAAATAAAAGGTTTTAAATAGATAAAATATACAGGATCAGTTGATTTAAAAAAAATGCCAAAATAATTCAATTAAAAAAGGCAAGTTTTTCATAAATGGTTTTGGGAAAACTGAATAAATACATTGCCTTCAGTTTGAGATGGACTATAAGATAGACAGACCTAAAAACAAAAACTGAAACTATGAAACTAGCCAAAGAAAATAGAAATAAACATAGTTTCAACTTTGGAACAAAGATTTTTTTTAAAGGCACAAAAAACCCTAAACAAAAAAATAAGCTTTTATAAATTGTACTCAGAAAGTACAAGTAAAAAGTACAAAGGCATAAAAGGGTAGAAACATAAAAACAAAAGCCACACACGAGCAAGCGGCGGGTGCCCCAGGGATAGAACCAGCCAGCATCTCCCGAGATCCCACCATGTTGGAACTTAGGACGCTGGGAAAGAAAGCAACCCACTCACCTCCCTGGTAAGCAGCTGTGAGCCTATCACTGCATGGGCTGAGAATCAAACATCCTTATTCTCCCCCCACCCCCATTAGCAAATGGGAGCTAGAGGTCTGAGCATCTCTTGGGAGGATGACCATATATAATATAGCAAATATGGGGGATTTCCTTCTACCATCTCTTTGAAGGCAAATATTGTTATCACTGTTTTGCTTTGTTCTGATTAATTGTATTGCTCTATTCAATATTCTGTTTTGATAAGTTCTATAATGTTCTGTATATGGTTTGATTTTGCTATACCTGATTGAAAGGACAACTATTGTGAAGATAACAAGATATATTATGGTACCTATTATTTTTATCCCGGTAACCTGCTGTGAAGTTCTGTACCAATTTCACTGCATTGTCTCAGTTGGCTTTGTTCTGTCTTGTTCTGTTGTATTTTACTACCTTCAAAATAATAAAAAAAAGCCACAAAAAGAATATTTTCCATTCATGTATCTGACAAAACATTGTGTCTAGAAATGTAACTTAAAATTGTAAATCTAATTGCAAATTTTAAAGAACATAGATTAATATGAAAAATACAAATAGTGTGTTTTTAAAATGAGCAAATAACTTGAACAGGTACTTCATCATTTCATGAAAAACACTGTATGAACTGAAAGCATGCAAATGAAAATGCTTATCATTTTAGTTGTCAGAGAAACCACTGCAAAATACTATTTCACACCTAACATTATTCTCAAATCAATAGAAAAGAACAGAGTGTATAAGTAAGTATACTTTTTCCCACACAAGTATAACCAACTGATCTTTGATAAATGGGCATGTGTAATTCAGTGGAGAAAGGTTAAATTTTTCAACAAATATTGCTAGACATCCACAGACAGTCGATTTCTATCTTCATGAAGAAAAAAATCTCAAAATGAGTCATAGACCTAATGTAAAATGCAAAATTATAAAACTTCTAGAAGATAACAGAAGAAAATCTAGGTGACCTTGGACATTCCCATCAGTTTTTAGGTGTAATTTCAAGGGCTCAATCCATGATAGAAGAAAATGCACAAGTTAGAAATGTCATTAACACTTTTTCTGATATCATTATTATTATTATTGTTTATCTTCCCATCATACTTTATACTATTGTCATATCAAAATAATCTGAATTTATCATTTGTATGCAATCTTTTTTAAAACTACTAACTCAATTATTTTAGTGTTCATAGTTTTACTCAAGTTTTTCCTTACTTTGGGAATAAATTTCAATCATTTATATTTGTTTAGAAAATTTTCATATGACTTAAGCTTTTATATTATCTAGAATAAAGTTTTTCATGGTATTTACTTACAGTTTTATTTAAATTCTACTTCATTTTGTTATGATACCCCCTTTCTTTTTGTGCAAATTGCTTAGTTATGCCTTTTTGTCTTGATGAATGTAGCTAGAGATTTCTACATAAATTCACATTTTCAAAAAGTTAATTTTTAGTTTATCTTGGCTGTTTCTTCATTTCTATTCCATTAATTTGTTTATATTCTTTATTATGCCAAATATAGTTGCTTAGAATTTGCTTGTTTAACTTCTACACTTAGAATGCTTAGATCACCAATTTTCAACCTGTATAGCTCAATATATATATATATATATATATATATATATATATATATATATATACCTATGTGTCTTTCTAAGTATATTTTAGCTGTGTTCAAGTTGTGATACATTCTTATTGCTGTTTAAATACTTTGTAATTCTCACTTGATTTCTTCTTTGAAGAAACAACTTAGCTACAATAAGATATTTTCTTGGTTATTTTATGCATTATCTTCTAATTGCATCAATAGCATAATTTATAGGACACTGATTATTAGTTACTGAGACTTTTTTCTGAAAATTATATACATTAGTCATTTATTGTGGCAATGCTAATATATAAATTCACTCCATATGCTTTTAAAATTTATGAATTTTAATTTTCTCTACTTGATCTCATGGAAGGTTATTGGAACTACACTGTCTTTATATTTGCATATTTATTTGTTAAATCTGGCATATTTACAGATTTGCTTTAGATGTGCTTTAACCTGTATTATTTGATGTATACAGGTATCAGATATGGGTGCCTTTCATTTGTGTTACTTCACATCATTGAATAGTAAAAGTCTTGCTCTTCAATACACTTTAAGTTTTAATGTCTGTTTTCTGATATTACTATTGTTTAGTTTTATTTTGGTTTGGTTACTATTTTCCTGGAGTGGGATTTATCATCATTTCTCTTTCTCACTTAAAAATGTCATTAAATGTATGAATCACACTTTGTTGTTTCCATGCAATTTAACATGGGAATATTTCCTTAAATAACTGAGTTTAATCTACTTAAGTTTATGTTTTATATTTTAATCTTAGCCTTTTAAAGCACAGTGGGTTTTTTGGATTGAACTTCTTGCTTTATGATATATATGATTCAATAATTATCTTCAGATATATTCTATAAGTGACCAATTTTCCAGTGTTTATCTAAAATATTTTTACCTTTTCCTTGCTCTCATTATTTTTGTAAGGTATGGAATTCTGAGTTGACAGAATTTTGGAGATAGTTCACTGTTTTCTAGAATTTGTTTCTTCTAATGAGTATTTTTGGATCTAATAGTTACTCTTTTATGGAATTTAAAAGTATAGTTTTATAACTGTGTATTTGATATTCTACTATTGTATAATGATGTGATTTGGTTTTCACTGCCTTGCTTGGGATTCAGTCATTCTAAAATCCAAGAAAATCCTCAGTATTTATTTTCTCAAATATTACTTCATCATATTGTGTATTCTTTTCTGGAATATATAATCCCTGTTTAGATATTTCAGATTTCCTAATCTATATTTCAAGTTCCTCAGTCTTATTTTTTTTATTTTTAAGAGAAAAAATATAAAAATAACAATAAAACAATTTCAAAACAGGTTAGTAGGACAATTACAATAATTAATATGTTGAGTATTGTTGTTTTCATAGTAGCTATTCAGAGTAAAAAGGATAGGCATGATAACTTGTCCAAACAATATTAACACAAACCTTTCTTTTCAATGAACTAAAGAGAAACTAGCTGTATAACTATCTAAACTCTTTTGTGTATGCATTTTTTTCTTTTTCCCTTTCTTTCTTACCTCTTTCCCCCATAACAGTTTGTATTTTCTTTTAAATAATTTCTTCCCAATCCACAATATCTATTGTACATTTTGGTTCTTATTTATTCATTCAGTTTCTCACACTACTGAGACACAATGTTCACACAGATAGCTCTGATTTATTTCACTTATGAGTATAGTCTCAAGTTGCATCCATTTACCTATAAAAGACTCAAGTTTATTCTTCTTTATTCCTGAGTAGCATTCTATTATATAAGGAAAACTACATCTTTTTTACCTATACCTCAGTTGATGGACATTTTCGTTGTTTCCAAGATTTAGCTATTACAAATGGTGCTGCTATAAACATGGGTGTGCATATACCATGTGGTGTGCAGTTTTTAATTTTTCCGGGAATATTCCCAGAAGAAGAGCTGGGTAGAATGGTATTGGGAGCAGCTGAATCTGGAGACCAATCACACATTTGGAGATGGTGTAAGACCGGTCCTGAGAACAAAGAGTGCCCAAGGTGAGATGTGAACAAGCTGCTCCATGTCAACCTGCTGAATGTATAAGTAAATATTCTGCCCCAGTTGAGCAGTTCCTTTCCTCCCATCCAGAGAGACCTCAGATTTCTGAATTCTTATCTTTATTTCTCCATCCTTTCCCCCAGGAACTTTGAGAGCTGTGCTGGACGTGGCAGAATGGAACCTTTAATCCTAATTTTTCAAAGAATCTCTACACTGATATCCACACAGTGGTTGCACCAACTGTGGAGAAGTGTTCCTTTTTTCTCACAGCCTCTCTAGCATTTGTTATTAGTTGCCTTTTTAATAGTGGCCATACCATTAGCATACTTCCTAAGACATTCCTAAAATTCATTTGGAACCAGAAAAGACCTAGAATAGCAACAAAAATTCTGGGCAACAAAAGTAAGTCAGGGGTATCATAATCTCAAACCTGAAATTATGCTACAAAACTACTGTGATAAAATCAGCATGGTATTGGGGGAAAAAAAAGCTGAGGATCACTGGAATAGAATAAAAGATGCAAACACAACTCCAAACACACTTAGTCACCTTAATCTTTGACAAAGGAGCCAAACATGTTCACTGGAAGAAAGACAGTCTTTAATAAATGGTGCCAGAAAAACTGGCTTTCCATGTGCCAACGACTAAAACTAGACCCATGTGTCTCACCATGTATTTAACTAAAGTTAAATGGATCCAAGATCTAAATATTAAAATAGGGTTTTTTTTTGTACCAGGGATTGAATTCATGACCTCTCATTTGCCAGGCAGGTGCTTACACTGCTGAGCTAAACCCCCAGATCTAAATAATAAAATAGAAACACTAAACTTACTGGAGAAGAAAATAGGTAAAAATTTTGAAGACATAGGTGTAGGAAGTGCCTTCATGAACAAAACCTAGATTTCAAGGGAAATATTACAAATGGGATCTCACCTTATTAAAAAGCCTTTCCACAACAAATCATCAACAAAGTGAAAAGACAACCCACAGAGTTGGGAAGAATTATAGCCAGTTGTCCCACAGACAAAGGACTTTTATCTAGAACATGAAAGATTTGAAAAAAATCACATCCCCCCCAATTCAAAGACCCAATCCAAAAATCAGTATCTGAGATGAATGTACACTTCTCAGATAAAGAAATACAAATGGCAAATAAATACATGAAAAAGGTTCAGTATCATTGGTCATTCAAGAGATGCAAATTAAAATACACTGAGATTCCATCTCATCTCAGCCTTATTTTCATAGTTAGCATTCAAGTTAACCTATGCTTTTAACAAATATTATTTTTTCTGTTATTGTGATTTCCCCATATTTTTAACTTTTCAAATTATTTTAAAATTAATTTATGTTCTCTTTTAATTATTTTATTATATCCAGTTGAAGAAGGGTTATTCTTTTAATCATATTTGATGTCTGTTCAATATCATGGTTCATATGTAATTTTGGTTGTCAACTCATCATTATCTTATTTATTATTCTTCCATGAGACTTTTATGGGTCTTATTAGAAGATATTTCTGAAACTAAATGCCATGATTACTCTATTATGACCTTGGGGCACTGTCAATAGTAGTCTTGAAATATTTTTTGGATAATTTCTCCATCACACAGGTAAAACAAGTTCAAATTGTATAGTTCAGTATAGGGTTTCAGTTACTTGTTTACTTTCCTCCCTTATTTATAGCCCTGAACAGATCATGAAATTGTTTAATGTTTTATTCCTGGCCTAGTGAGCAGAATTTTTCTAATCTTTTCCTGGTTAAAAAGCTCCAAATCTTCAGGTGCCATACTGGTTGCTTAGGTCCCACGTGTCAAGTCCACAAGGCTAAACTCTACTACTCCCACTTCCGTGAATAGATTGAAGCACAGACTCTAGGCCTTATGCTTACTACCTGCTTGCTATTACATATCAATTTTTATTTGTTTTTGACCTCTGGGATTTAACTTCAAGAAAAAATTCTTATATATTTTAATTATTATATATTTATTCACAAATTCATATATCTGTAAGCAAGAAGAAAATCTACATGTGTCTATTTATTGTGCCATTTTGCTATTAGTCAAGAGTTTGACAGCCTTTAGAACTAGGCTCAGAGCTGTATATCCAGACCCTAACACACAGATTCAGTAGCAAATATTTATTGACTGGCTTTTTTGGCATTTGCATTTATGTTTGGAAACATTTAGTTCCATATGGACTGTCTACTCCTCTATCAGACTCATTTTTAACATCTTGTGCCAGCCACTTAAAAATTCTAGCCTCCAAAGTATATAAATTATTCTTAAACTATAGTAAAAACTAGTACTAGCATCTTTAAGATTCTGCATCTTATATAAACAGGTAATCCAGAAGATTGAGTGGTTTGTTCATATTCTACTTTTGGAATTGTGGACTCTAACAAAGTGATATTAGCTACTTGTGAACCCAAATCCTCACTTTACATAAGGCTGGGTGGTTTGTGCCAAAGTAGGAATTAACAGGTAGCCAGCAAGGTGTTGAATTCAAATCTACTTGATACTGATTAGGTGCTTCTATGCCTTCCTCATAGTGCTGGTCTTTACCACAAATAAAATGAGCATTAACTCCATTTTGTTTGGAAACCCATGCACTAAATATCTTTAATGATTTTCTCTTGTTACAGTGAGACAATGATAGCTATTGACACCATTTTAGATTTTAATATTTCCAAAAATATTCTATATTCAGTACTTTTAGTACACATTGCTGAATACATATGACACACACACTTACTATTGTTGAGAAGGTAGAAGAAAATAATCTTAAAGATTCCAAATGAAAAATATCAATTTATTCTTCTAAACTAGACACAACTACAATCTGCTTTTGGAAAATGCAGTTCAAATAAGTAAAGAAATAAAATCATCTTTCCTTAGTCAAAGAAATTACATCTTTAGATTCTTTCTAGTCTCTGTCTCAGTCTTTTAGGTATAATGTCCAGGCATTCTGACCAGAAATTTAAAGTAGTTGGAAGGAAGATAACTCTTAAATGAGAGAACAATATCTAAGAAAATACTTTTTTTTTTTTTTGGTACCAGGGATTGAACTCACAACCTCGTGCTTGCCAGGCAGGCAATTATGCCACTGAGCTAAACCCTCAGCCCAATACATTGTTTTTTAAAGAAACTAAAGGATGTTACATATATAGTCTTTATTTAAAGTAAAAGTTGCTCAATATTAATTTCCTGGCTAATATTGCAATAAACTGGTTAGATCTTTTAATAAACGTTCTATATAAGAATGGAAAAGCAAATGCAGCAAGATCTAAGCATTCTTAGAACTCTTGCTGCTTCTGTTTCGAGTTAGTCAATTGAACTTAATAATTAAACCTACTGTGGACTTTTTGTTTGATAAACCAAGTATCAATACAAAGGTCAAATGTAGATTGATGGTATTGGAGTGGAAAAATATTATGTTCTATAGTGAATGATCTAAAATACATGAATCAAAGAAGAGTGGCCCATATTTATTGAGCATCCAATAAATTGGATATCATTTTCAATCTTTAAATACATTAACTCATTTAATCCAAGTATCTCTATGAGGTCAGACTTATTATTAAGAGGTAGGAAAACTGAGGTACAGAAATGTTGAGTAACTGTTCAGAGTTACTCAGATAGTATCCAGAAGTATCAAGCTTTAAAACAAGCCAGTCTGGTTCCAGAGTTTTTCCCCATATCTCTCAAGTACATACTATACCAACATATTCTATAAAGATATCTGACAGCATGCTTCATCAAATACAGATAGCTAATGGTCCTAATTAGAATTTTAGGTAAAAATATATACTATCTGGAGATCTTAGAATAACCCACTATTCCAATATTCTCACCTCTTAGTTTAAGGCAATGAATTTTAAAATGTGATATACACTAAATATCACTAATTCTGATGCTAAGGTAATTTATGCTCCTCAGTGTGTTACAGAACAAAGCTATTCCTCAAAAAAGAATTCTTTTCCTCTCATAAAAATTATTGTAGTTTAGTTTACTTGTGTATATATTCTAGTCTAGTTTAGTTTGGTAGTGGGATAAAACCCAGGGCTTTCTGAATGTAGGTAAGCACTCTACCACTGAACTATATCCCAGCCAAAACTATTGTGTATTTATTTATTTAGCAGGTTTGTATATGAGGAAGCAAGAAGAAGGAATGGTAAAGGAACAAAAGAGAGATTGCTAACAGTAGGATTGAGACCAAAGAACATCACAGTTGCCTGATAGCCCTGTTTCCTCCATCCAGAAACTACTTGTTTGGATTTTTTTAAAACCTAAATTCAGCTGTACTCCAGAAACAGTGAGATGGCATAGATTTATTATGGAATTTGTCTCAGGAGGAAATATGAAATTGACAAAACTTAAATCCAAGTGTCTGTGCACAGGTTATTTTCTGAGAAACAATTTACCCTTCTTGTCCTTTCCAGATAACCCACATTTCTTACTGTTCAAGAATTACTATGCTATAAAGTCTGACCTTGGAATTTGAGATTGTTTCAGCCTACTGAAGCCTCTCATTAGCTTATGAGTAGTTAAACTATATGGAAGGCTACAATATCTGGAGAGGGATGGGAAAAACAGATGGAAGACAACAGAAAAAGTGCTGAACCAGGAGAAAAAGAAAATATGATTAAAGAAGGAATCACAGTTCTCTGAATGTGTTTTAAGGTTTATATGTGCTCCCTTTGATGAAAGTTAAGAAAAATATCCCCAACCAGTAAGATTTTTAACATCTGTCTATGTTTACATTAGGCCTGGCTCAAAATGGAAAATGTTAAAGAAAAGACATACCATAAAGCTTAATTGTTTGCATTTTACTTTCTTTATCTTATGTGATGGGACCCAAAAGCCAAACTGCTTTTGGTGTTACAGCCCCTTGCTGTTTGAAGCATGAAGGCAACAAAGACAAAGTACCTCATGTTTTTGTTTTATTTTCTTTTTTCATTCTATAAACACATCAAACAAGATGGATGTTTTTCTATAAAGAATGTTCCATGTGTAAAAGCTGCAGGTCTGACAAAATGCAGATTTGCCCCAACACAAAAGCACCCTCCAAGATTGTGGATCACAGATACAATGAAAGAGGCCACAAAAAAAGTAGAGAATCTTGACTACTTTAGTCAAGAGTCCTCCATATGCTCATGTATTGCATGGCTTAGAGCAGTGGAAGAAAATGGAAATGATCTCTCTGATTAATAATGCAAAGTTTCATTTATTTTATTATTTTTAAGGAAATCAAAAGAATTTATTAACTATTCTATTCCATTTTTCAGTGAAGTTATTTGATAATTCTTTGTTTATGCTGTGGGCTGAATATTTGGGTATCCTTGATGTTTGTCGGTTGAAATCTAATCCCCAATGTGAAAGGATTAGAAAGTAGGGCTATTAAAAGGTCAGTTAATGATGCCAGATTCCTCATGAATGAAATTTGTATCCTTTATGTACTGGGGATCAGAGTTCTTCCTTTTTACTATTTAAAGATGCAGTAATAAGGCACATTCTCTAAATGAGAAATACTGGATCTACCATTGACTTCCTTTCAGACCTTTCAGCCTTTAGAACTTGAAAAAGAAATATATGTTGTTCAGAAGGTCCCAAGAAATAAGTTTCTGTTTTTATAATAACCCAAAGAGACTAAGATCAATATCTGGTCTTCATGATTTATTCATTTAATCAATGACTGTTTTGGCAACTATAATATAAGTCCTATTCTAGTTGTAGGGAACACAGGTTGACCAGTCAAGCCACTGTACTCTTGGATGTCTCTACATAGAAGTGGGGAGAAAACAAATAATAAAACGAAATTTTAAAGTAGCAGTGGTTAAAAAAATAGCAAAACTATATGCAAGAGAGAGCAGATCCAAGATCATTTAGACAGGATAGATAGAGTATATTTCCTCTGAGAAGATGACTTTAATCATAAGACCTTTATCATCAAATAATGAAACATTCATGTGAAACTCCTGCATACTCAAATAAACTGACATCTTAGAAAAGTTTATCTTGACTTTCTTCTGGAAATTGCAAAAATTCATCAATAGTTTTAAATTTTTTCTTTGCTCAACCAAACTTTAAATGGATAGTAAATCTTTTTTAATTTAATTAAGTTTATTGGTACAATTTCATTTTAGTTTTAATTTAATTTTTTAATTTAATTAAGTTTATTGGTATAAGTTAGTTATCATATTCATCATGAGGAATTTGTACCTGTACATAATATACTTTGATTTGTCTTTTTTCCCCTTCCATTCTTGTCCTCTCCCTTCAAACCCCTTCCTCTCATTTCTTCATTTCCATTTTATCTTTCTTTTCTCATTTTCTTTTCCCTCCTTCCTTTCCCCTTCACCCTTCCTATACCCCTCTCCTTTTGAGCAATATCTTCCCATTTCACCATATCTCTTGTACAATTTGGTTCTTATTTACACTTTCAGTTTCTCACACCAGTGAGACAATGTGATGTTTACATGTGTGTCCTATTTATTTCACTTAAAGTATGGTCTCAAGGTCCAATGGATAGAAAATATTGTGCCTAGCATCATATATCTGGTAATATATAACTGTGGTATTTTGGTGAGAAAGATCATTATGTTTAATGTTTTCATCAGTGGCATGTGAAAATGACAGACTATGTCAGCAACCCTGAAACAGACAGTGTCTCTCATGAAATGTTGTTAATACCAAGGCCTTAGACTGTGACCTTGTAACACAAGGTCTAATGAGGAAATAGGCACAGAAAAAAATCTATACTAGATAGAAGATCGCTGGCATTCTAGAGATTTCTTTTTTACTGTTTTAGACTAGAAGATTAAAGCAGATGGCCTGTCCCTTTGAAAAGCTGAAGGAAACACTTTATACAACTTAGTAGTAAGTGACAAAGCTATGGCAGTTTCTCAACAAACAAAAATCTATCAACACCATGGAAAAGTCAGAAAACCTCAAAACTCAAAGCATATCCACTAATTTATTTATATTATAAACTTCATTAATAGTGTAGATTAATTTACTTAAAGATAATATGACTTCTCAGCGGGCCTGATTTTGCCTGACAGAACAACACATTGCTCTGATTTCACTGTTTACTGAGTATCTTTGTGAACTAGGATTTGCAGCTATTGCTATATTTTAAAAAAGATGAATTGATAATAGATTATCTTTGTTTCCCCTCTAGGGGAAGGTAAAATAGTGTGAGACTTAAGCACACAGATAATAAAATCAAAATGATCAAGGTTCAAATCCAGACCTAATATTTTTTAGCTATTAAACATAAAAATATCTTCTAAACCTTAATTTGCTATCTGCTTTAAAGGTTGAATGAGAGTAAATGAGATAAGATACATGATGTATTAGCATAGTATCTAGAACATATAAGAAATTTTGAAATTGTAGGTCTTATAAAAACTACATGCATAAATAGCACATATTTTGCAATATTCATGCTTGCTCTGTAATTAAATAATTGGAACTTATTGAAATTTACTCAGAAAAAGATCAAATTTTTTCTATCTTTCACAAAGAGCTCATCATTTTTACATGAAAAATATAGGAGATTTAACATCTGCATTCTGTTTGTGTTGACAAAATGAGTTTAAAATGGAATGACATTAATTTAGTCAAATTTTATATGTATAATGTAGAGGCTTATACATGCCTAGAACTTCTACACAGTTTATGAGAATCGATCATATTATGTGTGATGAAATGAACAGCTACTTTGAAGAAAAACAGACATTATGGTATCCATTGCTGATTCTATATTGTCATGCTGTGAAATCCAGTAATATTTCTACTCTTTATTCAGAATGGTTTTAGTCTGTTTTGTATTGTTTAATCTCAACATGCATGAAGGTATAGACAGCTATTTTGAAGAGAACAAGAGACATTATGCATCCATTATTAATTTTCATATTGTCTGGTTTTGAAGGCCTGTAATGCCTTCACTACTCTGTTCTGATCAGTTTAATACTATTTCATTTGGTATGAATTTTTTGTGTGTGAAGATATAGACAACTATTTAGAAGAAAACAAGAGACATTATGGTAGCCACTGTAGATCTCCTATTGTTTTGCTTTGAAATCTGTGTCACTTACATTGTTTTGCTTCTGATTTGCTTTGTTCTGTTTTATTATGCTTAGTTTTACCCTTTTTTAAAATAAAAAAAATTATGTGTATTTTTTCTGAATAACGTTTTCATCAATTTCTTACAGATACTCATGATTTTCTCAGCATAAAAAAGATCAATTTAGAAACAATTTTTCTCTATACCCATTTAATAGGGCCAAAATAAGAGCACTCAGTAATTTAATTAAATGTGAAGGATGGGATGGGATGGGGTAGGGTAGAAAGAGGAGACAATTATACGAAATAAGTGAGGAGTGAAGTGAACTGGGAAGAATTTACTAACTAAAACACCTTTTGAATGAAATGTACATGGCAAATAATAACAACAAACTAACCATCTTTTAATTTTTCCTGTAAATTATAGTGATAACTCTCTCTTTTTCTACTAGATTTACCCAAAAGTTAGAAACATCCTTATATAAACAGCCAATTGAACATTTCAGTGCAAGAGAAAAGTTCATTTTTCATAGGAACCAGTATGCTTCTATTTGGCAAAAATGTAACATTTCCTATTTATTCTTTAGTCTTAGCTCTTAAGCTCAAACAAATGAACTTTTCCTCAGTAATTCCCATTGAGCCTTTGATTTTTATATCTTTTCTACACTCCAGTCTGCCCATATCCTTATGTTGTTTTTGTACTTTGTTCCTTGTTTTAATGGTTGTATAATAATAAAGTCACCACACATTTCCCTTGAAAAGTAGTTGTCATATACATAAAAGTAATAAGGAAAAAAAGGTTTCTCAAATATATACACTTTAAGTACTATAAGGTCTTATAAATTTAGCAAGCCTAGATGAGAGAAAAACCCAAACTCATAATTTTTGGAGGCCTGAATTAAACTATTTTACAAAGTATGAACAAACAAAGGCATATTTTTCCCATGTTTAAATTGTATTTTTTTTGTTCTGATAATTTCTTATTGTAGTTCTCCAAATGTTATTAATATAACATTTTTCAGTAGTATTCTCTGGGGTCAGGAGGATAGATTCATTCTCTGCTACCACTTCATCAACAGCCCATATATTTGATCTCTTTTGCCCTAGTAGTGGATTTTTTCAGCCATGCACTGTGTACAAATAGCAGTTATCTGCTCAGAGGACAGATTGTTAGCCTTATTGCCTCTTTTGACTGACATTAGTTTCCCCTACACTGTTTCATTAGAAATGTTCTGTGTTTTTTTGTTGTTGTTATTTCAAAAAGGAATGTTCCACACACTCAACACTGAATGCCTTTATGGAGAACCTCCACTGTCCCTAGAAAGCAGCATTAGAGTTACTACTGGTTTTATTACGTCTATTTATACTCCCTAGAACTTTCCTTTAACATCACTGTTTTACACACTATTGTTTCCCCCACCTTTTCACATCAGCTTTAGAACACATTAGGGAACTTACAAATGCAAGTTGAGTAATCAGAGAAGCAACTTTTAACAATTATATTAATTTTTGAGTAGAAAAGTGGGAATTTTGCATGTAAACCATATGATCATTTTACCTAGTGATAACATTATCTAGTGACAATATTTCTGAACTTCCTTCATGAAATGAAATTATAGTTTGCAAAGGTTTAATGGTGCCCATGATTTCCTTTCTTAGATTTAGCTAAACATGCCTAAATATGTGTTATGAATAATTTTAATTATGGATGATTATTATTCACTGTCAGTGTGGTTAAGAGTTACAAGATTAACAAGAAGCTAGTTCACCCTGCCTATTCACATTCAAATCTATATTTACATATATATTTATATAATATATGTAGCCACTTTTTAACCATCAATTTACTCATATTTTATAAATGGCCTACTGGTAGCCTCAGCAAGGACAGAGTACTTTTCACACTGGTATGTCAGATATCAGGGACAGAGGTACAATGCCTTCTGCCTCTCTGAGTTAAATGTAAAAGGGTCACATTACCTCTCTGGATCTTTATCACTGTCCTCCAGATGGTTAGTCCTGAAATGATGACCATCAGCAGCCCACACACAATGGCCACCAGCACTCTGATTTTACAAGTGCTGCAGGCAGCCATGGTGAAGTCAAATCACAAATCCACTCCTTGGTGAAACGCAGCTAGATTTGCTTCTTCTTAGCCAAGAAATTTAATCAAATTCTGTTCTAAAACATAAAAACAATTCCTATCAGGCAGGTATCCTTGTATTTCAAGAGTTTTGAGGTTAATCCAGCAGGACACAGTTCAAATCACCAAATAACAGGTGCAGACTCTGTTTACAGCATTCTCATCCTTCACCGAAAGAGAATCTGGAAAAAAAAATGATTGACGTTAAAGGAAAATGAAGGTAAGTCAGAGCAATAAAAAAGGGGAGGAGCTAGCAAAGACGGTCAAAGGGTGAATATCTGGACAAGAAGAGAGTGAACAAAGGGAACCAAACAAAGGAAACAGAGAGAAAGTCAGGAAGGCAGAAGATCCTGATATTCACCTGCAGCTAAGCTTTTTGTACATTTATTTCAGGACTGTCCAGCAGAGGTAGAGCAGCAGGTGTTTTATGCTATGCAAACACAGGGGAAATGAAGTATGCTGCTAGTGAGAGGATAAACAGCAGTAGACACTAGTAAATCCAGTGCTTGCATTCCTTGAAGGACTATATTTTAAGAGCTGCAATTTGTAGGTGAGTATATTCATTTAGAGTGAGTTTTAACAAGCACTAGAGCTTGGTAATGAGACCTATCTATTCTAAGCTATTTATTATAAGCTAAATTTTGTCCCCACCAAAATTTGCATTTTGGAGCTTTAACCTCCAGTAGCTCACAATGTGACCTTATTTGGAGACAAATTTTTTTGTTATAGAAGTAATTTATCTAAAAAGAGTTCATTAGTGTTTCTTAAATCAGTATGGCTGGTATCTTTACAAGAAGAAAACATTTGGAAACAGATATGCACAGAGGGAAGATGACATGAAGCAACACAGGCAGAAGACAGTCATCTATAAGCCACAGAAAAAAACCTGGAACCAAACCTTTCCAAAGAGTCCAAAGAAGAAATCAGTTTAGCTGACAGGGTCTCATTAGGCAGTTCAGGATGGCTTTGAATTCACTTTACAGCCCAGGCTGGTCTCAAACTCATGGTGAACCTCCTCCCTCCCTCCTCCTGAGTGCTGGAATTGCAGGCATGTGCCACCATGCCTGGCCCAGCCAATATCTTGATTTTAGACTTGTACAGAGGTGGGAGATAATAAATTCTACTATTCAAACAGTTCATTTCCCAGTGTTTTGTTACAGCAGCCCAGGGAAAATAATACTGTTTTCCCATAAGGTGATGTCTCTTTGCAGCTGCAGCTCTGGCTCTTTGCCCAAGACCTCATGTTCTTCCCTGTCCCCTCCACATCGTCAAATGAAAGAATGAATGGGTGCTCAGGTCCTCAGAGTTCCACGTCTAGTGGATGACACAGATGCTCTGGATGTTTCCTTAGTCTATCAAACACATTGATTAAGTGATTTCAGTGTGTCAGGATTATTACAAGATACGGATGGGACCACAAAATACTCCTTCTAGATGAGATACCAGGATATAACTCCCAATAAGACAAATAGTAATGATTAATATAAAGAATAACACATTTTAATTGTTATAGAATACTAGACTGTTATTTCCCTCAGGAATATTAAACAAGGTTTTACAAAATAAGCTTTACACTTAAGCTAACCTTTGGTTTACCCGTAAACAAAATTGGTGTTTTCCCCAATTCTCTGTAACACTCACTTTCTAACAGTAAATCTTTGGAGGCATGGGCTGCTATAGCCCTAATTTATTCAACACTGAGTTTCAGAAAAACAAAGTGGAAGGGTGCTATAAAAGTACAAAACAAATGCATGAGCCTATTATCTCATTTTACAGACATATTAAAGCTATTTCTTTAATGTCTACATATGTTATTCACAGAAGCTGCCAGGAAATATACATAATTTTTTTCATGGAAATACGAGGTACTTGGAGTAAGAAAACAATTTTTAAAATGTTACACTTTTTTCATAGTTTCAACTTTTTACCTTGTATCTATTTCTAAATACCATAATGAAATATATTATTTTTCTAGTAATAACCTCAGTGCAAGTTCTGAAACCCTTAGGTGCTGCAATACCTGTAACTTCTTAGAGCTTGCCATCTGCCTAGGTAAGCATTAGAAATTCATGGAGTGGAAGATAGACTTAGTGATTTAAATGTTGACACTTATATAATGTCATGAATTACTACCGATATAAACAAATGTGGTCAACAATTTACACACACACACACACACACACACACAAAGATGAGAAGGAAGAAAGCTGGATGTGGTTGTTCACACCTATAATCCCAGGACTCTGGGAGGCTGAGGCAGGAAGATCACAAGTTGGAGCCCAGCCTGAGCCACTTAGTGACTTAGAGAAGAAACATTGTCTCAAAATTATAAAACTGGGTTTTTTTTAAACTGGGGGTTTAACTCAGTGGATTGAATTCCAGTATGGGGGGGGCAAGGAATAAAAAGAAATCTAAACAAGAAATAAAATCACTCACTCTACTCAACCCAGCCATTATGGATAAAATGGATAAAATGTTTCTCTAGAGAGAAAATGTTTATGTGCTGACACAGTTTATACTTAGGAATATCTAACACTGATGCGACCATTAATTTGCTTTGTGATTCTGGACAAACTACATGAGAAACTTGGTCTTCATGCTTCATATTTTAACCTAATTGAGGCTTCTCCTTTCTGTCCAATTTAATCCTAAAGTCAGTTGAGAAAGAGTAAGTAAAGGCAAATGTCTGAAGCGTCTGTGAGAGACAATGGCCTGGAGTGGGTGTCAGACACCAAGTGTGGTAAAGAGGGCATTTATAAAGAGAAGACTAGTGTGAGATATCAGATCACAAGCAGGATGAACAGTGCATCTGAAAGATGAGGAAAACTGAACTTATATGAAATATTCAAGAAGGGCAGGAAGAAGTTTGTAAGGGTGTGGAGTAAACTTCAGAAACACGTTACACACAGGATGACAGAACAAACAATAGGTAAGCATATGAGAATAATGAGAAGTAAGTTTCTCATTATACATGAAAGAAATAAATATGGAAAAGAAAAAAAACTTGAATTATTTGAGAATCTCAAAACAGGAAGTGAGAAATATGAAATAAGAGAAGTCACATGCTGTTAATTCTCAAGGGAGCAATATCCTTCAGAGCAGGTGGCTGTCAGATAAGGGCAGGAATAACATCAGAAACTTCTTATCCCAAAGAAAAAAAACTCTCATGACACCTATAATAAAGTCAAAAATGTTTTAGAGGAAGGGATTGATTTACTTCTTATATCCAATACTTTAACTAAAAGGTTGTCTCAGTGCCTAAAAAAAATCTGTAGTGTTGGGCTAGAATTTAAAATACATCATGAACTTATGGTTTTCCCTATACATATTTTAATCAATTTTTGTGTATCTATAGCACATATATTTCAATAGATAACCAATACATACATACATATATAAAAATATAGAAATAACTATAGACTCAAAAGTAGATTGTATCCACATAATTATATATTTGAGCATGTTTATAGTATATACCACAATTTGCATAAACAAATATATTCTCTAGCTTTGGTTTCTCTTAGGGGCTCAAACCAGAGATACTTTACTTACTATAAGAAAACCTAGAAGACCCGATCTTACTTCTTTTCTTCTAAAAAAAAAATCCATGGATTCTTGAAAAAAATAACTAATGCCACAACAGCAAAAGAGAAAGCCCAAGATTATCCAGGAGTATCTCATGCAGAAAGAGACAGGATAGATACATAATATTTAGATAGAGAATACAGCTTGAAGTGACATCTCATGATCAAATAAAGTATACCTAAAGCATCAAAACTAAAAAAGTTTCTAATAAATAACAAGATAAATTAACTTAATATAATACCAATGTTATAAATAATACTTGAAACATTATAATTCAGTACATAAAATATAAAACCTACTGAATTTGAACTTCTAGGATTGGGCCCCAAAAATCTATGTTCTACACAGAAATCTATGTTCTACAAATGATTTGATACCTGATATAGTTTAGAAACTATTGTTCTGGGATAATTCTCTCAAAAGAAATAAATCAAGATATTGATTCTCTCAAAAGAAAATGCCCTTTGTCTTTAATAGGACAATGCAATATCTGTGAGAATTCTCATTCCCTTCAAGATTACAAAATAAGCCTGCATTTCTTATCTATGAAACTACTCTTCCTTGTTTTATGGTATTTATCTCTCAAGACATTTAATGAGTTTATATGTCTTAAGTCTGAAGAATCTCTGAAATCTCCCTACCACTTCCACTCTGACCTCATCGGAGTGTTAAGAAAATGGAAACCTGTTTACCATACTTCTGATGGCAACAACAAAAACTAAGTTCAGCTTCTTCACTTCTAACATCACAGAATAAGCCTCTGAAGTTCTCCACTGGATAAATTCCTAGTCACATTTCTTACCATTTCTCCAGTAAAACGCTTGAGTATCTGAGTCTCTGCTAATTCATAAACCTTTAAATTCTTGTTCCTGTATTTATAAAACCCTACTATCCTCTGTTTCTATCTGATGTTCTAGGGATGACAGGAAAAAAGGGATTTAAAAAAGTTCTTCTAGGTCAATAATCCTGGAGCCCTTTGTTCGTCAGGTGCTTACTTATCTCCTCAGTGCCAGTTGTCCACAATTACTTCCTGCAGGGAAAACCAGCATTATTCGATGAAATATGACTCAACACTAGTGGAAGTTTTTTATGAAACTACAATATAATCTCCCAGAAGACACTGGAATCTATCTAATTCATGTAACTACTAATCAATGACCCAACCTGTGCTACAAAAAAAAAAAAAAAGAAAGAAAAGGGTCTTTCAAATTCTTTTACAACTTAAAGTGTACTTTCTACATCTTATTCACTTCCTCTGATTTGTTCCTTTTTTATTTGTCCCTGTTTACTTCTTTATTTTTACTTCCCCCAAAGCTAAGCTGGTCAGCACAGGTGTATTAGAAAGACTGAATGCCCAAAGAAATGATTTGGTTGAGAAGAATACTTTAGGGGCTGGGGATTTAGCTCAGTGGTATAAGCACCTGCCTTGCAAGCATGCTGTCGTGAGTTTGATCCCTGGTACTGATAAAAAAAAAAAGAAGAAGAAGAAGAAGAGTATTTTAGAAAATAGTTTGCTTTTCTTCTAGGAAGCCTAACTCAGGTGAAAGACAAACAGAATTTATAGTAACTAAGGGAGGGCTGCAGTAAAGAAGTATTACTGTTGTCTTAATGGCATGGCAGAGGGTATAACAGAGGAGAAACAGTTCATAGTGATTGGAATGCAGAAAAGCAGCAAAGTAGCAAAGATGTGCAAGCAGCAAGAGATGACCCTTTTTCCTTCCCTGATATCCTGCCCAGGCTTCCCATGTTTAGTGCAGGTAGCACTCACATCCATGTGGGGCAGCCTTAATCTTAGCATTGCACTGTGATAAATCCCAGCATCACATCCTTGATCTCAGTGTCACAGACTCTAGATCCAGCCACCTACAAAAATCCCCACCTATGATCATATGAGGCTTTGAGGGAACATCTAGATATAAGCCATAACACTGATGTTAACATTAATCCTTCTGAAATTAGTAGGAACTTGTATGCTGATCTGAGAAAAAACAAGTTGTTTACAATGTCCTGTGTAAAATAGTGATAATATTATACATATTAAGAAAATATTGTGGATCCTAAATCTTTTTATGTAGTATATTTTAACAAGATTCTTGTCATAAATATTGGCTATCATTGCATAACAGAAATCCCACAATTTAGCAATTTAAAACACAGTTACCATTTTTTTGGGCAAGATTCAGCAAGGATCACATTATTCCACATATTTATTTATCTGAATCACTTGCACAGTCACCTAGGACTGGAGGACCCATTCTAGATTTCTGTACCTGGGATTACAATTAAGATGACTGGGACCCCAGGGTCTTCCTTCCTCTGGAACTGTTTCTCCTTGAAGGCTCCCCAACAGAGTAGACTTGTTCCTTCACATGGAGGCTGGGACTCAGGTCAAGAACAGTAGAAAATAAGACCTCTTAAATCAAAGTGTAGTACCAGAACTTATTCATTGTCACTTCTACAACATTATATCAGTCAAATGAAGTCACAGAGGTAGTTTAGATTTAATCTTAAAGTAGGCTATGAAAGTCATGAATTTAGGGAGGCAGGAATCATTTGGGACTGCAAGGGCTAATTGCATCCTGTAAACTTGGATAGTCTGTAGTACATAGAAATTTGGTCAAACACTATTCTATATGTTTCTGTGAATGTACTTTTAGATGAGAATTAAAACTGAACGTTTAAATCTGTAGCCTTTCATTGAAACAAATTACTAAAACTGAATGGATTTCATCAAACAAGTTAAAAGACTCCATAGAAAATGACTGACATCTCAAAAAACAGAGAAGTCTGCTGGTAATCTGAACTGAAATTTTATCAACTCTTGCCAAAGTCTTAGGCTACCCTGCCAGTAACAGAATTGACAGCCTTCAGAACAGCATGAGTTAATCCCCTAAATGAATGCCCCTCTCTCTCTCTCTCTCTCTCTCTGGCTCTCGCTCTCTCTCCCTCTTACCTCCCCCCTTTCTCCCCATCTCACCTTTCATTTATGTGTGTTTATATTTATAAACGGTAATGTATTATACATACTACTCACACATCTGGATCCTATTGGTTCTATGTCTTTGAAAAACAAATACCAGGACCATTTTACAAAAACCATGAATTTTTCAAGCAAGGCCCATCATCTCCAAAAATCTTAATAGCAGTGGATAACACATAAGAATATTCAAGGAATTTTTGATTGAGATAGAGAGTATATATGCAAATTTTTAAGGCTGCTAAATATAATGCAGAAGTCATTAATTGACAAAGTGTCTCTACAAGAGTAAATATGAGTTACATCTGAGAATGTTATTATTCCAATGAGACTCAAAGGAGAAACTTCCCAACTTAATGAAGCCATGAAGGCTAAAATGTATAACCAAGATAAGTCCCCAGAAGGCTTTGAAATAGATAATTTTATGACTGTTTGGGAGAGATAATATCTTTATCTAATATGCAACATACTTTATCCCTTAAATGATATGATATTATCTTCAATATACCATTTCCAAGTTCAAGCATATACATTTTTGAAGCCTAAAATAGTAAGCTTAAAACTAAAGTTAAAGTGGTGAAACTGTATCAGTTCACTAATGCTGCTATCATAAAACACTACGAATCAGGCTTAAACAACAGTAATTTATTGTTTCACATCTCTGAAGCCTAGAAATTCAAGATTGTTGTGTGAAAAGGACCATGCCCCCTTCCAAAGGTGCCAGAGAAAATCTGTCCCATGCCTCTCTTCCAGTTTCTAGTGGTTTGTGATCAATATTTTGCATTCTTGATTTGTATGTAAATCACACTGATATTTATCTTTTTGCTTTAACATTTAACATAACGTTTTCTGTGTGTATGTGTGTATCCATATGTATGTCTGAGTTTAAATTTGCCCTTTTCATAAAAACACTTGTCATATCGTATTGGGGGATACCTTGCTCCAGTATGGTATAATCTTTCTAGCAACTCTAGAACAACTGTACTATTTCCAAACACATTATGAAGTAGAGTATTAAGATTCCAACATGTAGATTTGGGAAGTGAGGAACACACTTCCCAAAGTACTACAAAATGAATTGTAGAACTAATACATTAAAATTTAATATTAAAAATATAGTGCACACTCTATCTTTATTTTTTGTGATACAACTTCTCCCTTAGGTTGAGGAAGCTTATTGCATGTGAATCTAGTACTTCACTAATAAATTGTGTCTTCTTCCTCTGCTACTAGATATAGCTGCTATCCTTTCTGCAGGAGAGGCCATTCTATAGACCAGTATTCAGGAATTCTTCCATATGTAGGCACAGAGGCACAGAGATAGGAAATAAATTTAAGACATTTTTCTTTCTTTCTTTCTTCTTTCTTTCTTTCTTTCTTTCTTCTTCCTTTTTTTTTTTTTTTTTTTTTTTTTTTTTTTTTTTTTTTTTTTTTTTTGGTCTTTTTGAGGCAGAATCTCATTATGCAGTTCAGGGTGGCCTTGAGCTCACTTTGTAGCTCAGGCTAGTCTCAAACTTGCAGCGATCCTCCTGCCTTAGCCTTCCAGTGCTGGGATTACATATGTGCACCATCACACCCAGCTAAGACACATTTCTTGAGGGATGGGAAGCGAGAAGGGATGGGAGAGATTCTTGTGTCCTAGTATCCATGTCCTGCACATCTCTTGCTTAGATCTCTAACCGAAGTCAAATCATCAGGGAAATTTACTGAAAAGTTGGTGTCTCTTCTTTTAAATGGCCACTATGTGTCAGGAATGTGGTGGATCGTCTCTAGAATAATGCAGGTCCATCTAAGAAACAATTGAACCATTCACTACGCAGCAGTAGCCTATGAAGAAAAAGTGCTCACTTCTAGTGTCAGGAAACTTACATTCCTTTATAGGTTTGGCCACTATTGACAGTAAAATCTTGGATAAGTCACTAAAATGGGGCTAAGAATCGTTTACTATAGACAACATCTTAGCCCTCACTTTCCATAAATAATATCTCCCTTTGATTTTCCTTTTTCTTATGTTTCTCCTATGTTTATATCTCACTCTCCAATGGTAAAGCTTGAGAAACAATCTTCAGATACTACAATGGAAACTAAAGAATCTGATCATTTTTAGGGGATCTTAGTGTAGTTAGAGAGAAGAATTTATGTGTAACATTAATTAAAAGACTGAAAAATATATGACCCAATGTTTTTAGGCTCTGTGCTATAGGACGTCATTGCCAGAAGAGGGCAGTATAAAGTAACAGAAAGAAAAATTTTCAACTGGGCTTTGAGACTTCAGTATTAAACTGAGATGTAGGTGGAAAGAAGGGTGGTAATTATAACATAAGTATGAAAATGCAATGTCCTTGGAAACAGAGAACAATTTAGGGTTGTATTAGGAGCATAATATGAAAGTGTAAGTACACACTGAATTACGTTTAGTCAAAATGATTTTATTTTATATTCAAAGTGCTGATTTTACTGTTAATTTAGAAGTGATATCACAAAGTGAAGCTAAGTGCATTTCTGAGCAGATGAGAAAATCATTCCATCCCATTTGTTAAACTCCTTCATTATGAGAATGAGTTTAATATTCCTTGCTTTGGGGGCTATGTATATGTTTCAGACACAGATCAGCAAATGGAGTTTTACTGAGCTACTTCTCCAGTTTCTTACTTAAAATATTTAACCTTTCCTTCATAACATTTGAAAATAGTGGGGGAAAGCCCGAGTTCAAGAAATGACACAAATAAGAGTCAGTTTTTCATTTCTGTTTTAACATTTCCTTACTCATAGAATTCTTAACACAACTCATAAACACACTTAACAAGAACATGCTGCCCTTACTTCAAGACATAACTGGTTCAGAACTACTAATTCCAATCCTAAAGATGTTGGTTGAATAAACTTTAAGAGAAAATATCCTAAATTGATTGCATATCATCTTAGTAGATGAAAATTAAATAGTCTTACCAGATACAAAATATATGAAATAAAATGTGAAAATATATTAACTTCAGAAGTCTTATATTCTCTCTCTCTCTCTCTCTCTCTCTCTCTCTCTCTCTCTCTCTCTCTCTCTCT
>PVLA01002252.1:257272-282027 GCA_004027455.1 Hydrochoerus hydrochaeris | reverse complement strand
CCCCTCCCTTAGAAAAAGCACACTGCTGGTCACACTTCCAAATCTTGGCCTCTGCTGTTATTGTTGCTCACAGCAACTCTTCTTGATTCTGCTCTTGTTGAAGTTTTGCCTTCTTCGTGTCTCTTATCACAGCCCACCCAGATGCCTGCTTCTTCTGAATGACCTCGATTCTGGCTGCAGCTGTCACCCTGGTGGCTTTCTCTTTAGCAGTGACGGAAGGTAGTGCTGGACTTTCCTGTGTGGACAGAAGGAAATGCTCCTCCCAGGGATTCAGAGCACAGGGACAAGAGTTATGAAGATCAATTATTTCCAATTCCAGGCTGCCAGTTGTTTAAGCACTCTAAGCCACAAGTTTATCTCATTTCTAAATTAAAAATAATACATGCATATGTTAAGCATCAAGTGTCTAATATACAGTGGGATACTATATATATTACACATTGGCTTAATGGAAGGCATTGAACACAGTTTCTTCTGTTTGGTAGAAGTGCAGTACATGTTAATCCTTAGCAATAGGATATGACTGATTTCCTTCAACCAGCACATGTGCAGGGGAAGGGAGATTCAGACCTTAGGCAACCAAGTGAGCAATTTCCCCTTATCAACCACTTCATAAATGTTTGTTGCATGAGTGAATGGAAGTTACCCACTTCTTATAATGATACACTTCCCAGATTTTTTGGGCACTTTTTTTTAGAATTGCTTACGGAGCCAGTTTCTGAGTCAGAAAGGAAACGGGGCCTATTAGTCTACTCTGCTTGTTTTTTACCTAAAAAGGTAACATCTAGCTTCAGTGCCCAATGTATTCATAAGCTTTGGTGCCAAGTGATCATTGGTCCTTTCCCCCCTTGGGTCAATCTACCCCAAGAAGACAAAGATGCCACTGCTAAGAGTACATGCAAAGTCTTATGGGTTCAGGAAGGAATTTCAGAACAGAAATTTCCCCAAAAGCGCCCCTTTCCCAGGAGACTGCAGATGCCCCGACAGTAGAGACCTTATCCACAAGTGCAGCTTTTTCATCTAGGGCAGGAATTGGGTGCAGTAATTGTATATTTTTCTGATTAGAGGGAATGTAACTTTCTTTTTATTTTCAAAGGAATTTATGACACAAGGGTATAAACATCCTCTTATTAAATATTTTATAAGTGCCAGGGCTCATAGGAGAGTGCTATGTTGCTAACAATGTGTTTAATATTTAAGGAATAAGGTGTGCTGTTTCATAGGCTAAGATGATATTCATCCATGGTTGTCATTTTGGTGGAGTTGATGAAACAATAAACACTCTCCGAGTCACCCCTTGAGCTTACTTGGGCCTGTGCTCGAGAGAGACAGCTGCTAAGCTACCGGTGTCTGGAGTGTGACCGTCCGATGCAAGCCAGCTTTTCTCTCTGGAGAAGACTGGGCTGTCAGGACTGATTCAGTGGCTTTTCAGGCAGAGTATGCAAGTGACAAATTCTAACACACTGACTTAACTAAAACAAATGACGCAGGGCATAGTACTTAAAAGAATAGAAAGGTTAGCTTTCAATTGTTTTGTTTCCAGTCCCCAATTCTATATTTTTAGAAGTGTTTATTTTGAATGGAGCATGTCCAAAGGAGAATACAGCTATAATTTTTTTTTAAATCAACGCAGAAGAATAGGAAGGAGGATTCTTTTACCGCGTGTGTTTTGTCCAGTGGTGGATTGGTAAACCAGTTGTCTTGAGGAAAACAATCTCTAATGCATAGATTTTACCCTTTAGACATCTGTGGTGTAAATACTCTCAAGATAGTCAGTTTCAAACTATCAGTGTGAGATGACTGGATGGAACTGGGAGGAGACGAACGGAATCTGTCCTCCTGATTCAGTTCAAACCAACTCCAGTACACCCGACCGGACACACCCATAAGCCCGGAGACCCTGGAGGAGGCGCTCTGGGGGGCTCAGTTTTACAGCACTGTTCTTTGAAAGAAACCCAATTTGAGAAAACATGAACCAGAAAGGAAATGTATTGGAGGACATTTAAAGAGATTGGAACACAATGGTAAAAACTCATTCTCCGAATTTCTGACAAAATTCATCCTCAACCCAAACCACTAAGACTCCTTCTCTTTTTTATTGCTCCTCTCTCTACCTCCCACCATGTTTTTAAAAATCACATTATTTTTCCCTGGGACAGAGCCTCCTCTTCATGAGCTGGTTGGAGGTAGGATGAGATGTGAAGGGCTTTTTGGTGGCTAAGGAAAGGGAAGAGTGCAGGAATAGGACAGAAATAATCTTTATTTCTACCATGATATTTGTCACGTTCAAGAAGAAAAAAGGGAAAAAAGGAAAGAAGGAAGGGAGGGAGGGAGGGAGGGAGGGAGGGAGGAAGAAGAAGAAGAAGCAGGAGGAGGGGGAGGAGGAAAGGAAGAAAGAAAGCAAAAAAGAAAGAGAAAGAAAAAAAGGAAGAAAGAAAGAAAGAAAGAAGAAAGAAGAAAAAATACAAGTGAAACTATCTTGTCTTGAAGTTCATGACTCAAAGTCTTTATAAACATTTCCCTTTAGAGAAGAAAGAAAAGTATACGTATGAATCAAATCTTATAACTTTTCCCTGTTTATATATGGGCATTTCTTAATCTTTAGCTACATTATAAGCCAGGTTAATGATTAAGTTTGGCTTTGCGAGTTAAAAGCCAGGTCACTTATTTGTCTCTCAGGCTGATTTTATTTTGGCTATTTGGTCAAATTCACAATGTGGCTGTGAGCCATGGATTTGGCTTTTCCTAACATGAGTTCATTGTCTGGTAAACAATGGGATTCAACTGAATGATCCTGAAATTGCTTTAGAGCCATACGAGTTTATTGTCCTTACATTACATTTAATAAGCAGCTTCATAGTATTTCTCGAAGTAGAATCATCTCCACTTTAACATTTTCATGAATGTGTTAGTTTGAATAAGTGGACTTATATAACTTGACCAGCTAACGAGGACTTACTTGTCTGCCAATAAAAAGAATTTAGTTGGTACAGGGGATCGAACCCAGGGTCACGATGGGACTCACGAAATCACTAAATTGCCCAGGATGGGCTGGAGCTTGTGATTCTCCTGCCTCAGCCTCCCAGAGTGCTGGGATTATAGGTGTGTGCCACCATACCTAGGTTTTATGCTTTGGAATCCAACTTCCTCTGCTGATATTTTTCTCCTCTGTCCTACTGAAGGATTTATACTCACCAAACTCATCTGGAGGAATAAGTCCCTCCGAGGATGGAGTGCGAGGGTGAATCTAGGATTCTCCCCCAAGGAGCCCTTTAGGCTCAGGCCTTAGACCATTCTGGCCCTCAGTGACTCAGCTTTCAACACACTCCTCGGCCTTTGTGTTTCCTTCTTTCTGCCTGCTACCCCCACCCATCCCATCGCTGGGCTCCTCCTGGTCAGGAAAAGGCTGGAGTGAGCAGGCAACAGGCTCAGCTTCCCATCCTCTTCGGTGTGGTGTCACTCGCCTCTTAACTACCAAACGCCTGATTCTTTTTGTTCAGAGACTTCCTCAAGACCATCCGTAGCAAGCGCTTGTATCTGGAAAAGACTGCACAGCCACCTCACGTAGTTTGTAACAACAACGTGATTTCTGGCTTCCTTCTCTGCATAAGGAAACTGAGCCTTGCTGAGATGCCCCGGCTGGAGTAAGATATGATCGGCAATCTCAGCGCCGCCTGACCTGAGCTCTGTGCTCTTGTGTTTCTAACCGCTGACTTCTCTGGCAATTTCTCTCCAGTTCCTGAAACACAGTTGAGCGTGAAAAGCACATGGCCAAGTAGGAGCTATAACACGGAGAGATCAGGTGGGAATTACATTTCACAAGTTTTTCTAGCTAACGGGAGGCCCCGGGCTGCTCAGATGAAGGGAGCCTCACACAGCTCAGGACCTGTCCCTTGCACCTGACTCCCCGCCCCACCCCAGGCCACCTGACCACAGCTACAGTCTCAGCCCTGAGCTCAGGTCCCTCTGATTTGCAAATGCAGTGTGGGCAGTTAGTGGAGAAGCAAAACTCCCAGCCCATACTCTAGTTTCCCACCATTGCTCGTCTGGGTGTGGAAACGCTAACGCTGTGGGAGAACTTTGGCAAAAGTCATCGTAAAATTTGGCAGGCAGAGCCTTCTCTGCAAAGCAGGGGAAGCTTGATCCTGGGGCGATGATTACTTTTCATTCCCAAGGACTCTGGACTCCAGTGCTAAGGAGACAGAAAGGACAGGACACATTGCAGGAAGTGTGCAGTTGTGGCGGCTGCCGAGGCTGACCTTCCTTGGGAGTGGGGACCAGGAGGATGTGTATGTCTTGTGGGACCTGAATCTTGTATGATCTAGGGATTTAAAAAATGCCATAGACTTAGAATTAGGTATAGAGCCTTGGCAGAAGATATCACAAGGGAGGGATTTTGAAATGAAGCTTTGTACGCTTCATGGGAAATCCTTCTAAGATTGAAACAAGTTCTGTTCTGGGAGAGGGAGAGGGAGAGAAGGAGGGAGAGGGAGATGGCGGGGCAGAGAGAAGCCAGGACAGTGCTCCAGTTTTAATGCAGTGTGTCAGCTGCTGGACAGTGCAGGATTCTTCTGACAAGCAACAAGACCATCTGAATCAGCTCCATCCCACAGCCCGGCCAGCCTGCGGAGCGGGCGCTGTAGCAGGGCTTTTATTTTTATCTTATTTTTTTAATATACATCTTCAACTTTCACAAACACAATCCATTGTCTCCCTGTCTTCCTCCCCACTTTCTAATTAGACTGATTAATTCTTAACTGTAAAAATGTGTCTCAACGGAGAAATTAAAAGGCATTTACCAGATACAAATTACGTTTTAAACTGTGAAAACATTTTCATCTTTATCACATTGATTTTTTTTTTTACAACCACGGGAAGACACTTCAACAGGTAGACGTAAGTTGAACAGAGGACGTTCCTTTCAGACCCTTGGGCAAAAGCAAGACGTAAAAGCCCTGCGACAGCGCCCACTCCGCAGGCTGGCTCGGCTGTGGGATGGAGCTGATTCAGATGGTCTTGTTGCTTGTCAGAAGAATCCTGCACTGTCCAGCAGCTGACACGCTGCATTAAAACTGGACAAGAAAGATTGTCTGAGGCTTCGGCGGTGACAGCACAATTCAGCAACAAGTTCCGTGTAACAGAAGAGGTGGCACCTTTAGAGGAAGAATTACATTCACAAAAGAACCACTAAAAAGCAAATATCTAAGTTTTGAAATATTTGACCAGAAAATGGGCAACAAAATATGCTGCAGATCAAATACAGATGGGTGAGACAGAAACGTGAGCTGCGGACTGGCAGGGAAGTTCGGGAGACTCGAGAACAGGATCTCTGTGCTGATGGAGGCCAGGCCAGGGCAGCAGGACCAAACTCCCTGAAGACTGGTGCTGGGGTGTTCGTGACAACCAGTCAAAGGAAGGTCGGCTGTAGTGTCACTGCTGCTGTGGAGTTTGCCCATTGTGCCTCAGGGCATGAAGGAGGCGTGAGAAAGGCAGGAATCCCCTTCTCTCCTCTGCTGTGATACTGTGCAGACGCAGGGTCGCATTCCCGCCACAGTCCTTAGTCAGCTGGCCCCATCGTCCACAGGCAGGGTGGTGTGGTAGAAGGGCATCACAGAAACAGCCCGTGGCAGGCAGAAGGCAGCCAAATGACAAAGTAGCAAGCAGCAAGTGACGAGTGGTGACCCTCTCTCTGTCCTTTTTATCCTATCCTCCTTCTATTCTGCCCCCTTCCAACCAGGGCAAGGACTTTCTCCAAAATAATGGGCACAGGCAGAACGTTCCCAGAAGAGAAGGTAAATCACAATCACAACTTTGGTTTAGAAGGAGAGCCACGGCCCAGTATGCTAACGGGTTTTGCTTTTATGAGCATTCTCTTATCTCTGTCTCTCTTTGTCTCTCTCTTTCTCATTTACTTATTTTTGCATTCCTAAAAATCACTCACTTTACATACTCTAGGGTTGTGGTTTTACATACTGAGAGGCTACCCAGCTCTCCAGCCATCTAGCTTTATGTAAGCAGCAGTCAGTTCTAAGTGAGAGAAGGCTGCTCCATTCATTCATCCACTCACCCATTCATCCATTCTTCACAGAAAGTCTTCTGGCCTGAAGGCAGTATATTTAAAACACCACAGAATGCATTTACTGTCCTCAAGGAAGATGTGGCCTAGTTCAGGGTTAAGATAAAGTTAAAATAAGATGGCAAACAAGCCAGAGAGAAAGGAGTCAGGAACAAGACGTAGTCCCCAGGGTCACTCGCCCATGAATCACTCCTTCCTCTAGACTCACCTCTTAAGAGCCCAGCAGCCGTGAATTCATCATCTGGGCTCTGAGGGACATTTCAGACACAACCCAGAACGTGGTAGTGAAGTACTCAATCAAAATGACACATTGCCTCACACCCGTGTGAACGAGGGCTTGTGTGACTGGAACACTTTTGTTGTCCCCAGTTTTGTTTATTAGTCGTTTGAAGATCGAAAACAAATTTCCTAATTTCTAGTGGATTTCTTCACTGTTTTCTGGCTTTCAAAATGTCTTTGCAGAATTGTGGTGCCCTTTGCTCATGGTCTTTGGCTTATTGCTTGTTGTGGTTCCTGCTGGTCTTCATTTTATTTTTTAAAGAAATGTAAGCACCTGAAATTTCACTGTGTCACTTGGTTGTTTTTTCCCTTTTCATTCATAATTGCAAGCAGTATAACAGGTTCTCTCATTCTGGAAACTTGTGTCGTGCTATGGATTTAAAAAAATACAGCACTGTTATTTTTTTTCTTTCTGGAATTTCTATTAGCTGCATGTTGCATTTCCTCTGGCCTTTCTTTCCTTCCTGTTTACTATTTCCATGGGGTTTTTCTATTTTACTTTCTGAAAAATCTTCCCAATTTTGCATTCCAACTAATTATTGATTTTTCTTTTTGTTCAAATTTTATTTTGAACAAAGTTTCTTTCTATGCACTGATTCATTTGTATCTTCTTCCCAAAGCATTATTCTTCCATGGACATAATATCTTCACTTACCACTTGCCAAAAATATTATTTATAGTTTCTGTAACCCAAATCGTCTCTATTTTTGGAAGATTTTTCTTCATTTTGATTCTGATCTCTATTTTACATGTTGAATCTCATATAGTTGTCTACTTTTAAGTATTCACTTAAATTACAGAGGGACACCTATAAAGCTAGATGACTGTCCTTTATGTTCGTATTTATGCAGGACTTGTCAACTGGTAACCTGTCTTAGTTAATTCTCTTTTGTTGCTGAAACAAAATACCTGACACCCAAAGTTAAAGGAGGAAAGATTTATTTAACTCTAAGTTTATAGAGGTTTCAGTTCAAAGACAGCTGGCCCCTCTGACTTGGCAGAGGGGTGTCACAGAGAAGAAATAGTCCATGGCAGGCAGACGGCAGTAAAGCAATGAAATAGCAAAACAGCAACTGACAAATGGTGACCCTCTCTCCATGACTTATACCTTATCCAGGATACACACCTTTAGGACAGGTGGCACTCACACACTTCCTTAATCCTAGCATTGCATCCTTGATCCCAGCATCGAGCACCCTAGATACATCCACCTCCAAAAAGCCTCACCTAGGACTCCTGAGGCTTTGAGGGGACCTCAGTCACACACCTCCAAAAAGCCTCACCTAGGACTCCTGAGGCTTTGAGGGGACCTCAGTCACAAACTGTAACACAGCCTTTGTAATACAGTGAGCAAAAAAAGTAACCAAACTTTTTTTTTTTTTTTTTACTTAGAAACCTGCCTTTGTCACTTATCTCCTCACTAGCACATGATGTCTGGCATAGGAGGAGACGTGTATTTTGGCTTACGGTATAGATGTTTCAGTCGTAGTCTGGTGGCTTCCAGGCAGGACAGCATGGCAGAAGGCCATGGTCAAGGAATAGGTCCCCATGGCACAACACTTGGGAAGCAAAGAGGGAGAGTGAAATGGAGAGGGAAAGAGAGAAACTGTTCCGGGGCACAGCTGCAGCCAGGCTTCGTCTCCTAGCGTCACATCTGGCTATAAACTCTCCAGTGGATTAAGCTACAATATCGTATCCCTGTGATCCAATCACCTCCCCAACCCCTACCTACGAGAGTGTAAGGCTTTGATGGAACATTTAGATAGAAACCTTAACAGAACCCTAAAACATGGGGTAACTGGAGGACACTTCTCTGGGTCCTGGTCTCTTCAGATAGGAATTTTGAATCTATCACATTAAGAAGATACAATGGTCTGGGATGCTCTGGTTTCAAAGTAAGGAAAGGCCTAGAAAGCACAATTTAAAAAACTATTTTTGCTTAATTTCTTAGTTTAAATCCTGAATAAACAATTGCTCAGTGTATAAATTACATCTCACTCAATTTGTGCAGAAAGTAAACCCTCATTTCTTACATTTTAGAGAAAATGCTTTCAGTCATTTGTACACAGTCATTATTTTGAAGAAGTATGAAGCCAGAACATGTCTAATCATCTCTGGGAAGCCTCTATTTTCAGCCTGTTGCGTCAGTAAGTCAGATTTATTATTGTGTAGTGATCTTAAAAATAATTTCCAAATGGAAAATTTTGAGTAACAAAGTTAAAACTGAAGATTATAAGATAATTCACAAAAAATTTGGTAATATTTTCTCCCCTAAAGACAGCTCTTTCCTCTCTATTCTTTTCATCAGTTCAAATTCGCTTACTAAAGTCTGTTATTCTCTTGAGAATTCCGGTTCCAGACCTTCACTTCAGCTTACAGACCATGCCTACTGGTCAATCGACAGGTTTTTCCTTGGGATCCAGAACAAAGATACAGAGTAGAATAAACTTGTCCCCTAACACAAGGAATTTACCAGTTATTTAAATTCATAGTAATAAAAACTGCAAGTAAATTTGAGAGTCAGTAATAAAATACTCAGTCATAATTGCCTCATTGATGAATATATTGCCAGAGAATTAGAAAAGTTTGATATGGATCTAAGCTGTGGTGATGATCTTGGTTATTTTCATACATACTCATCAGTATATATGTGAGAAAACTACTCAAGGCTGAGGAAATAGTTACCAAAAAAATTCAAGGGATGAGTACTGTGTTAGTTCATCTTGATTGTCAACTTGATTGGACAGGATTCCTGGAGAGGTGAAGGGGATGTAAGGGTGTGAACCTTATGAATGGATTCAACAATTGGTGAGTTCAGTGCTGAATGGGGCATTAAAATGTGGAGCTTAGTTGTAGGAAGGGGGTCATTACAACCTGACTTTGGGTTCCATACTTGGTTTTTGGGCTCTTTCCTGCTCTCTGCTTCTGGCCACCATGAGGTGAACTTTTCCTCTACCATGCCTTTCTTCCATGATGTTTCTTCCCTTAACCAGATTACCATTAACCAGACCCTCAGAAACCATGAGCCAAAAAAATCTCCTCTTTAAAGTTGTGGGTGTCAAGGGTTTTGTTCCAGCAAAGGGAAAGTTGACCAATACAAGTACAGAGCACTCAGACAGATGTAGATATAATTCCCACCAATAATTCTTGGAAAATGTATAATTAATAGAGATAAAGTACTCAGAAGAGTCTTACCTTAACAGTGAGGACTAGTTGGCCATTTAATGAACACTGTTATGGTTCTACTTTGTCAGTCATAAAAGCAATACTCAAAATTATCCAAGCATTTTATAGTTTCTAAGTAATTTTAAAGCTTCCCAGAGTAAAGCTCAAAGTATTTATATAACTAAGAATATCCATTACCCAAGAAAGGATCATTTTCAATGTCTAGGATACAATAAAAATTACAAGCATAAAAAGAATCAGCAAACTATGGCCTTTCATAAGGAAAAAATCAATCTAAACCAGCTGAGAACTGACACATATACTATAATTAAAAAGCAAAGATATGAAAACGTTTTTAAAATAAATGTACTTCACATAAGCCAAAAGTTAAATAGAGATATGGAAGTTATACAAAGATCCACAACTTCAGTGAAAATTAAAAGTTCTGAGAGAAAAATATATTGAATGAGAATAACCTCAAATTAAAAACTAAAGAAGAGGTTGGAACTTTGGGCGCTGGAGAACAGGCGGCCTACTCAACGCCCTGGTAACCAGCTGTGGCCCTGCCGGTGCGCGGGCTAAGAATCAGACATTGATCCATTCCCCACCCCATCCACCCCACCCCCGTTAGCAAGTCAGCACCAGCGGTCTGAGTATCTTTTTGGAGGATGAATGTATACAGCATGGCAAGTAAGGGGGATTTCCTTCTACCATCTCTTTGAAGGCAAATATTTTTATCACTGTTTTGCTCAGTTTTGATTAATGGTACTGCTTTATTCAATATTCTGTTTTTAAAAGTTCGATATTTCCTTCCATTTTCCTCTACCTGGTTGAAAGAACAGCTGATGTGAACAAAATGAGCTGTACTACTGAGCCCATTACTCGTGTCCTGGTGACCTGCTCTGAGGTTCTGTAGTAGTTTTACTGTACTGCAGTTGCATGGGTTTGTTCTATCTGTTTTTCTGCTGTATTTTGCTACCTTCAAAAAAAAAAAAGTAGATAAGAAAGTAACAAAATACCTCCAAAAATCTCCCAATTCCACCAAAGCTGATCCATGGATCATGGATGAGGAGAAACTCAAAAATAAGGCAACAGAATTATATAAGGTGATTAAAAGTATATAACAACAACAAAACAAGTCAGTAAGGTACTGAGCAACTTGAAACAGGATATAACTAAGCAGATAATGGACTTAAAAAGTAAAAAGAAGAAAAGAAAGTGCTCTAGAGGGTATGGCTGCATGTATGTTTAAGTGTGTAGGATTGATAACCATGTTGCTAAGTTGTTACTGGATCATTGAACTTCTTTGCAGTCTCACTGTTTGAATGTCCACTTTGTATGCTTTAATTTTGTAACTTTAACAACTAGGTCTAAGAAGGCAATATGTAATTTATCAACTAGTGATTTCTTACTGCTTTTTTTTCCTGAAATTCTATATCGTTTCTACCCCTTTTTTTGTTTTGCTTTTTTTCTCTTTAAATAAAAAAAAAACTAAAGAAGAAATAGATGGACTCAAAGATGATAACAGTAGAAACTATCCAAAACAAGACACAAGAAAATAATAAAATGTAATGAATAAAACATAAACATCTGTGAGACCAGTCAAGGGACCTAATATTTTGTAATTAGAGTATTTGAAGGAGAAGAGAGTGAGGCAGGAATAATATTTGTGAAAATAATAAATAATAAGTTTTCAAATTTGCTAAAATATAAAATCTGTAGACCCAAAAAGCACAGTTTACTACAAGCACATAAACATGAAGAACACAATACCAAAACCACGCTGCTCAGAGCCAGCAGGACTGGGAAATGCTGGTGCGGGAAGTCTGGGACCCAACTCAGCTTTTGTGCAACCCCCTTTACTTTGTCAGATGTAAATCACTTAATAAACGTGAGTAGGTTCTTAAATTTCAAAAAAATATATATACACAAAGGGGAAATCTTTAAAGCCTCTAATGGAGAAAGTACAGAAGGACAAAGATAAAGAATTTCAGAAAATTGCTCTGGGAAATGAAGCAAGTGAGAACAACACAACAACAAAGTATAAAGTACTAAAGGAAAAAATCCTACACACCCAGAATTTTATAATAAGAAATAATAGTTTTCAAAATTAAAAGTAAAAGAAAGATTACCTCATATATGAAAGAATTAAAACAACTCATCACTAGCAGACCTACAGTATAATAAAATTTAATGAAAGTCTTTTGGGCAGAAGAAAAATACTAGATGAAAATATGAATTTATGTAATATATTAATTTCTAGAATATAAAATATTAGGTTTATATAATATATAAAAGTAAAGTTACCACAAAAAGTACAAAAGCCAGAAAAGATAAAGTGTAAATATACTGTTGAAAGTTGCAGGGCCAAGGATCTAGCTCAGTGGCACAGTACCTGGCTGGCAAATAGGAGGTCCTGAGTTCAATTCTCAGCACACACTCATGTGCACACACACACACAAAGGAAAAAGGAAAGAAATTTCTTATCCTTTACATGAAGTGGAACAATGTCATTGGAGGTTAGAATAAAATGTCATTTGAAGTTAGTTAAAATAAAATGAGAGAGACAGGTAGAGAAAATAAGCATTCCAAGAGGAAGCTAAAATAGAATCATAAAAAATTTTAAATGTAGAAAAAGAGAAACACAATGAAAGAACAGTAGAACAGATAGAAAACATGATAGTTATAAGCAATCATATTAATAATCTTATCAAGTGTAAATTAAAGGTCACAATTAAAAGACAAGATTTTCATATCAGGTAGAAAGGGAGACCCAACTATATACTGCCTACCAGAAATGCACTGTAAATATACAATCATGAAAAGGTTACAAGGAAATTAAAATAGCTATCAATCTAACAGAAATAAAAAAGTGCTTGGGTGGCCATATTAATATTTGATGAAGTAGACTGCAAAGCCAAATGTGTTACCTGAGATAAATAACCTTATTTCATAATGATGAAGAGGTTAATTCATCAAAACAATCCCCAAACTGTTATGCATGACAACACAGTATTGCAGAAGTGTAAGTTGGGAGACTGACACTACCCAACTATAAGACTTACTGTGGTAAAAAAGGCAGCATGGTGTTGATGAAAGACCAGATACATAGATCATAGAACTAAACAGAGAACCCTGAAATAGATTCACACAAATATAATCAACTGATTTTTTTACAAAGGAGTAAAGGCATTTATTTGGGCCCAAAGTAGTCTTCAGCAAAGGACATTAGAACAACTGCATATCCACAGGATAAATTAGTTTTGACACAGCACTTACACCTTTCACAAAAATTTACTCAAAATGGATCGTATACATAAAATAAAACATGTAAAACTCTTATAACATAACATAACATGAAAAAACAGCATAAGATAACATGAAAAAACCTAGATGACCTTGGGTATGGCTGTGACTTGTTAGATACAAAATAAATATTTGATAACTGGAGTTCATTATATTTAAAACTACTTCGTATGCACAAGCGAAGACATATCAAATAGGACTCCAATAGCAGAGCAAATCAACAAATCAGCAAATAGAATCAACAAATAGAATGACATCAAATTTAAAAACTTCTGTACAGTGAACAAAACAGTCAACAAAGTGAGAAGACAGCCTATACATTTGGACAACATCATTGTCAGTCACTCTTTTGAGTGAGAATCTAGAATATATAAAAACATCTTAAAAATTTTGTATTGGGATTTGGCTCATGGTAGATTACTTACTTAGTTAGTGTGAGGTTAGTAGTTTAATCTTCAGTGCCCTTACCCCCAAAAAACTTAATACCAGAAAATAAATAGCTGAATTAATACATGGGCAAACTAATTGAACACACACTTCTCAAAAGAAATACATCTTCCATATGCAAGTTTATTGTGGCATAATTCACAATAGTCAAGATATGGAACCAGTCTAGGTGCCCATCAATGGATAAATGGGCAAAAAAAAAAATGTCATAGATACACATGATTTGGCCAAGAAAAAAGAACAAAATTATGTCATTTGTGGGAAAGTTGATGGATTTGGAAATCATTAAGTGAAGTAAAATAGACCCTGAAAGGTCAAGTATTGTATGGTTCCCCTAATATGTGGAATCCAAGAACAAACAGCAATTACAAAAACCAAAGATGACACGAAAGTAGAAGGAAGACTATTACTAGACAAGAGGAAAGGAACAGAGGGAGGGAAAGGGGCGCAAAAGAATGAAAAGATGAATATGATCAAAATATGTTATATTCATGAAAATTCTACAATGAAGACCAATATTTTCTAAAATTAATATACATATATATATGAAAAAACAGCCTACTTCAGGAAAAAAAATTAAAATTATGCTCTGCAAATAACAATGTCAAAGGAATGAGAATTTAAGCCATAGCTTTTGAGAAAATATTTGCAAAAATATATCTCAGAAAGAACTGTTATCCAAAATACAAAATGGTGCTTGGTAGAATCTCAGCACTCTGGGAGGCTCAGACAGGAGAAACTTAAATTAAAGTCCAGGCTGAGTAGTTTAACAAATTAGCAAGACCCTGTTTCAGAAACAAAAGATAACAAAGGGCTGTCTCAGAAACAAAAGATGCAAAGACACTGAGTTCAATCCCCAGTAACACAAAACCAACCAGCAAAATCAATAAGAAGAAAACACACAACCCAAATAAAAACTGGATTAAAGACCTTAACAAGTACAAGCAGAAATGATATACAGAAGTTAAACAAGCATGTGAAAAGACTACCTACATCACACATCATCAGCAAAGTACAAATCTGTGGGAGGCCAGATAGTGAGAATTAAGGCCTCACTGGCTCTCTTTGGGAGCAGTAAGGAGAAAAGTGAAATGCCAGCAGCCAGTTTTTTTAGGGGAGAAGTCAACACAGCTCAGATCCAGTTGTTTACCTAAACAAGTACCCTGGATGGTAGGGGGCTGATGAGTCTTGTGTTACTCTAATTGCTTGTTCTAATGTCTAAGTGAACAAAGGGCTCCTTGTTAATGGAAACAAGATCCCTCTGGGCTCCTGCATTTTAACCTATTTCTGTGCCTCTTTATTTTTCATTTTCATTTGTCTCTTCCTTCAATGCTGGTCAGGTACAAAACTCATAGGCTGGCTCCTACACAAATTAAAACATCGACAATATATGAATATACACGCATTTCAAAGGCTGAAATTCAGAATGCGTGGACTGAATGTTGGCGAGGATGTGACTAATAGGCACTGTCATTTATGGCTAGGGGCAATGCCATTTTGAAGGACAGTTCAGAAACTTTTTTTTTTTTTACAACAAAACTAAACATACCCTTACCATATAATCTAGAAATCACGTTCCTTGGTATCTACCAAAAGGAGTTAAAAACAAGACGTCCACACAGAATCCTGCATATGGATATTAATAGCAGTTCTCTCTGTAAATGTCAAAAATCAGAAGGAATCAAAATATCCTTCCATGGGTGAAATTACAAAAGAAGTGTAATCCCTATAGGCAATGGGGTACTTCTCAATCCTAAAATGAAATGAGCTATCAAGCTATGACAAGACACTGAGAAAATCTAAATGCATTTTATTGAGTGAAAGGATGGAGTCTGAGTGGGTCACACGCTATATGATTTCACCCTGAAAAATGCAAACTGAAGGTGATAGTGAACAGATGACTAGGTCTCGGAGGCTGGGGGTGAGACACGAAGGGATGGGTGGGCTGAACACGGAGCTGTCGGTCAGTGGAAATATTCCGTCTGATACTGTGATGGTGGATTCTGCATTATATACTTGTCTGAACTCATACACTGTATGCCACCAAGAGTGAACCTGACAAACTACGGACTCTGAGGGGTGGTGATGTGTTCAACAGCTTCACCAATCGTAACAGCGCATCACTTTGGCAGGCGATGTTAATAATGGAGGAAGCTATGCATGCTGGGCTTAGAGAAACATCTCTCTAGCTTCCTTTTAATTTTACTGTGAACCTAAACATGCCTGAAATAATTACACATAGATATGTGCTTCTTTAGGGTGGCTGTCTCCACTCTTCCGTATTGCCTTAGAAACACCCGTGTGGGATCTCCAGTCTGATTCCACCTCTCCTCTTTCCACCATATAAAGCAAGAATACTTCCTTACAGTGAAGTCAGGCTTCAGAAGGACATCTCAGAGGAGTGAAAGCAGGGGTCTTCTTACTGGTATCAGGCTGACAAACACAAGTGCAGACTGTATCTACCTGATAGTGGCATTTGCTGGTATTACTTTCCTAGTGACTGGAGACTGGAATTCAGATTGAGCCAGCCAGCCAGACTTGCATAAGGAAAAAGATTTCAGGCCACTAATCCATAGGGATGATGATGTGAGAATTTATAGATACAGGAGGATTAGAAACAATTACTTCAGGGAAAATTAGCAGCCAGTAAGCTTTTATCCTTGCGACCAAATGACCTCCAACACCACCAGGCTTCTGTCTCCTATCTCCCTCTCCTGCCACATTAACTCCTCTCCTACTTGCCCGGTTTACCTGTGCAAAACCTGCTGGCATCTCTGGACTTGTGAATTCCAATTTCCATCCCTTCTTCTAAGCTTAACCATCACTTCTCACTACGTTTTCTCCTCACCTATCTTCAATCACTGTAGCCTTTCTGATTCTTGATTAAAACAACGGGAAGACCCCAGGCTAACACACAGAGATGTTTGGCTCTTCTCTACTCCAGGTCTGGGGCAACAAAAGGCAATGTGTCTACTACACAGAGCAGAGGACCTTGGGTTTTAAAACCAAGATTTATCTGTAGAAGTCTGGCCATTCTGCATCACGTAAGTCACGGCAGCACCGGTTTCACTTGCATAAGCTCACTCTTTCTTACCCCACGGACAGACAGCAAGTTACCGTCCTGTTTTGGTTTTGGGGAAAATGATGATGTTGAATGAAGCTGTTTGTTTTTGCCATTCCCGTGTCTAAGAAGATGTTTTAGATAAGCAAGTAATTGCTGTCTTTGAAATCAATCTATCAGCTTCAAAGTATAACATTGAAAAATAATTTTATGTGGTTTCTATTATTTTGGATGTCTTGCGTGCACTGAGTCTTAAGATGTCCCTTCTGTTTTTGAGGTTTTTTTGTAAGATGGTCAAGTTAGATGTTTGTATTTTGTGATAAAGCTCAACCTTCTTACATAAATCCTCCAGATCTTATTGATTATTGTATCAGACAAAGGTTACAGGAACACATTGCTCTGATTAACGTGACACACACCGAAAATCCAGAGTTCATTCTCACCCTTAATCTTCATGGAAAAGCACAGGCCTTTTCCCACTCTCCATTGCAACTACTATTAAAGGAAGAGAATTCACTTTGTCTGCCTAATACATCTGACTGGATGGGGTGGTTAACACTATTTCAGGTGCATGGTGGTGGGTAAACTTTTCTGTTCTATATGTCAGGTCCAAGGGAAAAAATCTGTGTGAACAAACAGTCTGTTGTAGAATGCACATAAGCATGTTTAGAAGTCCAATCAAAGGCACATAATTTACTTTATTTTCCTGGTTCATAGTGTAATGAACAGCAGAGAAGAGTAAGCAGAGTCAAGGAGCAGTAAGAACTACATGTCTGGAATTAGAGCAGCTACTCCGGTTCAGTTCTTCCCCCGGGAGAGGTTCTTCATTCTCGTATTCATTCTCATATCCCACAGGAGAACCAGCTCGAGGAAATCTCTGAGAATAGAAATGGTACACAGTTGAAAAAGGGAGAACACGAAACATCAACCTACTGCACATTTCTGCCTGAAATCTTGGCTAGTTCCTAAACTCTTCCTGCCCAAGAAAATCTCTAAGTGACCTTTGAAAAATAGCTATCTAGAAGACAAAGGAGGGGCACAGAGTTACCTATGGTCCACCACAAGACAGTCAGAGGTGGGAGGGTGAGTGTAATGAAATTGTCTACCAAGCTTATAGTTATTCTTCAGAAGAACATGGTAGAATCCAGAGCTTCTACAGTGTGTGATTCATTATGTGCATTATTTATCAGAACATTGGATGCATAAAGACATTAGCAATAACTTTTAAAAAGCATTCAATGTAAACAATATTCCAGACAAGTATGTTAGAGTAGACATAATAAACATATCCCCAAACACAAGGGAAAATATACACACAATGCATGAAAAGAAGGGGAGATTTCAGCAGCATTTAAGGAACTATTTAATTCTAGTATCTATATCTACTTAAGCTACATATTTCTTCTGAGCACTGGGATCTAATTTACTCTGACCAGGTGTTCTGGAGGCATAACTGAGATTGACCATCATTACATACTCCAGTTGAAATAGGGATGATCACAACTGGAAAGACGGGAGACAGTGGTCCTGGTGCAGTGATGGTATTAATAGTGTCTGTCCTTGGTAGTGATGGTAGACAGCACTGAAATTCCAACTCACTCTAAGGATTTAGGAGCAAAGTATTCCAAATTGTTGTGCCAATTAAACAAACTGATACATGTGTACTATTTCTCAAGAACGGTGACATTTGATCTTGACTAAATTCTACAATTTCTCTAACATCTCCAGAGATAGGGATGGATTCTCCCAAGCAGTAAGAGTAAGAAGACTTTAGTTCTAGGCTTTGACATGCTAACAGATTTGGAGACTTCGATTCATACCATAGGAAACTCAAACGTTTTTCTTCTCTAAAACAAGAAGCAGATGGAGTGAAATTATCTCATGTAGCCATGATATAATATTTAATGAATTTCAAACCTGCACTGGGTCCTTTTCAATTCCTTTATCTTTGTAATAATACTTGTATTGCTTATCCAAATAGAGTAGTTATGAAGAACAAATGAGATGACAAGAACAACAACAACAGTTTCCATTTATTAAAGAATTTCTATTTCATAGATGTGGCTATAACTTTTTTCTGCATGTGCATTACCTGATACAACAATGAAGCATCTGATATTTTTATTGTCTCAGTTTAACATAAAAGGAAACAAGTTAGTGTGCCTACATTCCTCAGTTAAAAGGTTGAGGTGGGTATCACTCTGGCAGTCTGGAGTAAAAGATGCATGCAGTCAAACATTCTTAATCCTGCTGTAGAAATACAAATTGGTATGGTCACTATGGAAAGCAATTTGGCAAAATTTGTACTACTACACGCTCACTCATATGAACTGAAAATTCCACTACCAGGTATTCAGCAAGAAACTCTTGAATATGTGTAGCAGGGGACAAGGGTAAAATGTCCAGTGAAGGATTGTTCAGCATAGGGAAAAATCCAATTTTCCATCACAAAGTGAATATTCTATCAATAAGTGAATGGGTAAGTCAGTTTTTGTATCTGTTGCTGTGGGTAGGCACACGGTGAGATACTATGCAACAATTCAGTAAACAGTTATCCAAAGGGATAGAGCTAGGATCATGCTATTCAATATGGTGCCCATTAGCACTTGAAATGTAGTCAAGGCTATATGCTAGAGCGAGAGTTTGGTTGTATTGGGTTAGATAAAATATAAACAAAACGTAACAATACCTGCTTCATTTTCAATGTGACTACTAGAAAAATTTAAGTCATATATATGGCTTATGTTATATTATTAGATGACACTGATTAAAAAATGTAATTTGAGGTAAAATGATAAAGCTTCAAATAATACAATATAAAAGACTGTCAACATTAGGAGGCTTTCAAAGCAATAATGCCTGTTCATGAACATATATATATATATATATATATATGCACTAAAATACAAAAATATGGGCCGAGGGCAGGAGTGTAGTTAGCTGGTAGAGTGCTTTCCTAGCATGCGCAGCGCCTTGGCTTCAACCCCCAGTACTGCAAAACAGTAATAATAATAAGGGTGCCAATAATTTGGGAATGGGATTGCAGTTCAGCAGTGGGGTGCATGCTTAGCACATGTGAGACCCTGAGTCCAACTTCCAGCACCAGCAACAACAACAACCAAGAAATAAAATACAAAACTATGGGCTGAATGGTGCCATCCAAACTCATACTAATCACACCTCTGAAAAGAGATAACAAAATAGAACTTGGAGAGGGAGCAAAAGAAGCTTGAACTTTATTTGTAATATTCTGTTTTGTTACATAAACAAAAGTGCTTGAAATAAAGAGTAGCATTTAACTATTCTTGAGAGTGGATTCTTTGTACATTTTGGTATTTTATTTTAACATTTCAAAAACGAGACAGAAGCAACAAATTGAAATCACAATAAGTTTGCACAAGCACGGATGCTTCTAAACACGCACACACACAAGCACGTGTGCACACACACACACACACACACAAACACACAGGCATTTAGCAGTCTCCTACTCATCCAATTGCCTCTTTAGCCAGAGAATCACCAAATATCACCTTGAGACAGGAAGGTAGTTATTAAGAACTCAGAGGAGGGAGCCTACAGTACTCACACTGTCTCAGACCACCGTGGTAAGAAGATGGGTAACACAGTGATCCAGCTATGAATGGAATATGCATTCCTTGCAGCCATTTTGAGAAACAGAAAAAAATAATTTCTCATGAGCCCATCGCTAAGAAAAAGAACAACAGAATTTTGGTTCATTTTCTTTCAGTCTCTCAAGTATTTATTTTTTTACTTTTACTAATATCTCACAGATATTTTGAAACAAATCCCTGAATGTGAAATATGATTTTTGTCTTTGAACAAAAGAACCTTTGCCTTGGGGCTCCAGATTGGGCTTGCGATATGTCTTTCTTTTTCTAAAATCAAAACAAGAATAAAGCCAATAGCTAATATTCATTAAAGAGTTCACCCCGCATGCTGTGTGACACACACATACAATTTAAACAAACTTTCTGATGTAGGAACCATTATAATTTCCATCCTGGAAGATAAAAAAGAAACAGGGAGAAGTTTTGTAAGCGGCAAGGTAGAGACAGAAGATAAAACTGAGAGTCCAACACAGAATGCAGAGCCCATTCCTAACCAAGACTCCTTAGAAGATGGGTTTATGGTGAGTGAGTGTGTGTGTGTACGCGCGTGTGTGCGCACACCTGTGTGAGCAGTGAGGGTGACAAGAGCCTAGGACACATGCTGTGTTTACTGTCCCTACCTCCAGCCAAGCTACTCACCGAGGCTCACAGTCCTGCCTTGCTCTGAGCTCAGACAGGGGTGTCCTGGCCCGTTCTGGATGGATTCCAGGCTCAGGTCGGACCACGCTCCAGGCCAATATGAATGCAGCACTGAGCTCAGGTTGTGAAAATGTCATCTATTTATACCGTGGGGGTTATGTTTTGTGCTGTTGAAGATTCAGGAATTTTCCCCGCAGTCACCATGTAGCTCACCAGATTCTCAGCAGGCTGCTGCTGGAACACAGACCGCCGGTGCCCCTGAGTCAGCAGTGGTTGACAGTACCTTCTTCTTGGGTCTGGGTCCATAAGCACAGCTCAGTTTAAGCTAGGTAAACTGTGTTATAGATTGAAAACTGGTAGTCGACTTAATGCCAGCTGAATTAAATCAGCAGAGTGCTGAGCGTAGATGTTCCACCTGAGGAAAGTTGCCAGCATAAATAGAGATGTGGAGGAGAAGAAGGGCGTTGAGGCGTTGTGGATTTTCCTACGTGTTGCTGTTTGAGCTGCTGGTTCTCCTGCAGAAGCCCTGGTCCTCACATACAGCACTGCTTCCTGGCAACGCTTAATCTCCAGGATGAACTCGTCACGCTGGCTTCCTGGCATGGACTCGACTATGCTCATCATTGGAGGAGCCTGGGGCCTCCGTGTCACCGAGGACGGCTGTGGTGCTTTTCAGGACAGCCCTGGTCTTTGCCGTAAGTGTGACTTCTTGGCTCCAGTGTAGAACTCTCAGCCTACCAGCACAGCTCCTTCACCCTGCTGGCACAGACTTTCTGGCTTCCACCGCTGACCTTTGGGTCTTCCCAGCACGGATCCATAAAAGAGACTGGTGGGAGCCTTCTTGTGGGCTCTAGGCCTCCAGATGGACTCATGGGAAGCACTGTCGTGAGCTCTGCGTCTTCATCTGGACTCATGCAGGACACTGCTGAGGGAATAAAGCCCTTGGCTAAAGATTCTGTCTTTAGTGTTCTGGATAGATTTCCTGTACTTTCTTGTGTTAACTCTGGGTGACCATTATAAAATAATATTATAAATTCTGTGTCCTGATTCTAATTGTTCTCCTCACAACCCCTGACTACAACACTTTGTTAAGGAAAATGTCATTTTGTCTCACGTTCAACATTTGTCCTTTGCCCCTGGGAAAGGTTGCACTGTGATATTATCCATTTCAGTGATAATAAAACCGAGTCTTAAGGAAGTGGAGGAATTTGCTCAAGTCACAAAGATGAGAATGATGGAGCCATCCACACTTACAGAAGGAGGACGACGAACTTCAAAGCTCACGCTCTCCTTTTCTCTCATTTCTCACTCTTTAATATATAAAGACTTCCTTGTATGTCTTTGTTAATCAGCATAATATAACAATTCTTAGGGCCAGCAGAAGGAGAATCTTCCAGATGTGGATACAGTGAATCAGACAATTCTTTTATTTACTTATTTATTTAAAATCCATTTTATTCAAGGGTAAAAAGAAAGAAGAAGAAGAAAAAAAAACTACAACAAAATTTCAAAACCCGTCAATCGGGGGCAACAGTGGTGCACACCCTGTGCACTGTCATCCCATTCACTCAGAGCACAAGACATCTGCATTCAACTGTCCAAACGAGACCAGCACAGATCTTTCTCTTCAGTGAACCCAGAGCAGTCAGTAGTGTAACTATCTTAGCTATTTTTTATATACATACACATACACATGTTGTTTCTTTCAGCTTGTCACACTGATGAAACAATATGGTGTTTACACGTGTGTCTTATTTATTTCACTAATGAAATGTTCTCAAGTTGCATCCACTTACTTCTAAAAGTGTCCAGTTTATCCTTCTTTATGGCCGAGTAGTACTTCATTGTATAAAAATAGCACATCTTTTTTACCCATTCCTCAGTCAATGAACAATTTAGATTGTTTCCAAGATCTGGCTATTATAAACTTGGGTGCACATACATCACTGTGGTATGATATTTGTAATTCTTTTGGGAAGATACCCAGAAGGGGAATAGATGGATTGAATGGGAACTCCAATCCCAGTTTTCTGAGGATTTCCAGAGTGGTTGCACCAATCTGCATTCCTGCCAACAGTGGAGAAGGGTTCCTTTTTCCCCACAGCCCCTCCAGCATCAACTCAGTCTTTTAGAAGGAGACCCCTTCCTTCAGTTTCTCCTGCTGGTCTGCATGACGTTGGGATGGATGTCTGTCTGCTGCCAACCCCTCTCCCCTCATGTGGGGTTCCGGAAAGGCCCTAACCCAGTGAGGCAACGCTTCAAGCGGTTTGTGTTTGCCTCGCAGCTGCAGCCCCAGGAGGAAAGCTGGGTGGCTACCAGCTTAAGAAAAAAAAAAAAAAAGGAAGGAAACAAAAGCCATGCTTAATAGAAAAGAAGACTGCCAGCAACTGCAGCCGGGAACTAACCTTTCAAAATAGGATGAGCGGCGGGGGAGAGTGGGCTTGGGGAGGATGAATCAGACCGTAGATACAGCTTGAGTCAGTGGTCTGACCAACAAGCAGACTCTAGACACTTGATAAGCGCTAGTCACTCCACAACAGATGGAGAGAAAAATAGCCTTGGATCAGTTTTTGGGGTTTTTTTCAGTGCTTGTCCATTGTAGGCTGAGGAGCAGTTATCGCCTGGCTGTGACGGGTGAGATGACATGCTCGCTGGGATGATCAAAGGAGGTCTCGCGGTAATGAACCTGTCGCGGGGACCCAGCCACCCCTTGGCCTTAAACCTGCGCTGTGCTGTGGTATCTTCCCCTTGATTGCTGGGGTGGGTTCCAAGCAGTGCCTTTGGATCTCATCACTACTTGCGTTTCCACTAAAGGCCTGGGTGTGTGTGGTGATGCGTGTGCACGGTGGGTGTGAAATAGCACACAGATGCAGTGAATTAGCAAGACAACAGTGTTGTTCACGAGGAGGCTTAGAACACGGCTCCTGAGATGCCGAAGCTGATGAATTAATGAGGAGAAGCAGCCCTGCAAGCGTGTATGGGAGACAATGACTGATACAGTCACACGCTGTGTACAAAACAAGAAAGGAAAATAAAAAGTGAAAGGGGGAAACCTCCTGATTGTCCTCCTACTCCTAAATTCTTTAGTCCAGATCAAGGACTAAAGTGTGGGTGTTAAAATGTGGTTAAACACAAAAACAAATCCTGCTTCAGCTTATCTGTCTGTGTCAGGCATCTTTCCTGCTAAGGGTTGGGGACTTCTGGGAAAAGAATCATGTAATTTCTGGGAAATGAAGGTGGTGCACCAATTTTTTGAATGAAAAGAGAAAAGTGACAAGACAAGATGAAAAGAAAATTGCATGGTAGTGGCTTGAAATTCCTTTGCAGTTAGTTTTCCAGGCTCTAAGATCAAGCACCCTTTGAGGGAGGCAGCGTGCAGCTTTAGGATGGGTCCCTACCACCTTGCCAACATCATGAAAAGCTGCGCTGGTTCCCCCCATGCCCAAGTGGGCCCGGGGGAGGTGACCTAGGCAGGCCACCGAGACAGTCCTGTCGTTCTGTGGGTGACCTCTTTCTTCACAGGGGCTAATGGGGCTGGCTGTGTTTCCTCCCTTCACAGACAGAAGAGCTGGCACCATCCATCTAGCTCAGATAGGACAGGATCTTTAGTACGGCTTGTAAGACTGGAAAACAATTCCTGACACAAAAGGGGAAAGAAGCGTCCTAAAGTGGGATTACAGGACAAGCCCAGAGCAGCCTGAGAGTGTACCCTCTGGGACTCCACACCCTGCAGCAGCAATCAGACTCATGGAAGACCAGTGTTTCTGACTCCTGAGGCAGCTCTATCTGTGCATTCTGAAGACTCTAAGGACTCATTTTAGTCACAGGAAGAAAACCTGTGGAATGAGAAGGAAGTGACCCTTCAGCAGTCTAAGGCTGGTCTTGCCCAAAGGAAGGGCATGCTGGTAGATCAGCTGTCCTTCCCACTGAAGCTGGTAGGTGGGTCAGTATCCTTCCCACTGAAACTGGTAGGTGGATCCGTGTCCTTCCCACTGAAGCTGGTGGGTGGATCCGTGTCCTTCCCACTGAAGCTGGTGGGTGGATCCGTGTCCTTCCCACTGAAGCTGGTGGGTGGATCCGTGTCCTTCCCCCTGAAGCTGGTGGGTGGATCCGTGTCCTTCCCACTGAAGCTGGTGGGTGGATCCGTGTC
>PVLA01002252.1:0-257172 GCA_004027455.1 Hydrochoerus hydrochaeris | reverse complement strand
CCACTGTCCTTCCCACTGAAGCCTGCTGGCTGTTCCTTCTGTGTCCCTTGTCATCACCACCTTTCATGAACATCTGTAGGCAAACACTTATCCATTTCAACCCCCTCTGCCTCTGCCTTCCCTGGTGACATACATGGAAGTCAGAGGAGTCTGTTGCTATTTTATTGGTCTAAAAATATGTATAGGAGGAATGAGTTCAGCGGCACAGCGGAATACGCGTGACCAGCCTCTGTCTCTAACAGAAACACTGACACATGACACGTGTGTCAAAATACTTTTAAGAGAATTTTGCAATCTAATTAAGTGGTCATACACAATGGATAAAAAGATGTGATGTTTTTACACAGTGGAATATCACTCAGCTAAAAAGGATGATCTTGAGGCTTTTATAGGTAAATGGATGCAACTTGAGACCATACTCATAAGTGAAATAGATTAAAATCATATTTATAAATATTATATTGTCTCCCTAGTATAAAAAGAATAATAAAAATAAAAAACTGAAAGAATAATAAGATCCAAAATGTACAGTAGATATTGTAATAATGAAAAGGGAAGAAAGTGCTCAAAAGGACAGAACAACTGGGGTAGGGGAAGGAGAAAATCAAGAAGGGAAAAGACTGCACATATGTAGCTACACACACAGAACTGTGTGCATGTATATGTTACAAGATGGACAACTACACTACTAATCTCCACTAGTTCATCCCAAAGAACAGTTCGTACTGCCATTGTGTGATTGTTTGATCATTTTTTATGTCTGGATCTGGTAACCTGAACAACTAATTCTAAAATAACAATATGCAATATATTAACTAGTGTTGATTTCCTATTATCTTTTTTAAAGTCTGTATCATTTCTCTCCCTTTTTCTGTTTTGCTTTTTAAAATAAAAGAAGATAATTAAGTGGCTGTAGTACCTCAGGCAAGGAGAAAGCTGAGGATAGCTGGTCGGCATGGGTAAAACGGGCAGTTTCACTTCTGCGCCCGCCTCTCCCCCAGGCTGGCAGGACTAGGCTGGGAAAGAAAGAACCCTGGCTCACAAGGTCTCCCCTGGGGGTGAGCAAAGGGTGGGGGTGTTGTCAGAGGCTTCCTGAGGGACTGATTTCTGCCCTGCCTCATTCACGGCGCTGACAGCCCAGGCAACACCCGGATTGGGATCCGTGGAGGCCGCTGAGGACAGAGAAAAGCCAGAGCAACTCAGTGTGATGAGGAGGAAACAGAAAACTCCATGTGTCACCATTAGGAGAGAGGAAAGAGTGGGCGCACACCCAGGGTTCCGACACTTTGGAGGGGGACCAACTCTGTCTCCCAGGATGTGGGGTACGGATGCCCAGCCGGTGCCCCTTAAATGTGGTTTCCAGAATGAAAGAACTGGCAATTCCTCAGGAGGCTGCAGAGGGACCAAGAGATTATAAACCTCTGAAAAAGAAAATAGCAGACTTTGAAAATTTGCACATACAGGCTGAGACGTTGAAATCTTATTGGTAGGTTTTAGGGTCACAGTTGATTGCTGAGAACTTTATCCTGTAGGAAGCCAGACTTGAGATACCTTTTTATTTCAAGTGTGATGATCTCAATAAAATTATGAGCCACATAAACAAACATGAAGTATGACCCAAAGACAAAATGATTGTCCAGAAACAAAACCTAAAGGAACAGACATAGATGAATTACTTGACAAGAAACTTTAAGTCACTATAAAGACGTCCTGTAAGTTTGACAAAGATGTGTGAAAATATCAAAAGAACATACAAAAGAACCAAGTAAAAATGTTGAAACAGAAAAAATAACTAGCAGGATCAATAGCTGACTCGATGAAACAGAAGAGTGAATAACTGTAGTTGAAGAGGAGTCACTTGAATTAAAAGAAGCAAAAAGAAAAAGGAGTGAACAAAGCTTAATGAACTCATGGGACAGCATTAAATAGACCAATATACACATATAGTGGGAGTTCCAGAAGGAGAGAGAAAAGGGCAGAAAGTTTATTTAAAGAAATAATGGTTGAAAACGTTCCAAATCTGGAAAAGGAATTGGACATTCCTTGTCAAGAAGTTAAACAGACTCCCAGCTAAGACATAACCAAAGAAATCCATAGACACACATTATAATCAAATTGTCAAAAGGCAAAAACAAAGATGGAATTTTGAAAGCAGTAAGAAAAGAGTAATCAGTCATTTACAAAGGAAACTCTGCAGACTATTATTAGATTTTTCAGCAGAAGCTTAACAGGCCAGAAAGGAGTGAGATGAGACATTCGAAATGTCACAAGAAAAAAAAACCCTGCCCACCAAGAAAATACTATATATAGAAATACTGTCCCTCAGAAATGAAGGAGAAATGAAGATACTTAGACAAACAGAAACTGAGGGAATTCGTAAGTGCTACACTGGTGTTATAAGAAATGCTTCAAGTTGAAATGAAAGGATGTTAAAAAGCAACATAAAAGCATGTAAAAAGGTAAAGCTCACTGGTGAAGGTAAATATATAGACAAATGTAGAACATTGCAAAAAGCACTTTTAACCTAGTATAGGATTTAAAAGACAAAAGCATAGATAGCTATAATGTAAACTGTGTCAATAATGTATAATTATATAATTTAGGACATTAATAACAAATTATAGGAAGTGTAAAACTGTAGACTATTTATGTGCAATTAAAGCTAAACTATAATCAGATTAGAACAGATTGCTATAGCTTTAAGACACTTTATGTAGAGAGAAGAGAGTAACAAGTGAACTACAAAACAGGCAGCAATTGACCAGATGGTAATAATATATCCTTCACTATCAAAGGTTTAAATACGAATAAGTTAAATTCCTCAGGCAAAGATATGGAGTGGCTGACTGGATAAACAGACAAGATCTGATTATGTTTCCCATTAGAGACTCACTTTAGTTTTAGGCTGAAAATAAGGAGACAGAAAAGATATACCACACCAATGGCAATAAAGAATGTAATAGTGGTCACACTTACATTTCATTCAGAAAGTTTTAAATGAGTAAGGACAAACTGATCAATTCACCAAGAAGACGTAAAATTATAAATGTACACATCCAACATCATTTGGTTTCAGGCTTTGCCATCCAGCAAAAACTAAATGGCTTTGCTGGGAGTTCTACCAAAAAAGTAAGCCCAATTCTTTCTCAAACTCTTCCAGTCAATTGAGGAGAAGGCAATTAAGGCCTGTATCCTTGTTGAACATACATCGACAAATCACCCACAGAATAGTAACTACCTGAATTTGACGGCATGCTACAAATATACACATCAATTGAGATTTGTCCCTAGGATGCAGGATGGTTTAGTCCTTGAAAATCAGTCAATGTAATATACCATACTAGTAGAATCAGTGATAACAACAATATAATCATATGAATAGTTACAGAAAAGGCACTTAACAAAATTTAACACCTGTCCCCATGATTTTTGAAAACTCAGCAACCTAGCCATGAAAGAATATTATGTCAACTCCTCAAACTTTACATATACAAACCCCATAGCTGCTTTCATAATTGGCAATAAAAAACTGAAAGCTTGTTTCTAAGATCAGAAATAATGCAAGGATGGGCACTGTTTGTTTGGGGTTTTTTTTGCTTCATTTTTAATTTGGGGGTATTTTTCTTGAGCAAAATTGACAAATTAAAGCATATGTATTTAAGGTGTACAACATGATGCTTTGAGACACATATGTTGTGATTACTACAATTAAGGTAATGTATTGATTACTTCACATATTTTTAGAAATTCCTAATTTCTTCTGCTTAGAAATATTTTACATAGCAAAAGTAAAAAATATTCTTAAACAAAAAGAGAAATGTGCTCAGCACCTCACTCAGAGACAGATTAAAATAGTTAAGTGACACTGTTCTAGATGATTTCTTAGTATACCAATACATGAATACATTTCCATCATAAAAATTAGCAATGTCATATATACTGTTGTGTATTCTGCTATTTCACTTAACAGTGTGTAGTGGTGGACACTTTTCCATCTCATTAAATTCATGTCAGCATCATGATCTCTTAGCAATAAAATTAATAATCTTGAAACGAAGAACCAAGTTGAAGGCCCTACATTTTTAAATTTTAAAATATGTGAAATATATTACCAAGTTGCAGTAAATAAAACAACATGGTACTTGCATAAAGACTGATATAAAGACCAGTAGAATAGAACAGAGAGCTAAGAAATAAACCCAGATATACATGAGTTCAACTTTGTCATTTAACCTATGGACTTGTATTAAATCATCTAACTTCTTTAAGACTTTTCGTCACTTATAAAATGGGCAGGACACCAGCACCTAAACGGAAGTTTGTTATGAAGATCATATTATGTTCCTGGTACATAATAAGAACTCCATATTATTATTACTAAAAAACAAAAACAAAACATGACTCTGACCTTACACAGGTCATAGTAGTTAGGGAAAGTCATTAATTTAAATAAATGGAAAAAAATACAAGGGCAAAAGTACTATGACAGACAAGCCAAAAAGCACAGTAAGGCACAGGCGAGGCCAGGATTCATTTCCTCAGAGCACTATGAAAGCTTCAGGAAGGAGGTTCTATCTGAGTTTTTATTTATTTTAATTTTTGTTTTCTTTCTTTTCTTTTTTTTTTTTTTTTTGAGAAAGGCTCTTGCTCTACAGTTGAGGCTGACCTGGAGCTCGCTGTGTAGCCCAGGCTGGCCTCAAACTCACAGTGATCCTCTTGCCTCAGCCTCCTAGTGCTGGAATTATAGGTGTGTGCCACCACGTCCAGGGGAAGTTTCTGTCTGAGCTCCCTGGCACAAGAAATAAGGGAAGTGTCCAAGGCAGGAGTGCCACAGAAAAGGGCAGACAGTCGTGAAGGAGGGTGAAAGGTGAGAGCCTGGTCCGGAAGAACGGGACAGCGGGTTTCCTGCACTTTGCGAAGGATGAGCTCCTTGGAGGACAGTCGGCTAGTAAAGAAACTCACAGTGTTCCTTTCTCACCAGTTTGAGGCCAAATCCACACAAGATGAACGGTCCAGGAAGAGAAGGGAGGGGAGTACCGTGGAGGAACTGAGAAGAGGTGTCCCTCCAACCCACCTGCCTGTTACCATAGCTGAGTCAGTCAAAATTGAACCGAATTTGGCCTTTGGCTTCTTGATTGCTTATCCAAGAGCACTGTGTCCTAATTATGTATTGTTAGTCACTAAGACAGGCCTAGATAGCACACAGCAAGAAAAGAGGCCATCTGACTCTGTTTACCTTGATGCTGTTTGTTAACTAACCCACTTATCCACGGAGTATCTTGTCATACCAGCCCTCTGGATTGATTTCTTCAATCTGTTTCTTTAGGAAGCCAGAGACCGACCTGTCCATTGCACTGCCAAGCGCAGCCTGGTTTAATTTTGCTTTCCAGTGGCTACTTGAAGTCCCCCTCGCTTTCCGCTCTTTGCACTTATATACACACACTAAACATCTACCATTCAGAACCTCCTCCAGGTAGAAATGGTGAGACTTCTGGTGAAAATTAGATGAGCTTTCTCGTCCTGCCAGATGGGAACAAACTAAGTCATTTGGGAGAAGGAAGAAGCATTTGCTGTAGCATTCAGAGAACATAGGCCAAGTTTTTGAATGAAAAAAAGATGACTTAAACAAGGATTCACATGTTTCCTCAGTTACCAAAAAATAAAATAAAAAACATGTTCTACCCTGCCTATTATTAGACACCCTTTGTAAGCAATGTCTTCTAGTTATTTTAGCAATAATCTATTTCTTTCTAGTTTATTTTCAATATGACCAGAAAAAAATATGATTTCAACTGTTTATCATTTATTGGAACTTACTCTATTGTCTGGTATATGGACTGTTTTGGTAAATAATTCCTGTGCATTTGAAAATTCTGTGCATTCTGCAGTCCTTGAATGAAATATTCTGTAAAACTTTATTAGGTTCAATTAGTTAATTGATTTATTTAGGTATTCTAAATCTTTATTTGCTTTGGTTTGGTCAGTTAATTACTAAGATAAATGTGCTAAAATATGTGGCCATAAGCATGGACCTGTCTTTTATTTTCTCACAATCCTGGCAGCTTATAATTTATGCTTATTAAGCCCCTATTCTATTTGGTGCATATAAATTTAGTTGTAATATTTTCCTTTTTAATTGATCATTTTATCACTGTGAAGCATTACTCTTTCTTACTACTAATGCAAAATAATAAAGTAAACTAATAATAATAAATACTGAAATATTTATAAGTATTAAATCTTCTTTTTTCATCTATCAAAATGAGTTTTCTCTTTACCTCTGGACCTGTTACATACAGAAAGTACAGTTCTTATCCAGTTATAGCACCTGATAAAAAATTCTCAGTTATCACATTTCTCCTTGTATTTGTTTATAATATTCTTTCATTTTTCATTTACTGTGTCTCAGTTATTACTATATGCATATTAGATCCATTAGAATTCACTTAAACATTTTACCAACTTCCCAGATAATACAAGGACCTTATAACATTTTAAATCCTCTTGACTCTCATTTATGTTTTATTACATATTTCAGTTTTACATATATTTTAAAACAGAGCTAGTATTATCACTTTAAATTATCACTTATGTATATTTTCCATTACAGTTACTTTCTGTGTTGTTATTTCAGCTTTATTTGCTTATCTCTAGGGCCAGTTTTCTTTGGCTGAAGTAATCCTTTTTATAATTTCTTTTAGCTTAAGTATATTGTAAGAAATTGCCAGTTTTGTTTGTCTAGAAAAGTATTTGTCTGTGTTCTTGAGAGATATTTTAATTGAGTATAGGGCTTTCAGCTCACGTTTATCTTTTTTTTTTTTTTTTTTGTCTTTCAAGACAGGGTCTTGCTAAGCAGCTCAGGCTGGCTTTGAACTCACTTTGTAGCCCAGGCTGGTCTGGAACTTGCAACAATCCTCCTGCCTCAGCCTCCTGTGTTCCAGGATTACAGATGTGCACCACCAAACCCAGCTGTCTTTCCTTATTGCAAAGATGTGACTTCATGGTTTCTCTTGCTTCGTTTGAAAATGGGGCTGTTACTGCTGCTTCTTTAAAGGTAACATGCTTTTCTGTGTTTCTCATTTTCTTTGGTTTTTGGTAGTTTTACTGTGATATATAAGACAAAAATTTATTTTTATTTGTCCTGTTTGACACTTTCACATCTTATTGAATCTATTCTTCATTGTTTTATGGGTGTTTGGGGGCACCTTGGGAAATTCTCCTGCAGTAGCTCTTCAGGAAATGTTTCTTTTGCAATCTCATTTTAACTGGGCTTCTAGCAGGATCTCATCTATCTTATAATGTCTTTAAAATATTCCTTATTACTTTCTCCTCTCTGTACTTTATTCTGGGTGCTTTCTACTGACCTTTCAGCCTAGGAATCTGTCCTGCTATGTCTCACATGTTTTCTAGTCTTTGAGTTCTTAATTCAATCATTGCATCTTTAAACATTTCTTTTTGATCCTTTTTCACATGCTTATTGAAATTCTCCATCTTTTTACACATTTTTTTAAGTCACATATTAATCTATGATCTCTTTTCTTCAGTTTCTTGAGTGTTTATTTGTTGAATGACATATCTAGTAAAGTGTAATTAAATAATGAATTCAATGCCTGAAATATGATAATGGTGCTTTGAATGATGTTATCATTTCCCACTGAGGATTAAACATTGCTCCAGGAGGTGGACAGCAGATGGGCCACTCACCTCAGTCTATTCGAGGTTGGTCCAATATGATCTGCCCTAACGTTTAGAGTATAGTTCTTTAGCAACCTCAATTAAAAATTGCCTTAGTCATTTTCCTCATTGCTAGAACTAAGCATATTTTTATGTACTTCTCATTTTCCCATTTTAAAACTGTGTTGTGTTTTTATAGCTAAGTAGTTGTAAGTCCTTTACCTATTGTGGATGCTACACTCTCACCAGATATGTGACTTATTTCTGTTCTCACATTGCAATTCTCACTTTCCCAGCAGTGTTCTTTTGATGCACACAAGCTTTTAATTTTGGTGAAATTGAATTTATCTATTTTTCCTCTTGTTTCCTTGTACTTTTGAAATCATTCAGAAGTCATTGCTTAATCTCAGGCTCCAAAATTTTCCAGCTACATTCTCTTCCAGTGTTTTATAATTTTGATGGTCACATTTAGGTCTTTGATCCATTTTGAGTTAATTTTGCATATTGTTTGAAAATGAGCATCTTTTTCATGTTTTGCATGAAGACTTACAGTTATCTTGCTACCATTTATTGGAAAAGCTATTTATACCTCTGAATTGTCTTGGCAACCTTTTTCAAAATCAATAGATCACAAATATATGGTTTACTTGGGGTTCCCAATTTTATTACATTGATCTGTGTCTCTTCTAATGATAGTACCACATAGTATTGATTATAGCAGCATTGTAGAAATCTGTGAAATGTCACTCCCAGCTTGCACAGATGTGAAAGTCTAGGAGCTTGCTCTAATCTGTCCTGAATACACACACAGCCCTGGTCAAGCATACAGTGCTATGTAAACATCTGGCTTTCTAGTTTCCAAGAATGTGTCAGAGATTTCCAAAGCCTCCTATGGGAACAGGAGCTTTTCCTTTTAAGCTCTGTTGTGCTGTTGTTTGTCCCAAGAGCTATCTCCTGCCTCAGGCAGCCGAAATAGTTTGTGGCTGCTTTCCATAAATGCCCTCAGAAAAAGACTCTTTCCCACTAGCAAGCTCTGTGTGAGGTCAAACAGAGATAAGTGTTGGACTCCTGGGGATAACTAATGGCACTTCTGTAGAAAAGTGATTTTGTAGAGGGTCCAGTCCCATTCTGTCCCCTCTGGTGACTGTCAGACTGCTACTTTCCACCAGGACTGCAAGCTCTAGTTCTCAAGGCTATCACAGAGCTGGATCATTAAAAGTTGGAAATGGGCAAAATAAATCACAAAGCTCATTTTCCTTATCAAGATTTGGCCATTTTTCTGGAAAAGTGCTCCTCAGATAGCTTGTAAGCACCCTTCCTATTAATTTTTAGAGTTCCAAAATGGTTGGTTCTGACTCCTTATTACAAATGCTCTTGTTGATTTTCAAGAGAAGATTTTTGGAGGTCCAATGTCTACCATTTTTAATGGAATTCTCAGTCCACAGTTTTTGAATTCCTGAATGAACGGAAATAGACATACCTTGTGAAGCGTACCTCAATTCACCCAAGAGATTCATTTTCTGAGATGATTTACCTGACACATTTACCTGTGCAGACAGGGTGCTGAGCCAGCCCAGGAGCTCACTGCCTTCTCCAGACGTGAGATGGAATGGATGCTGCTCTCAGTTCTGAGGAGCTTGCTATTTGCTGTCCATATTTTCTGCTCCAGTGTGGACAGCATCCCTGCTGCCTCCCTGGGGGGCAGTGACCTCCTGTCTTCTTCCTGGACTTTCCACCATGCTCCTTGCTCTTCTGTTTGGAATCATTTATTTCCGGTTTTGAGACTTTGCTTTGTTTGGGGTTTTTGCCTAATTTGAGTAGTTGCCCTACCTTAAATATGGTCTCTGAGCAACCTTGCCTTGTTAATTATTTTTGTAAACTATTTATTTTTGTGCTCTTTACTTTCCCATGTAAATATCAGTTTTGGGGTTGAATCATTGTCCTGTCTAAGGCTTTCCTGATCTTTTTCCCTGGGCGTGTTGAGGGGTCTGCTCTGATGTGCCTAAGCCCTGTAACCCTTTCCCACAGATACTTTGCTCAGTGATAGTCCCTTAGTAAGCTATAAAATTTCTAAATTGTCATCTTCAATTAGATATAATTTGATGTGCTAATTAGACAGATAAAATCCTCTCAGCTAACTCATGAAACACTGCGTGACTGTCCCTTGGCGTATGAATTTCTCCTCGCCTCTAGGCGCCAACACTGAATCAGTCCATGCTAAATCCATTATTTACAAGTCAAATATTTGCATATCGGATTATATTTACTTACTGAAATATATTGTGGAGATAGGTTTACTGTGGGGATAGTAGAGATCTTTGCATGTATTTAAATATTTAAAAATCCCTACTTGGATATATTTTACATACTTTCTGTATTTTTTATTTTCTTGTGTTAGCTAATGCGGTTCTTTCTCCCTCAGCCTTCTCTTAGCTGCCTTGTCCAACCATTATTGCTTCTCAAAATGTACTCCATCTACTTAAGTAAATAAAATTACTGCTACGGAATGTTTTCTCTTGGTTCAGCTGATTACTTTGCTTTTCAATAGTGATTGCCTTTCATTGGCTCATGCAATCAGGAGCCCTGTGGGCAGTTATCAGTATAACTTCCTGGTCACATTCAGAGTTCACACACTTTTACCTGAGTCTCTTACTCCCTCCTTTATGGAATTTAATATTAAAAGGGCTACAGGTAGAAGAGCATTTTAACTTTTCAACCCCATTGCAAAGTTTGGCAGAAAGGATGGATCTATGTGGAGACACTCTGGCTAGATTTGTCCCATTCACTACTAAATGTCTAGTGTTTAAAAACTGCTACATCCTAACTGAGTAAACCATTTTACTTTTGTTTGAAATCATCACCCTGTGCTGGAAAAACTGGCTTTCCATATGCTGAAAACAAAAACTAGACCCATATCTATCACCATACACTAAACTAAAGTCAAAATGGGTCAAAGATCTAAATATTAAAACAGAAACACTAAATCTGCTGGAAGACAAAGTAGGGAGAAATCTTGATGACATAGGAGTAGGCAGAGAGTTCATGAACAAAAATCAAACTGCATGGGAAATACTTCCCAGAATCAACAGCTGGAATCTCATCTTATTAAAAAGTTTTTGCATGTCAAAAGAAATCTCCAACAGAGTGAAAAGAAAACCCACAAATTGGGAAAATATCTTAGCCAACTGTCCCTCAGACAAAAAACTTCTATCTAGAACATATAAAGAATTTTTTAAAAATCAGGCCCTCAAAATTCAAGGACCCAATCCTAAAATGAGTATCTGAGATGAATACACAGTTCTCAGATAAAGAACTACAAATGGCAAATAAATACATGAAAAAAATGTTCAACATCAATGGTCATTTGGGAAATGCAAATTAAAACAACACTGAGATTCCATCTCATCCCAGAAAGAATGGCCAAGATCAAGAAATCAACCAATAACAAATGCTGGAGAGGCTGTGGGGAAAAAGAAATCCTTCTCCATTGTTGGTGGGAGTGTAGGCTGGTGCAACCACTGTGGAAATCAGTGTGGAGATTCCTCAGAAAGCTAGGTTTAGAGATTCCATTTGACCCAGCTATCCCACTTCTGGGCATTTTCCCAGAAGAAATGAAAACATCATACCACAGTGATACATGTGCACCAATGTTTATAGTAACATAATTTGTAGTAGCCAAATCATGGAAACAACCCAAGGGCCCATTAATCAAGGAATGGATAAAAAAGATGTGGTATTTTTATAAATGGAGTACTACTCAGCTATAAAGAAAGATTGCATCAGACTTTTATAAGTAAATGGACTTGACTTGAGACCATACTTATAAGTGAAATATCAAACTCACATGTATAAATATCATATTGTCTCCCTAGTATAAGAAACTGAAAAAGTATATACTGTCCAAAATCTACAATAGATACTGTGTAAGAGTAAGAAATTGCTCAAAGATGAAAGGTAATTGGATGGGGGAAAGGAGAGAAAAGGAAAAAGACATAAATTTGTATATATATATATGCACATAAGATAGCTAAAATGACTATACTACTAATTGTATTAGCTATTGGAAACGAACAGTTAATATTCATAAGATTAGATCAATTTTACCTGTCTATATCTGCTATCCTAAGCAATCCTTTTGAAGGTAACAATATGCAATATTACAACCATTGTCAAATTCCTATCATCTTGTTTTGTAAACCTATACTGTTATTGTATTGGGCTTGTTGTTGTTGTTGTTTGTCTCTTTTACTTTTCATTTTTCTTTTCTGTTTCTTTTTTTTCTCTTAAATAAAGAAAAAAAGAAATTGGGATTCAATTTTACAACCTGCTGCTTCTCAGCCAAGCACTGTACTTTCTAAAGGCAGGCTTGTAAGAGTGCAGTTACCTGTGTGCATGATACTCATCAAATCATCCGTGGGAAAAAAAATCATCACCCAGATTCGCTTCAATTATGTGTGCATTTCTGATTGCCTGGAAGTTGTCTATAAATATTCAGTGCAAAAAATACTTTCAAAGGGAACACTGTAACTGTTACTGTTTCTCTAAGTACTTCTAGAAATTTTTAAATTATAATTTTCTCTAGAATTTAATTACTTACACAAAATAAGATAGTCATAAGGAGAAACTTTTCCTATGCAGATCATTAAATCTACACACTTTGTCTTGTGTTTTCACTGGACGTGAACAGAACAAGAATTGAATATTAGCTGGGCGTGGTAGCTCACACTTATAATCCCAGCACTCAGGAGGCTGAGGCAGGAGGATCACTGCAAATTCGAGACCAGCTACAAAGTGAGCTCAAGGCCAGCCTGAACTGCACAGCGAGACCCTGTCTCAAAAAGACAAAAACAGAAAGATTGAATATTGTGATGTGTTTGCTGAACACTCTTGGACAGCATTACAGGTCCACTTTTGACTTCCATGCAGGGACACAGTTTTGACGAAAGGTAATTTTTAAATCATGATCTGATACCTTTAATCAGAATCCTACCAAATACGTGGCCACATAGGAGCTATGATCGAAACATAGTGAATGTTTAAATTTAAAAATTTTTTTTACAGAAATAACACACTGACATTAACTCCTCTCAACACATCCCATTTCACTTCAAACGTATCTACCACATCATTCTTGCCACGCTCTGCAGCAGTTCTGGAAGTCCTCTTTGCTGTTTTCACCAAGCGTGATAAGAAGATGCAATGGATGCTCTTGCACCTTCTGACAGAAAAAGCAGGTTGTAAAAACCGTGGACTCCTGGCTGTTCCCCAAAGCCAACGTGACCACTGAAGGTGAATGTCTTGAACTGATTCAGGGTACTGAGGCAGCAGTCACAGCCCAACTAAAGACACCCAGGAAGGAGGACTTCTAGAACCGCTCCAGAAAATGACAGGAACTAAGGGATGGGTGCATTTGAAGCAAGAATTTTGAAGGAGACAAATGCCAATGTGTCTTGTACTGTAATAAATTTTAAAAACAAAAACCCTCACCATGTGGGTGGCACCACCAAAAGGGGGGTAGTCCAGAAGGGATAAAAGAGGACACACATTGTTTCTACATTTTTAATGCTGCATAAAACCACTAAAGGGTTCACTTCTTAGCTATGAAATGGGGGCGTCTTCTGGTTGAAACTTAGTTTCACACCAAATATCTCCAAATATCAGTGAGTGTCCACGTTACCTATGGTCTTAGGGTTCCATATAATCACATATGTCCTTGAAGGTTGTTTCTGTTGTCCTTGAGAATCTCTGCTTTCCACGGAAAGCAGTCTGCTTTGCACAGGGACGGAGTGGTCCCTTCCATTGTTTGGGCGGCATTGATTACAGCAGCCTGCAGCACCTCAGGGTCCTGGGTCCCTCCGAATGGAGACTGCAGCTTCCTTATGGTTCTCTCTCGGGCAAGCACAACCCCAGACCTACACGGGAGGAAGAGCCTCAGGGAGCTGGAGGCAAACCAGCCTCACTTTCTCCTCGGGAGAGTCAAGATCCTTTACCGTGAGTCACAAGCACAGCTGGGCCTCACTTAAGGGACTTTCTGGCCTCAGGCCCTGGACTGTCCAGCTCTGGGGCCCTTCAGTTCTGTGGAGTGTGGATCTGGCCGCTCCTGTCCCAGCCCTCCCACTGAGCCCCACAGAGCTCCAGGAAGCATCCACCCAACCGTCCTCATTCAGAAACAGTCACAGTTTGAATCAATTCAAGTTTGGAAATGATTCCAGAGTCGCTTGGATCTGGACAAGGAACTCATTAAAACAATAATCCAAACTGGTTCAAATATTGGACCAATTAGAGTCTGATACAAGCTACGCACTAAAATGGTTTCAGATTTGAGGCTCTTCAGACACTGAGCAGATTCAGCTGAGGAAATGAATTGAAGTGCGTTGAAATCTCTGAGGTGTTTCCTCCCCATCTCCCCGGCCCCCTCCCCACACGCCCGCTCCTGTCTCTCATGGCCTTCAGCACGGCTGTGTCGCTCCATCACCTCGGGGACGCTCTGGAACTGGGGTTTTGGCTGATTGAGTCCACTCCCCAGAACACCAACCACATCCTGACATTAGTAAGACACAAGGGGTCCCCCTAAATTTATTGTCTTTCATAAACGTCTCTTACTGGAAGGGGCCACATTGCAATTTGTGCACTCTCAGTGGCAAAAGAATTCCAGAGCTTCAAAGACTACATGAGCCAAAGAAATCTGGGGACTTGGCCACTGGAAAGTGAGCCACTCCAAGAAACCCTGTTTTCCCTGGAGACGTAAGCCTGGGGCACGGGCTGCCTGGCTCACCTGACATGCAGGTCTTTTTCCTTTCAATCTTCTTTTCCTGCAGTGTTGTACTCTTGGCTTCAAAGATCCTTGAGGTAGACCAGGTTCATACTCCCAGGGAGAAGTCTGGTAAGGAAAGAGCCATGCAGCAGAGGCTGAGGATTTGCCAACAGTGACGCAGATGAAGCACCCCTCGGGGCGGGGGTGCTCCTGAGACTCGGTGAGCACCCTCACCTGACTCACTGGGCCACAGTGGCTCTGTGCAGGTCCCAGCATTTGCGTCCTGCAGGGTTCTCCTAAGTGGTTCTGAGGGAAAGCTCAGGAAGTGCTGACGCGAGTCACACCCCATCTGCTTTCTCACCTCTCTCCCATCACCGCCACATCCCGGTGCTGTCTTCTTTTCCAGGTTCTGCAGAGTAGATGTCCCTGTAGCCTTCCCAGAATCCAAGATCAGCCTCTGCTCGGCTCCCTTCCTCTCCTCTGCTGTCCTCCTCCTCCCGCTCCGCTCCCCCTCACACTCCCTGCTTCGCTCCAGTTTCTTTCTCATCCCTACCCCACAGGTATTCAATGACCCTGCTGAGCATAAACCAATGAAATTACCCTCATTAAGCTTAATGAGCTGATCCTTCCAGGAACCATTACCTTTTGGAAAAGTATCAAGTTCAGAGTCACAAGCGCCAGTGGGATAAGGGCAGCTTTCTTTAAGACCTATTCAGACTGCATGGAGGAAGTGGCCTCCATCTCTCTGCAGCACTCACCTTCAGACAAACAAGTGGGACCTCAATCCTTCATGTTCCCCAAAGCAGAGCTGGCTCCCTACAGCAGCATGGATGGTAGAGAGGCTGCAGTGCTGTGGCCCTGGGAGAGAATGTTGCCTTCTGCGGCTGTCTCAGGGTGCTCGGTCCAGTGGCTGTGGCCTATGCACCTGCCCTGACCACCCCAAAGCTGTGGCTCAGTGTCCCACAGGCCTGTGCAAGCTCCGAGCCTTGGGAGAGCCACCACAGAAAGGATTTGCAAACATTTTGGGGGGCCACTCTGTAAGGAACTGAGGAAATTAATAATTTATTCAATTGAAAGGAAAATGCTGCACTCTTTGGAATGTTAACAGGGTGTGTTTACATCACTGGTTAAATCCTTTCCTACTCTTTGCAGTTTAATTGGGGGGGGGGGAGCCAGAAGAATTCTTGAAAAAGGAAAAGGCAAAGCACGAAGGCTGTATGGAGGGGTCTTCGGTCCTCGGTGCTTCCAGGACTGTTTTTCTTCCAAACAGGAGCAGTAAGTCCCGCACGCCCCTTCCTGCCTGCCCCTTCAGCGAAGTCTGCACATCCTTCGTGCTAGTCGGGATCCTGGTCTCCTAGAAACTGGAGCGAGTCCAGGGCTGAGCTCACCATGACCACAGGAAATTCAACCCATGCTAATGACCGGAGGTGCCTGGCAGCCACAGCGAGAGGCAAGCCAGAGGCTGGAGAAGCCAAAGGGCTGTGTCCTCCCACCAGAGCCACCTCCTCCTGCTCTGAGTGTCACCTAACGTGTCCCAGACAGCCAGAGCCCGTGGGACCCGCAGCCCTCATCTGGGTTCTCAGGCAAGACTGAGTGGGAGAGTGTGTGTTTGGGACTCTCCTCTGCCAGTCTATACCCCGCAGATCTTCTCCCCTCACCTCTCTGTCTCTGTTCATTTTGCTTTCAGCCTGTGGATATTTCCTGTAGGAAAGCCAGCTTGAGGCCACTTAGCTCCCAGGACTGACTGCAGCCTATTGCTTTGGTTCCAAACCCTCTAAATCATTTTGTGATTCTTAGGTCTCCCTCATGCCATCATATTGGAATCTCTGAACTTTCATGGGGGTGCCTTAACCGTATATAGTCTCAGCCTGGGAGGCCGAGGCAGGAGGATCACTTGAGCTCAAGACCAGGAGTTCAAGACCAGGCCAGGCGACACAGTGAGACCCTGTCTCAAAAAAAAAAAAAAAGTTGTGGAGGGAGGAGCCGCGTCCAGTGATGCGTGTCCTTAATCCCTGCTGCTCAGGAGGCTCAGCTGGAAGGCTGAGTTGCAGCCCAACTCAAGCAACATACTGAGTCCCCATCTCAACAACCAAACCAACCCAGAATCTCCAGGGTGGGGACGAGATTACCAGGGTTAGGTGCAGTCCCCAGGGTTACGGTGGTGATGTCCCTGCCGGATGTCTTTCCACAAGGTGGGTCATTACACAATTCATGTCTCTCTTGTTCCAGCCTCAGAACTGGGCCTCCTGACTTCAAATCACTGATTGCCCCTAAGCCTGCTGCACAGCCTTGCCCAGAGTCATTTGCTTGTCATGGCCCTGGGGTCCTTATCTCTGAGGCAGTGGGGAGCAGGCGGGGGAGCGGGGCTGAAAGTGCCGATCAAACCAGACTCCTGGGCACGCTCACCTTCTGAACCGCCGTGGAATCTGAACATGGGGCGTCACACTGTTTTCTTTTCACTGCGTCCTCCTCCAGCTTCTCACGCCCACATCTTTCTGTCTGAAGTTTGGCACAGAAGCTAGGAAGACAGAGGGAGATGACATCGTTTTTAGCATGATACCTGGGAGCCAGTTTTGCTGAGGTTCCTTTTGACAGTCTAAGAGGCCTCACGGCCTTTTCAATAACCATTCTGAAGCTAGACTGCAGACGAACGCTTCTTTGGGGCTTATGATCTGTCTTCCTTCCTCTTAACAATATCCAGAGCCCTCCTGGCTCAGCCAAACAGAGATAATTGATTAAGTTTGGATAAGAGGCAAAGGGAACATTGGCAAAATATATAAACTACAGGGCCTGGGAGGAAAAAGGAAGAGGAAACCCAGAGCAAAGATGTTTCTGTGGTGACCATGTCAGTCCACCTGAGGGGACAGGAGTGGGAACACCCAGAACAGAGTAAGAAAAGCCACTGGGGTCTGTCCACTGCGCTTTGATGGTGCCTGGTATGACGTTACTGGTCGGTTTGATTAAGAAACACTAAGCGGATTGGATCAGCGTAGTTGTGCAGCTGAAGTGACTAGCTGAAGGCGGGAGACCCATCCGGGGTATGAGTGGCACAGTGGCTTTGATGCCTGGATAGGATAAAAAAGAAAGAAAAAGGGAGAGGAAGAAGGAAGTCTTGCTGCTGCTTCTCTGGAGGAGCTCCAGTCATGACCTTTGCCCTGGATGTGGTCTCCTGGGTTGCAGTGCGGATCCTTCAGCTTCCTGATACAGAGATGCGCATGGGACTCTAAGGCGAGCTGGGCTTTCCACCTCGTCTGTGTCTCTGCACAGAGACAGTCCCTTTTGTAACCTTCCACACCTGACTCTGCAGGCAGCCACTGTAAGCCCACACTGTAAATCTGTAAATATTTTATGTTATATTTACTTCTCCAGTGAACACTGACTGGTATACTTGGGTTGGAATGTCCCAGTCAAAAAGCCTGGTCTTCTGAATTCCATGTGAGTGTTCTAAGTCCTAGAGTCTTTCACATCAAAGGCTCCACAGGTGGTCACTCCTGAGAGCGCGATGCACAGGTTTGCAGCCATGCCCGGGTGTCTGTCCGACTTTCGATATTCGCAGGGTCACCCAGATGCAGTGCTCGTGCTCAGCTTTGCTCTCTTTCAAGGTGTCCACTCTTCTCTCCCTGTGCCACCGATCTCTGCCCTGCCCTTCTGGGAAGAGGCACCTGCTCTGCAAGTCCTACTCCCTGCTTCAGGGCACTCAGTTGGGCAAGTATCCCCTTATTGTCCCCTTATCTGTGTAGTTTGTGGGGGCCCAACTTGTACCCCAAGACCAAAGGCCATCACAGACCTATGTTCTCTTCACAATCTCTCTTTTCCCTATCTGAACTTGGGTAAAGTACTCACCCTGTGTGAACCTCAGCTCAACTGGCTGTCTAGAAGGGAAGAAGATGCCTAATGAAAGTGACTCAGTCTGACGCAATAATAAATCTAGCAAATCAGCTCTCAGACCTCACTTGACCTATGAGCAGCATTTGAACCTCCTGACGGAAGATTTTCTGCTTCTTGAGTCACTTTGGCTTCTGAGACATTACTCTCTGTCCTTCTGTTGTGCTCTGTTTCTTCCTGTGATTATTTTTCTGAGCCTCTTTTGCCTGGTTCTTTTTATCTTCCCACCTTCTTCAAATCACTGGGTTGCCCAGGAATCAGTAAGGCTTTGCTCTTACCTCCGTTCTTAAGACTCATTCAGTTCTATCAATTTGTTTGTTTGTTTGAGGGGACTTTAGTGCTACAGTTTTGAAACACAAGCAAAAGCAATTCAATATTTAAAGTAATAGTGACTCAACCATCCCTATGAGCTTAAATATTATTTATGCTGATGACCCTCAAATGTATATCTCCAGCCTTAACCTTTATCCTGAATTCTAGCTTCTTATTGAGATTCCCTACTCAACAACCTTACCTGAGTACGGTATAGAACAGTGGCCTCCAACTCCACCTGGCCAAACGAGGCTCTTCAGTTTCTCACGCAGACATTCTTACAACTTTCCCCAACTCAACGAACATCATCTCTTTGTCCCATTTCTCAAAGCTAAAACTTCTTTATCTCACTTCCCACATCCGATGCATCTTCCTTAAGCTGCGCCCCTACCCGTTCTCCACCTCTTATCCTGCTGGGACCCTCACTTTCTCTCCCCATCACATTCTCTTCTTCTTTGGCAATAAAGAAATAACTAACCCCCTGTAGCAACCTTGCTCCTCCACAATTTGTATTATGTATGAAACAAAAGAGTCACTCCTCTGGTCAAAATTCTCCTATGCTTCCCTTTTCACTGCTAATAAAATCACAAGTTCTTCCCGTGGTTTCCCAAGTGGTTCGCAGGACATGTGCTTCCTTCTGTCTCTCAACCCTCTTAGGTCATTGTGCGTTTTTATCACTCCTTTCCAGACACCTCGGCCTCCACATTGGTCTTCAACAAGCCACACATGTTTCTGCCGGGGCCTTTCAATCACATAGAATTCTTCCTGGAACACTTTCCTTCCTATATTTCCATACCTTATCAGCTTACATCATTTGGTTATTTGCTCAAGAGTTCCCTTATCATGAAGTGTTTCCTTGGTCTTAAATCTAAAATAGAATATTTCCTCAACCTGTGTAACTACTTTCTTACCCAATTTTATGTTCCATCCTAAAATGGAATCTCAGTTCACATACTTACATATTTATGTGCTAACTTTTTGGTTGGCTGTCTCCTAAGGATATTAACTGTATCCTTAACATTTAGAAGTGCCTGGAACATACAATAGGCCTCAATAAATATTTGTTACGTGAATGAACACACAAAAGGATGTGAGTAATATAATAAATGAGATAATACATGAGAAAGGCTTATTCCATGCCTGACCTTTATTAGCTATTCAGTAAGTAGTCATTTCCTCTCCACTCCTAGCTTTTCTCTCCTCCCAAATGTTTGTTGAATTCCTTATGTAATCCACTCAGACTGTTGGGAATGATGACAGGGAATGTCTCAGCTACAAGGAGATCATATGCTGGTCACTGTACGTTTGGGAGAAACCTAGAGCTACAAAGAAATACACAGGCCAGTGTAGCTAAGACAGAGGTGCAAAAGAGACCAAGCACCATGAGAACTGTCAGGGCCACAGTTAGAAAAGGGGTCGCACAAGGGTGGCATTTAAACCAAGCCCTGGTGGGTGTCTTAGGGCTTTTCTATGAGGAAGGGGAGGGGTATTCCATTCAAAGGGACCCCAGGAAGGCACAGAAACCTGGAAATCTTCTCCCCCAGCCCAGAACCACAATTTCTTAGTGCTTAGTTTAAGAGAAAGGATTATGGCGTGAAGAACAAGGATAGAAATTAAAACCTAATCATGAACGTCACTGTCTGTTCCTTCACTTTGGTACAGAACAACATATTTTGTCAGAGCGCTTCTATCTCCCATGTTTCTTCTGGCTCCCGCACCAGTGAGCAGTAAACCCCTTATCAGACAGCTGAGAAACCAAGGCGAGAGGTTAACTGGGTGGCGGTTTGCGCAGGCCACACAGAAGGCCGGCGGAAGATCTGCACCACGACCTCGGGGAGCCTCTCGGGTCAAGGGTCTCCGCAGTATGGAAACAGACAAGCAACTGTCTTTGCCTGCCGGTTCAAAACATTTACAGAACTGCTCTGTACAGCTAAGAATTGCATGTTGCTGTTTTCTTTTTTGAAAATGTGTGTTACTTTCTTCTTAAGTGGTCCCATCTAATTGCCATGTATTGAGGATATATCCTACCAGGCACTCTACTAGTCACTGCATACGTTCATCTGCAGGTTTCTATAACTGTATGGAAGGTGATGCTATTGTTATTACCTTTATAAATGAAAGAACTACTGTTTTCTAGATTTTAAAGGCCAGTATGTCCAAACATAAAAGCAGTGCCAGGCGTTAGAATCAGGTTAGATACTGGTGCTCTATTTTAAACCTCTGTCAAACTTCTTGAAGGGGATCCAACCCAGCACCCACATCCATCTATTTCTGCTTCCTCCGAGTGACCTTTATGGCAGGGGGCAGCACTCTTGGCTTTGTTATGCAGATTTGTTTGCTCACTGGAAATTTCATCTCCCATTGTAATTTTATATTTATATTTATCCATGTCTTGAGCCAAGTTATACCACGTGCACTCATGTCCTGTTTTTCTCCTTTAACTGTCACCTAAGCATGGTCACACGAGTCACTCTCTTGTGCCCAGTTAAAACACTGCTCAACAGGAAAGAAGGATCACCCATGGTAAAGCCATCCTCATCGATGTGATGAGTCTTTGTAAGATCACAAACAAACTGGGGAGGAAAATTTTTTCAAGCATTTTGCTGACAGATCTTGTATAATCCAATAATCATAAAGAGAAGATGAAACACCTCCTATTCTACACATATCCTTCCTTAGACAAGGAAAATGTTAAAATCCTATAGGTCACGGGTTTGTCTTCCAGCAGGCCCTTAATGGTGAAGCTCAACTGTATCTCCATTCTGTAGGGATTTGTGTGTGTGTGTGTGTGTGTGTGTGTGTTCTTAACTTCTGGTGACTTGTCTTTCTCTTACCTCCAAAGACACGAGTGGTCAATAGATTTGTTGATACATCCACCAAAGTCATGCATGCTCCTATGAAGGGAGCAGAGCAAGAAAATGCAGATTTCAAGACATGGCACTCAGCCTTCTCCATAGCGATCCCAAGCCATGCTTAAGGATCCTTATCAAGGACGTATTGATAAGACACAGTTAGTATCAAATTGTGGATTTGACTATGGCTATCTGCATTGGATATTGTGAAAACTACACTGGAGCCCAGACTCACCATGAGATGAACTGCTACACTCGACAGTCTAGTGCTATTAGGACTGGATCAGTTTGGTTACAAATGGATTTATCCCTCTTTTTCCTTTTCTTTTTAATTACAGTAACCATGACAACCTTTTAAAATCCTTACTTTAGAGCAGATATTATGCTAAGTCCCTTACATATGTCAAATTATTTAATTCTCACAAAAACCCAGTAAAGGTAAATCCTACAATGCTCTTTCCCTACATTATATAATTTATCATTTTCATAAAATATATACACCATAAATTTTAAGCATTTGGTGAACTGCATTTTAAGCATCTTCGCTATACATGCAGGTATAATCTATAGTAACACCAATGATTTTTGCACAGATGGAAAAACTATACAGTAATTTTCATATATTACATTGAAATTTCATTTGTTTTCTCATTGACTCCAACAGAGAAAAGTGAAGAAAAAAACTACTAAGGTTCCTGATGAATATTTTTTTACCACAGTTCTATTATTACCTCAAAGATTCTTCTAAAGTAAAAATAAAATAAAAACGTTGTAACTTTTAAATCATTGTTTTAACAGAAAGCTTTACCGTTATTTATCTACTGATCTCTTTCTACCAGAGCTGAGAAAATGTCAAGCTGTCTTTTGTCACCCAGTGTAAACTACAGAAGTTAGAGGGGTTTGCAGGCATGAATACGTCACAATGGGTAGAAGTGGCCCAAAACGTTTGTCCTAACAGGGAAGAGGCCCCCAAAAGGGAGAAGAATAAAGAGAAAGATGCTGCCAAAAGGACCAGGCCAGCATTTTAGTGGCAGCTTTCAAGGAGACCAATAATCTTAAAACCTACCTGGGACCCCGCGGAGGGACACTTCAATCAGGGATGTGTCAATTTCTGCTAGACTCAGGCCAGTGTGCCTATTGAAAGGAAAAGGAGCACCTTAAAAGGGAGTGCCCCAAACTGCTCAAGGAAAAGGAGAGAAAGGAGAGAGTTCTAACGGCTGAGGCAGGAGACACTTCAGTCTGAGGGAGTTATGGGCTCCTGCCTCTTGGCCTCAGGGATCCACGATAATGGTAAATATGGAGGGAGGGAAGCCAGTAAGATTCCTAGTGGACACTAGGGCTGAGATTTCTGTAGTCACTCAACTGGTGGCACCAACCACTGAGCAAAAAATCATATTCAAGGAGCCACTGGGGAAACCTCCACTTATTCTGTGAGCCCTGACGGATGGAGCTGGGATGATAGTTGGTTAGGTACTTGTTTTTGCTGGTACCTGACTGCCTTTTTCCTCTCTTGGGCCAAGACCTCCTTTGAAAATTACAAGTTCAGGTTTCTTTCGCACTGCGAGAGGCCACCCTGATTGTGAGAGGACCCACTCGCACTCACCTACTCACTGTAACGATGCCCCTGGGAGAAGAGTACCACCACTGTGAAGGGGAGAGCTCCTCACCAGCAGCCCTGGTCTCCCTCTTGTGGACCCACCAGTTTCCCTTAGTGTGGGCTGAGGACAACCCCCTGGCTGGCGACTCGTGTTTCCCTATTGTGGTTGACCAGGCCAGGCCAGTCCACCTCAGGTAATACCTGATGACCACAGAGATGGGAAAAGGAATCATGTCTCATATTCATAGGTTTCCTGAGACTGGAATCCTGAGGGAATGTCGGTCGCCATGGAACACCCCATTCTTGCCTACTTGAAAGCTGGGGACCAATGAGCATCACTCTGTCCAAGACCTGCACACTGTTTATGCTCTAGATGTGACCTTGCCTCCAACAGTCCCCAACCCCTATACCTTGCTTAGTCTCCTCCTGAGAACTTGGACTTGGTACACTGAGTTAAAAGGTGCTTTCTTCTATATTCCATTATCTGTGGGTTCTCGGGAATTGTTTGCTTTTGATGGGAGGAAACGGGAGGATGCAAGTGCCAGCTCACTTGGACAAGGCTCCCTGAGGGACTCAAGAATTCCCCTACAATATTTGGGGAAGGTCTTTCCAAAGACCTGATGCCTTTCAGCCAGGAAAACCCCGACTTCTCCCTGCTCCAATACGTAGACGATTTGCTTTTAGCAGCTGAAACCCGGGAGGCGTGTCTCAGGGGTAGGAAAGTTATTGGGCTTGTTCCAGGATGAACAGTATCAGGCATCTCAAAAAAAAAGCACACAAATCTGTGTACAGTCAGTCAAGTTCCTTGGGCTGACACCTAACGATGGCACTCAGATGCTATCGGCAGCCCAGACGTAAGGCATCATTTCAGGGAGCCAATCTCAAGAAAAGACCTTAAAGAGTTTTAAAAAACTGTGGGGTACTGCTGCCTTTGAATCCTCAACTTTGCTCCCATAGCCAAGCCCTGATATGATACTCTTAAAGGCGGAAATGGTCTCCCCTTAGACAGGAGTCCCCAGTGTCCACAGGCTTTTCGTGCTCTCAGGGAGGAGCTTCTGAGGGCCCTATCCCTGTCCCTCCCTGATGTCACCAAACCTTTCTAATTGTGCATGAAAAAGTTGGAATGGCTCTGGGCATGCTGGCTTACTCTGGGCCCTTGGCACCCCCTCACCCCTGTGGTCTACCTGTCAAAGAAATGGACTATATGGAGCCGGGGTGGCCCTCTTCCCTCCACACCATGGCCACCACTGCTATTCTGGTAAAAGAAGCTGATAAATTAACTGTGGGCCAGAACTTGGAGGTGTTTATGCCTCCTGCAGTTGAGGCCCTATTAAGGGGACCTGGTGGCAAATGGTTGTCAAGAACTTGATTGGCTCACTAATAGGGGGTCCTCTTAGAGGATCCCTGATTGACCATAAAGACTGTCCAGGTACTTAACCTGGCCTCTTTACTGCTTACCTCCATGGAGCCACCTGAGCATGATTGTGTGGAAGCAATTGAGATGGTCCATTTGGCACAACTGGACCATCAAGACGCACCTCTGCAAAACCCTGATTTACCCCTGCTCTCAGATGGCAGCAGTCTTCTAATAAATGAGATCCAAAGGGTTGGGGCAGCCATAATCACTGAGGACCAGACCATCCAGTTGGAGGCCTTCCCCAGTGGGATGTCAATTCAGAGGGGCAAAGTGATTGCACTCGACTGGGCCCTAGAATTAGGCAAAGACAAATGGCTCAGTATTTACACTGACTCTTGCTATGCTTTTGCTAGACTTCATGTACACAGGACCATATATAAGAAAAGAGGGCCCCTGATGGTTGTGGGAAAACCATTAAAAAATTCATAAGAAATGCTGAATCTTCTGCCTGTTTGGGTGCCTGTTATGTATTTGCCCCAGCCACCAAAAGGAAGATTCCTTAATGGCACCTGGGCAGCCAACTTGGTAGACAAGTAGAAGGCCAACCAAGAAGTCCCTGCCCTGCAGTGGTGCTTACACACTGTGCCTACAAAAGCCACAGTATTCAGATGCTGAACTAAAGTGAGCAGTGTCCAAAGGGGCACTGTGTTCCTCCAGGAGCCCTTGAGACATTTTGTGGTATACAACCTCCATGCCTGCACTGACTTTGGGAAGATTGCCGTGGTAGAGCAGCTTTGCTGATATTTTTATATCCCTACACTTTGAACCTGATACTTATCTATTGCTGAGAAATGTGAACTTTAGGCCCACAACAACCTTACACAGCAGCCTCACCAATAGCCAGGCATCAAAATGTATGTTACTTCTCCATTGGAGGACAAGGATGTGGACTTCACTGAGGTACACCCAACCCCTGGAAATTGAAAGTCCCTGCTTGTTCTCAATCTGCACCTATTCAGGCTGGGTAGAGGCCATCCTGACTGGAATGAGACCTCATGAGAAGTGGTCAAGGCACGTTTAGAGCTGATCATTGCCTGGTGTGGACTCCTCATGACTGTCAAGTCAGATAATGGCCTGGCGTTTATGGGAAAAGTAGTCCAGGAGCTGGCTTCAGCTCTGGGATAAAATAGAAGCTCTCTACAGAACACTGGCCCTAGACTCTGGACAAGTTAAGAGACAATACCATACCCTCAGGTCTACCCTAGCCAAGCTCTGCCAAGAGATGGGTGCAACCTGGACAAGTAAGCTGCCCCTGGCCTTGCTCTGATCTCAGTGTACACCACATCAAGACAGATCGACACCATTCGAAATCGTGTTGACAGCCTCCCCAGCTCATGCCTGTGACAGAAGGATTTAAGCTATTGATCTTCACCGTCAGATAAAGGGACTTCACCAGACACTGCAAAAGCTACAACAGACTTTTCTAGAGTGCCATCCTACTCCCATACACACCCCTTTACACTCCTTCCAGTCAGGGGACCAAGTCTTGGTCAAAAGCAGTCAGGATAAACCCCTCCAGCCATGGTGGAGGGGACCTATGAGGTAATTCTAACCATTCCCACTACTTTAAAGATTTCGGGGTTTGTGCCATGGGTCCACCACTCCCAAGTCAAATGGTGGACAAAATCACCTTGCTGATCATCCTTGCCTGACCTGTCAATGGATCCAGTGATCAAGACTGCTGAGGTTGTGGCCCCTCCATGCTGATCGCAACAGTTGATCACCCAAAAAGCCCTGGAAGCACCAAGGTGACTACCAACTATCATTTTCTCCTTCTTGGACTCTTGGTCAAACTTGATGTCTCAAAACTGAGCTACAAGTTTGTGGTGACTCCTATCTTGGGGGCACTGACTACAAATGAAACTCACTGGAAGGGAGGTTCACTGACTTTCTGGATCAACCTTTGTCAGATCTGGCCTTGAAATGTAATGGTCAACATAAAGGGAAAAACCATGAATCCCCACTGGGGGGGGGTATTAAGTAAAGAACAAGTCAAGGACTTAATATGGACTGGATCTATCTGTGTCTGGGGGACCAAAAGGGAAAATTTATGGGATGTGATTCTCCTACAAACTACAATTGCCCCCAGTGGGGCTGAGAGTCCATAAGGATTTATGCAATGGGCTATAGTTGAATAAATATAGACCTAGATCTAAAGGCAGCAAGGGTCCTATTTCTGCCTCTCAAGTGCCCATAGACCTGACCATTGTTGACTCCAAAGACTCTACCTGGTTAATGGGAAAAATCTGGGGAGTCAGGCTTTATATAACAGGGATGGACCTATCTATAAGGTGAGCTAGGCCTGAAGCCAAACCCCAGTGGGATCAGAAATATTCTCTCAGAGTCAGATGCCCACCTCTGACCTTTAGACTGGCCAAGGCCCCACCCACTACTGCAACCAGCCACCCTGCGAGGATGTACGACCAATTCGACAGGACTTTACAGGTTCTCAACCTCACCGGTCCCAATTTGACTTGGGACTATCAGTTGTGTGTCCAGACTAAACCATCCTACCGCGAGGGGCTGGCCTACCTAGAACACCCCCTTAGCCAAGCTTATCACTGCTTCCTCTCGGAAGCTAGGCCTACCCCACCACTACTTCTTGACAGCATGTATGAAAAAGGAGCCTGAGTTGGGGACCCCATCTCCTGACCAAGCAGTCCCCTGCAATGTCATTCTCCCCTTAGTCTGAACACCTTGAGCCCCCAATGGAACTTGGTTTTCTTGCAAAGAAGACTATTTAAATGTTTAGGCCCTCGGAGCTCCCCCTCAGGGGTCATCCTAATTCCCCAGGTAACAACTTTGCCTGAATATGAAGGGCCACAGCTCCTAACGCTTCAGTCGGGACCCTGGGCCAGATGCCCATCTGTCCTGCTCCCAGCCCTGCTGGAAGCGTCAGTGATCGGTTTCCCGAGCCTCAGTGTGGAAGTACTTACAAAGGCCGAGGCCGAACCCCAAGGCTACCAGAAGATGGCTCAGGTGACTGTAAAAGATCTGCCCAGTATTCAACAGGCAGTTCAACAGTTACGTGACCAGGTCAAGTCCTTGGCGAAGACGGTGCTCCGAAACAGAGGAGGGCTTATGTAACATCTCTAATTCCTTTTCGTGGAACAGGGGGGCTGTGCCATGCTAGGAGAGGAAAGCTGTTTTTATATTAATAAGCTGGGGGTCATTGGAGAAACTCTAACAAAGCTCAAGAGCACCTCAGCAGGAGGGCAAGGACTGTGAAGCATCCCAGGGTGGTATACCCGGATGTTCTCCTGGACCACATGGTTGACTCCCTCCTCACCAGCCTATCAGGACCTTTGTTTGTTACCCTACCCTACTCTCCATAGGCCCAGGGCTCCTTAGATGGCTCATTCAGAGAACTGAGGCAGGCATGGACAAGTTCAGTTACCAGTCCCCTCTGAATAGGTACTGTACCAATCACTAGAACAAGAAAGTCCTGTGTGAAGAATTCCCTCTCACTAATGTAAAGGATATCCTTGAGGAGGAAATGTGATGGCCAATATAGCTCCATTTTGTAACCAGATTTCCATTTTGTCCTGTAGGTGTGAATTCTTTTTGATCCAGTTTATTCTCAGCACATCTGGCTGATTCATGCAACTGAAAGTTCACAGCCTTAACAACCTGCTTGGAAAAAATATTTGGTTTATTACCTAGAAACAGCTGTGTGATCTAAGGAGGAACTGGTAACTGCTACCAGGGACTACCCCTTACCTTCCCTTAAAACCCTCAGAACTTTTCCCCTCGGAATCAACATCTCAAATCACACAGGCAGAGGCTGTCTGCCAGTTAATAAAGTTTGTTTGCCTTGTTCTCAGCTCCCGTGGGTGTCTCTAAACCTGCTGCAACATTATCACAGTAGATCTGAACTTTAAGGTCAGGGATTGTGATGCCCCCTGATTTGCCTTTGTTGCCCAGAATAACTTGGCTATTCTAGGTGTTCTGCTTCCAAATGAACTTTAGGATTATTTTCTCTAATTCCTTGAAGTATGCTATTAGTATTTTGATCAGGATCGCATTAAATTTGAATAACAATTTTGAAAGTATGGCCATTTTCACAATATTGGTTCTGTCTACACTAGAATAAGGGATTATCATTTCATTTTCTGATATTGTCAATGATCTCCTTTTTAAGAGTACTGTAGTTTTCAATGTAAAGATCTTTTACTTTCTTCATTAGATTGATTTCTACATATTTCATTTTTAAGGTATTGTGAAATGTGTTGTTTCCCTGATTTCTCTCTCAGTGATTTTATTGCTTATGCACAAGAATGTGTTTGATTTTTGAGTGTTGACTTTGACTGAATTTGGTTATTGAATCTGGAAATCTTTTGGTGGGGTTTTTGGAGTCTCTTGTAGAGCATATAATGTCATCTGCAAATAATGATAATTTAACTTCTTCCTTTCATTACCTTATCTCTTTTATTTCTTCCTTATCTAATTGCTCTGGCTAATGTTTCCAGAACTATGTTGAATAAGAGTGGTGACAGTGAATGTCCTTGTTTTGTTACTGATTCTTGAGTGAAAGCCTTCAGTTTTTGACCATTGCATATGATGTTTGCTGTTGGTTTGTCATAGGTGGCTTTTATCAGATTGAGTTAAAGACCATATATCTCAATTTTCTGTAGAATTTTAAAATCATGAATGGATATTAGGCTTTGTCAAATGCTCTTTCTGCATCTACTGAGATGTTCGTGTGGTTTTGCCCTTGGTTCTGTTAAAATGGTGTATTATATTTATTGATTTACACATATCGAACCACCCCTGCATTCCTAGAATAGATCCTACTTGATCATGATGTATAGTTTTCTTGATGGTTTGCTGCATTCTTTTTTCCAGTATCTTATTGATGATTTTTGCATCTATGTTAATTAGGGAGATCAGGGTGGAGCACTGTAGATATCTATTAAGTCCTTTTGTTCAAAGGTATAGTTCAGTTTTAATATTTCTTTGTTGGTTTTTTTTTGTCCAGTTGATCTATTTGTGACAGTGGGGTACTGAGGTCCTCCATTACAATGATGCTTATCTGATTTTTCATGCCTATTAATATTTGTTTTATATAGCTGAGTGTGCTGGTGCTAGGTGCATAAATATTTATGATGGTTATTGCTTTCTCTTAGATTGTTCCCTTAATAAGCATATAGTGACCTTTGTCTCTCTTGATCAGTCTTGGTTTCGACTCTACTTCATATGCAAGTAGAATAAATACTTGTGATTTTTTTCTTGGTTCCTGTCCTGTGCGGTATTATTTTGGATCCTTTGACTTTCAGTTTATGAATTTCTTTTTGAGTTAGATGCATTTCTTGTATGCAGCATATTGTTGGATCTTATTTCTTGATCCATTTTGCCAATTCCTTTGTTTTAATTGGTGGTTTGAGACCATTTACATTGATGGTTATAACTGATACTGTATCGACTTATGCTTGTCATACTATTTTCCTCTGGTTGGTTCACTTGCTTTCCCCTCTGTTTAATTGCTTACCTTTCCTGATAGATTCATCCTATTTGGCCTCAGATAGGAATTTTAGTCTTTGTTGTCTCTTTCTAGAATGTCCTTCAGAACATTTTGGGTGCTGGTTTGATGGTCACAAATTTCTTCAGGTGTTCTTTATCGTTGAAGTATCTTACTCCCTCATCAACTTTGAAAACCAGTTTTATGAAGTACATTGATTTGGGTTGGAGGGGTTTTTTTTCTTTTAGGCCTTGAAATACTTCACTCCAAGCTCTCCTTAATGGTTAATGGTTTGTGTTGAGAAGTCTGCTGTGATTCTGATGGGCTTTCCTTTTCATGGGTGATTTGTTTCTTTTATCCAATAGCCTTTAATATTCTGTTCTTGTGTTGAACTTCTGAAATCACGACTATTATATGACTTCTTGTAGATTTTTTTCATCATAACTAGTTGAAGGTGTATATTCCTTACTTAATCTATATTCCAAGTTCTTTTTCATTCTTGTGGAAATTTTCTGCTAGTACTTCTGTGAACAGCTATTTTAATGCTATCTTCTCATGTTTTAATTGATTCCAGCCAATCTTACATTATTCCTCTCTATATCATCTAGCAGCTGTTGGATTGGTTTTTCATGGTCTTTTTATGTTTTTGTGAAATTTTTCTTTTCATGATTGCTAACTGCAAACCTGTCATCGAGATCTGATATTCTGGCCTTACATTGGTTGACTCTACTACATACATTTTCAGTACAATTTTTAATCTCCTGGATATCTGCTTGAATTTGTATCATGGATTACATTTCCTTCCCATGTTGAAACTTCATGGTTTCCATCACTTCCCTAAGCTCCTCAATTTTTTTCTGCAGCTACACTAGATTCATCAACCATGTCCTTACTTATGATCATCATCTCTTTTGTTATCTGAGAAATTATGTCTGATATTTTTTTCTAGAGCCTCATTCGTCTGCTTTGTTATTCCACTATTACTGTTTCAGAGAGCTCAGTAAAGTGGCTTTTGATTTGCTCCACTTCGCTGTCCCCTGGGTTTGCCTCAGGTAAGCTGGAGATCTGGGCTTGCACCTTGCTTCCATGTCTTCTCAATTTCCACTTTTTAAAATTTATTGTCTGCTTTGATGCTCATAAATTGCTTACGGTAGGTAGTTTTATTATTAGTTTAGAAGTGACTACTTTTCAGGGTTGTCTTCTAGAGGTAATTGGCTTTTGGCATTTGAGCCTGTCACAAAATTCTGCCTCTTTAATTCATTAAGAATGAGAAGTTTCTGCCTATTCATCCTAGCCTCTAGTTCCTTGGACTATAGTATTGTTTATAAATCTAGAAAAACTTAATCTTGATATACAAGGAAGTACAACTGATTAGCACAACTATGTCACCTTAGCTAAAGTAGTAATCAGTATTAACAATAGGATCTAGCACAACCTAGAAAATTATGAACTATAGTAAATGCTAATTTTCTACCTTTAATGATATGAACAAGATTTATAGTTATATCACAAATTATAAAACAAATCAGATATTTATATACATTACCTATCCTCTCAATTGAGCAATTTTACCCTCTGGCAAAAAATTTAAAAGGGATAGAAGGAAAAACTAGACAAAGAGGAAGAGATTAGAAGAAAGGTTGGAGGACCAGGGAAGATTAGCTAAGCTTTGGGGGACTGGTAAAGAAAGTGACAGGGAGACACAGACAGAAACACAAACACTGACTCAACAAAAACAAAAGACTAAAACCAGTGTTCACATTCATTAAAAAACAATAATATACTTTTTTTTTTTTTGGTGCCAGGGATCGAACTCACAACCTCATACTTGCCAGGCAGGCACTTAAGCCGCTGAGCTAAATCCCTGGCCAATACTATACATTTTTAAAGAAACAGCAAAACACACACAAACAAATGAGAGCCACAAATAGAGACAGAGAGACAGAGACAGAGAGACAGAGAGGGAGGGAGAGAGAGAGAGAGATTTCTCTGTGATTTCAAGCCTGTGATTATCTTATGGGTCCACTGTTTTGTGGTAGTATCTTACCTGTCACTGGTAGACAAAAGAAGCAGTCAATCCAGATCCATACCATATGATTCCAGCAAGCCTGCAGTAGGAATAGGATGGGGTGCCCACTAAACTCCACAGAAGTTCAGGCTGACCCTGGTCTTTGGCTTTGGACCTGTGACCTAAGTTGCTCAGCCCATAACACTAGGGATGTTTCTTGCCAGTTTGATCTCAGCTCTCCAACCCTGGGCATCTCCCAGGGCTGTACCTCACCCAGACACTGGTAACCTCAAGATGGAGTCAACCCATGGATGTTCTGAGTCTCAGGTTCAGCTGGCCCCACCGCAGAATGGCATCCAGTCAATCACCCTCTCCTGGGGACACTGGGACTGGAGTCACTGACCAGCTACTGCAGCCCACAGAATCCACTGCTCTGCTCCACCTGTGCCTTTCTCCCTGGATGTCTCCACGGCCTCCAGCATCACCGCACCTCGGCAGGCTCACGCTTCCTCTCTGACACTGTGAGCCAAGAACCAGGGAAAACGCAGTTTGCCACCTCCCTCTCCTGCCTTTAGGTCCATCACCCCACTCTCCCCATGGACTCCAACTCACCCTTCAGAACTTTCCAGGGTCTCGGGGATCCACCTCCTCATTCTCTTCTTCCCCACACTGCTGCGTCTGGACTCCCAATTTCAGGGAGGCTGACTGGCTACTGCTCAATGCTGTGCCATTTTCCTGGAAGTCTGTCTACAGTCTTTAAACACCTTTGTTCTTTTTCATTTTATCCATATACTTCTCCATAGATCATCTTCTATCTTCTTATCTTCATTTCACATTGTACTAATTTTATTGTTATTTTATTCTAATTTTGCCCTAAGAAATGTTTCTTTCCTCCCTTGCTCTATCAATTTGCTTGTTGTCTTTTCTTGTTATCTCTTGAGTCAAGTTGTAAATTTATTTGAAATAACTTTTTACAATCATCTTTTTATTGAATGATCTTTTTATCTTCATTTCTCTCCTCATCCTTGCCCTTTCTCCACACTCCTACCTCTTTCTCTTGGCTATGTTTTATTTATTTGCGCTTTTCTGATGGTTACCTAGCTCTGTCTGAGGCCATTCTCTTTTTTAAGAGAATGGGGAGAGATGGAAAGCAGACTGGCGAAGCCTTCAGCTCTCCTGAACTCCTTGCCAGATTTCATCTTCACTTTGTTCTTGAAGCCCAGGTCATTCCAGTTTCAGGCATTAAGAGACTGATGGGACTCATGGGAAAGTTTCCCTTTTTCCTTTGCCCTCCTTTGGCTTCTAATCTCCATCTCTTACAAGAAGAGAAGGTGAAAATGTTGGAGGTGAAGTGTGATTTTGCCTTCATCTCTGCCTCCTTACTATCTTGCCATACCAAGCAGGGTCTGCAAGGGAACATAACCCACTTTCCACGGGTGGCATACACCTGTGCATGTGATTGCGCTAATCAAAGAACACTGAACAGTTCCTTTGGAATTCTGATCTTCACTTTTAGGAAAAGCTGTGTCTGGCTATTAGCTCAAGGACAAAGATACTAGATGTCAATGCCTTTTCCCATTGCAGTTTGTGTTGAAAGTAGGACTAGCTATTTTTTTCATGAAATAGTGACTGATAAACTGTTTGGAAGTGTAAACATGGGCATATGGCAACTCTTTTTAAAAATGAGTGAAGTGAGCTTGTCATGTGAAGAACAACTGGTAATATATTTGTTAACAACAAATGAATCCAAGTTTTCAGAGGAAAATTGGAACATTTGAAACCTTATCATCACCACTGTGACTTCATAGCTTCTCAACACATCGGTACTTTTCTGATGAGATTGGTGATTATAACGAACTCAACTCTTAATAAATGGTGCCAATATTTGTAAGATTCGCATAAATCAATAAACAGTTTTTTTCAAATGGTCAATTACACATGCTACAAAATTATGAATGAGTAATAATTCCATTCAAAGTGCAAGACAAACCAATGGGATTTAATGTAACAGGATTAATTGATTCATCATTATAGTTTCAGATTCTGCATTCCAGTTGATCTTGAAGAAACCAGCACTTACTTAGTTTGGGTACAATATCAAGCAAGAATATCTAGAAGTGCCTGGAAAGCTTGAGAAATAACTTCCCTTTTACAATTGTAGTCTATTTGAGGTCAGCTTGTCTCCAAGTACTTCAATATGTAGCAACAGGTGAATCTTCTATTAAGCCAAAGAGATTTGCAAAAACTACAAGAGAATGTCATGCTTCTCATTAATTTTTTTGTCCTAAAAAATGTAGCTGTCATTATTAAAATCCATTATTTATTTTAGAACAAGATGAGGTTCATTTAATACTCTGTTATATTAATATCCACTGGTTTTCTTTGCACTGTGACTGGAATCTTTATCCATGCCTGATTTTGTAGGACACAAGACTGGTCATTTGGAAAATATTGATTTTCAATATTATTGTTATCTTAAAATAATCTAATAAATAATTATTATAACTGTTTTAATTTCTTATAAATTAAATATTATAGATACAGTTCACATAAGTAAAAAATCTTTAGGGTCTCCAATAATATTTAAGAATGTAAAGAAATTCCTAGACCGGATAATGGGAGAACCTCTGTTCTAGGATACAACATAGTAAAACAGCAAGCAGGACAAGAATGCAAAGGTAGAAGGTGATGTAGGCTGAACGCAGGATGCTCCAGGTTGGTAAGATTAGATGGAGAAAGCAGAGGAAGAACCATATGAGGAAACACAGTGGCAGGAACTTCCGTGGCAGCCTTGGAGGACTGTGAGTTGGACAGGAGGGTCCTCGTCACGCTTCAAATCTCTATTTCTTTTTCTGTCTCATCTCTCCATGACTCCTGTCAATCACATATCTTTTCTCTTCCTGTCCTCTACAAAATGTCTCTGCTTTTAAGGGCTCACGTGATTCTAATGGGTTCACCTACATAAATCACAAAAATCTCCCCCTCTCAAAATCATTTACCTTAATCATATTGAGAATGACCCTTTTGATATGTAAGATAACATATCCCAGTCATATTTTAGTTCATCTTCCATCACTATAACATAATACCTGAGACTGAGTAATTTATGAAGGATATAAATATATTTGGTTCATAGTTATGCATACTGGGAGCCCCAAAAGCAAGACACTGGGAGCTGCTTAGCATGTAGTGAGTGTCTTCTTGCTGTGCCATTCTATGCTGGTTGAGGTCATCATGTGGGAAGATGGCAAGCTTGCTGGCTTATATCTCTCTTCCTCTTATAAAACCACTAATTCCATGCCAAGGGCTCCATCCTCTGGCCTCATCAGATCTAAGCACTTTCCAAAAGGTTTCACCACCAAATTCCATTAACATATGAATTTGGCATTAAGTTTCCAACATATGAATTTTGAGGGTCACAGTCAAATCATACCAGAGGGCTAGAAAATAAGGACCATTACTCTGCCTTCACACTATGGGATATTTTTGAGGAAGAAGTAGCATAACATCAGAGGTTTTTAGCAGGGGAAAATCTTCCAATATTTAGTTACCCAGCATGAGATTGATCAATCTCCAGTCTTTGGGCAGAGCTCTCACCCTTCCAAGTGTCTTTAGTGTAATCAGATGGCAATCCAGGAGGACATCTGCTGATAATCATATCACATTCCCAATGCCACTCTGCCTTCCCATGATATTCCGGTCACCAAAGGGACAAATATCTAGCTTCTGGAAGTAGGTTCTTCTTTTCATTTCATATCTCCGAAATGTTCAAGGAAAACGAAGGACACAGAATTACCATACTAGATCCCAGGAGCCAGTGGGTATGGGTTGGGATCCTCTCCAGCACTGAGACCTCAGGGGTGACCTTTCACAAGACCTCAGAATTTTGTTAATTGCTCTTGTCTGGTTACCAGACCTGGAACTGGAATGCAGCATTTGAATGAGTGTCGCATCGCTGTCAGTACTCTGAGGAGAGCACATTAAGCTTATGTGCTCTTGAGTAATAATTTACCAGGATGGGCAAAATTATAAAGGAATGCTTGAGTTAGACAAAAGGAACTCACAAGATGGATGAAACTCAAAATTTTTCCCAGCATAAGCTTCCTTTTGACCATAGTTTAAATGTTGGTCTGGCTTCCCATTGCATTTATGGGTGGTATGTTCAGTAATTAAGTCAGGAGGACAGAAAAGGGAATCCCTGTGGTATACATTTCAGGCACAACTGCAGATTCATCCAAAGGTCACTTATAAATCATAACAAGCACAAATTCATAAGTAAGTCTCAAGCAGAATTGAGTGTCCTATAAAAATGGCCAAAGCCGTTACATGCATCTCCTCAACATTTTTATAAAAAACAAGGTGCTTTTCTGCAACGAGGCAAACAACTTACTCAGGGCACTCCTGACTAGTGATGCTGAATATGGCAGCACAAGAATGCCATTTGGCAAGGCCCATTGTGCAAAATTATCATCTGTCCAATTCTCTTGGGTGTGTGCAGTTCCCCAGCTTTGCCCAAACATGCTTTCTCAAGGAAAAGATGTCACGAAATCCAAACATTTGCTCTAACACTTTCTCATTTCTCTTTTGCCAGATTTTCTTTTTCTACTTTTTACTGGTACATGTTTGCAGTGCATGATGTCTTCATTCCCCACGGGGAGTTGGTACACATATAATACATCTTAATTCTTCATTCATCCCTATGTTCTCCTGTCCTTTCCCTTCTCTCCATTTCTTGGTCCCCTTATCTTTTGCGAAAGATCTATCTCCTTGTGTCCTATTGTCTGTCTTTTATTTTGCTCTTTAGTTATCTTTATATTTGCAGTTCCTTCTGAGGAAGCCACCATAGCCCAGGTAGCTATGAACACTATTACCTCAAGCTTTGTCCTCTCCTATTTCTACTTCAAGGTCTTATCTCCACCTGTCCCTCCTCCCTTGGGACTCAAGGTGTTGTCCTGCAAATTACAAACAGATGCAACCTAAAGTACTGCTGTGAGAAGGCTGTGTTCCATTCCAGGCAACTCAACATTTGTCACCTACACACCCAACCCCATCACGGCATTTCAGCTCATAACTTGAGTTGCTTCTATGAGTAAGAAATAAGATGGACAGGAATGCCCCACAATGGAAGGCCAGGGAAAAGTTCTGAATCGGGGGGGCTTTGGGTACCTGCCTAATAGAATGCACACATACCCTGGAGTTCTGGGAAGTAGGTTTAAGGAGGGTGGAAAGTTTCCACAAGGGAAATGCCAACACATAAAAGCAAAATTCTATCTACTTCACAGGGTTGCCTTTGCTTCTGGTCTGCCATTTGTGTGGGCTTTTAAACATCCATCATTGCCCCAAGGAGGTAGTTAGCCACAGACATGGGTCTAAATGGTTTGTTGCTTGCTGTGAGGATTACAAGCAGTTGAGCAATTTTCTTTGAACTCCCAATTTTGCTGAAGAATTCAAGGGAAAAAAGAAAGGAGCCTTGTGAGTCAGTGGCTTGAAAATATAGAAACGGCCATCCTCCTCCTCCTCCTCCTCTTCCTCCTCCTCCTCCTTCTCCTCCTCCTCCTCCTCTTTCTCCTCCTCCTTCTCCTCCTTCTCCTACTCCTTCTCCTACTCCTCCTCTTCCTTCTCCTCTCCTCCTTCTCTTCCTCCTCCTTCTCCTCCTCCTCTTCCTCCTCCCTCTCTTCCTCCTCCTCCTCCTCTTCCTCCTCCTCCCTCTCTTCCTTCTCCTCCTCCTCCTAGAGGAATGCCCTCCCCAGTCAGGCAGTTCCTAAAGATAGTAGACAAACTTCCCAGAAGCACAATGGCAACCAACCCATCCCATCAAAAGCAAGCCAACCAGACAAAAGCCCACATCCCATCTGCCTCCTCTCTTCTCTGAGCCTCTAACCATCTGCCCTAATCACACCGGGGCCAGGCACCAAACCTGTGCCCCACAGTCTGCTGAAATTACTGGTACCAGCCAATCCGAAACCCACCTTGCCTTTCCTTCTCATGAAACCAAAGTAATGGCTCTGGATCCCAGCTCTCGCCCCTCCCTCTGCCTTCCCCTGACCTTAGCGCCTCTCCACGACTCCCCGCTCCCCCAGCACCCATCGTGTGATCCCTTCTCTTTGGGTCTGTGAGAACGGGCCTTTTCAGGCCAGTCATCTTTGGATCTGTGACTTTACTATACCTACATAATAAAGTTTAAAGTAAGCGATATGGGATGAAACCTGCTCTTTGAAGCAGAAGATCTCTAGAGCTTGTTGCAGCTCTAAAATTCTTTTATCCTCTCACTTTTACCAGGAACTCATTATGCTGCCTTTAAATAGACAGATAATTTGGTTATAATAAGAGCTTGAGCTTCTGAAGTTCCCCAGTCTCCAATGCCAAGGTTTCTCTGAATCAACGGTCCCATAAAGAAAGATTGTGCAAGAGTCATTCCTTAGGGAGAGGGGGCATGTGAATGCTGTGCTGGGAAGACTTTCATTTTGCTCTGTTGCAGCCAAGGACTAAAAATCACCCTAGCACGACTGTCCTGGACTCCTTTAGACCTCTATTCCCCTTTGTTCTTAGCCACTGGATACAAAACAGTAGAAGTTTCCTTTATGGTGTGATTGTTTAAGGTTAGGATGAATGCTGGGGAGAATCCAGAAAATATTTAGATAAAACTATCCCTTCAGAAAGTACATGGAATAGGTATAAGGCAAACAGAAGAAATATATTCTAGTACATGACAACTTAGATTAGGATGGGAATATTGCTGAGCGCAACGTAAGTGAACTAAATTCCAGTGCATAAGACTAAATTCTAGTCTTAATCCTGCAGCGTCTTCTTCTTTGCTTTTATTTTTTGTTAGAAAAAAACAATGATTCCAACGCGTCTCCAAATATACTTCACAGAACTGTTATGAGGAATCATCTGACTTTTAAAATAAGCTGGAAAATTGCTTTCAGACATTATAAAACTTGCAGGGAAGGAGTCGGTGTAAGGCGAGATTATATGTGAAGGAATAAACAAGGAAGTGCATTTTGGTTCAAGAATCAACACTTTGGTTCAAGTTGTGATAATATAGTACCATGCTCAATTGAAACCAAGAAAATAGTTTCTTCCCCCAAACATGTCTGTGTGAACTTTTTTAGTTATTATGTTTGATTCACAAAACCTCTGGGAAGACAAACAAAACAAATATATAACCTTCCGCGCGTAGCCAGGATCCAAGCGGCAGTTCAGTTGGCAGGTCATTGGAGAACACAGCACGGGAGCAGAAAGCGCACCTTTCTCCTCCAGCTCCAGCTCTCCCGTGAAGCCTTCCAAATAGTCTAGAGAAACAAGATGCCTCAGACTCCCATTCTGCTTGCCTTTGAGTTTTGTTCAAAATGTTTGACTCAAGTGAAAACAGGAAGAATGAGGGGAAAATGGTAGAAGTCAAGGAACTAATTTTACACAGAAAGGAAATCAAGTTGTGTAATCTCTTGGTGATATTGTATGCAAAACAAAACAAAACAAAACAAAGTGGGAAAAGAATCCGACACCTTAAAATACCCTAATTTGAAAATGAAGAAAAGCAGTTGAGGAATAGTGGGTTTGGGGTGCTTCTTCAGGAAAATGGCTCTTTCTCTATGCTCTGCAAACACTTGAAGGATCACAAAACCTTCCCCTAGAACTATTCCTAAGGTTATAGAAGACACCTGCATCTACTTGCATCAAATCTTTCTGTCAATGCAAATTTAAGCCCCAAAATATGCTAGTTCCAAATATACGAAAATAAATATTCATCGAGTCCTCCACGACTGCATGAGTTTGGTTGGTTTGCTTTGCTTTAAGGTCAAAACAGTCCTGAAAATCCTAAAGACCCTTCCCTCACACAGAGAGTAGCAGTCTCTCTTGCCACTACACCGATCCCACCTGTAGGGCCAGGAATTCCGTGGTATAAAAGAGCAGATAAAAGTTAGTACACGGGGCATACTTTCACTTTGACAGTGAGGTAGCTAAGGTCAGGGACGGAGGCGCACTCTGGAACTGACCCCCGGGCCTCCTCTGCAGCTGGTGTGGATCAGGCCTTGGCGCAGGCCCCGACCTTGCCCTTGCTACAGAGATCTGAGGGTCCTTATGTGGATTATTGAGTATGAGCATCCTTATAGGAAGTCTCTCCCGCCATACCCTCAGTCCACAGATTCTAAAGTGACAGAAGACTCTGGGCACAGGCCTCTGAGCTGCCTGTGGACCTGCTGAATAAAACTGTAAAGTGAAGAGTCAGAGGCTGTCATTCTCAAGGGCAAGACTAAGCGGTACGGTCTGTGCCTTCCCTGCCTTCCTGTACTGCTTCTGTCCTTTAGAAAATATTTTCAGCAAGACTCAAAGGCGAACACAACACGAGTCAGAGGCACCTCCTTCCCCGTGAGATTTTGGATGCATTCACTTGGCACCTTCGGGTGCTGAAGAAAGGTGAGCCTTTTCTTCCTCGAGTTCTTACATGTCCAGCCAACCGCATGTCAGCCTGTTACTGACCCATCTCAGAGGCCTCTGGTTATATATTCCTTTTGATGGTTTTCCAAGGAGTCTATTTTCAACAACAAAATGACTTGTCTGGAGCAATGCTGAATTTTCTTATCAAGGGAAATCGCAAGGAAGACTTGTCAAAATGCAGATTACTGGGCTCCATCCCTACTTTAAAGTAGTAGTCGAAGCAGAATAAATTCTAACAGGTTCCCAGGTGACCTACAGCTATCCCAGGGTTCATTGCGGATGGGAGCAATGGCTGCCTGGGATCCAGCAAGACACAGGCCGCCATTCACCTTGCACCCACACCAGCTCCTGCTAAGCCCTCGCTTGGCTCTGTCCTAGCAAGAGGCTATTTCCCGTGTGAATGGGGGATGGTGAAACGCTGGATCTTGTCATCTCACATTACAAATCTTGCTGGCTTTGTTCACACTTCTTTGTGACTATTTTAGACTTCTTTTCAGTGGTTATTTATTTTTCCCCCTTGCACACAAATGACTACAAAATTGTACATATTCTGTAATATAAATATCTGCAGAACCTCTTCCCTTTCTCTCCATCTGCCTTCTCGCACCTTGATTCTCTCACCCAGAATTCTGCAGCATTTTTTGTTACTCTTTCCTTACCTGTCTCCAACTCACTGCCAACTCACCATCAGAACAACTCTCCTGTGCCAGAAATCTGATCCTAAAACTGTGCCCCTCAGAATTCCTCCAGTGTTTCTTTGCCCCTCCATGTACAGGAAGAAGGAAGGTGACGTCTGGGGGGTGCTCCCCTTTGCTTCCCGCCACCCCCTTCCTTTCCCAGTCACGCCAATGCCCCTAGCCTTCAGGCAGAGAAGGGAAAGGTTAGGTTGGTGGATCTCTTCTAATTTAAAATTGCTACTTTTGGCTGGGGATATAGCTCAGCAGCACAAGCGTCCACCTGGCAAAAGCTAGGTCATGTGTTCCATCCTCATTATCAAAGAAAGAAAGGAAGAATAGAATAGAACAGAATAGCTACTCTTTATTTCAGTTCAGTGAGCATTTAAAAGTGCTTAGTATCTGCAAAGCTTCATGCTATTTTTTAATGCTTTGTGTGTTTTCACCAATCCGCAGGCGGACTTAAGAGGTAAGGGCTGTGACACGGAGCTACCTAAGGCAGCTGATCACATAAATATGGAAAGGGACCCGAGTCCCCTGTTTCCTGTCTAGTTTGTTTGTGGTTAAACCTCCCAAGTGTCTTTATTTGTTTTTCACAAACACAACTGAGTAGAGATGAAGAGGGTGGCCCCTGACTCCCTATTAAAAACACAACCCTGCCATAGGGGAACCCTAATTACGTATCTTTTTGAGGCCCTGTTTCTCCGACCTGAGTTAACTGCTACTGGTTTCATCATTTCTGCAGTGAGCCTCTGACTAAGGGCTCATGACCAAATGTTTCTAAAATGACCCCTGTGACTTTTACTTCCGGGGATCCACACCTCTGTGACCCCCTCTCCTCCCATTGTGTGTCCTCCCAAAGGTCGTGGAGGTGGCCTGGTCCTCAGTCCGGTGCCCACAGGCAGGTCCTCAGGGCAGATAATGGTGAGGTTTGCAGAGATTAAAACATATCTCACCGGACCTGGTTAGTGCTCACGGGAAGGGCGCCACAAAGGCGGGTGCTGGCCGCGCCAGTCCCTCCAGCATCCTGTTCCAAGACGCATCCTTCCTCCTCCTCCTATTCCATGGGGCTCTGTCCAGAGTCTGCGCTATACTTCTTGGACATTTATCCCCTAAAATTGTGAACTAAGTAAACCTTTTCCCTTTTTTCCTCAGGTAGTTCTTGTGATGAAATATGGACTAATACAACATTAAATTAAGATTCCTGATCAGTTTGATGTGGAGTTCATCAAAAGGGGATGACCCCAGATGGGCCTGCCTCTGTTGAGTGGCCCTGTAAGACAGGGCTCTTCCTCTCCTGAGTTCAGAGACTGCAGGAAGCTGAAATTCTCTCTCCTGTTGGTCCTGAAGGAGCAAGCCATCAGCTACAGACAGAGGAAGCACATCTTGCCAGCATTCGCAGGAATTTGCAAGAAAACCTCGAGTCTACAGTGCCTTGAACCGTCCGTGATGGGTGGTAAGCAGAGGGACCAGCTGAGCTCTGGCCTGACTCTTGGGCTGCTGCTGAGTCTGCGTTAATGTTTAATGCAGCAGTAGCAAACGAACAGATTCCTTCTTCCCTGTACATCACCACCAACAACCCCCTTTAAAGAAGCAGGGGCTGGGGAGGACAGGGTCACAAAGCAGACTGGGTGGAGCTGGTCTGATGGCAACCACACCCCTTCCTAGCCCTAGCCCTGAATAGGTAGAATGCAGATTGTTTCTTCACAGTGCTGCTCTGGCAGCCAGAGGATGCCCCGGGGCCATGCCATGAGATAGGGCTAAAGGTTTTCTTCTTTTCCTACTTTTCCCCCAGGGCTGCCTGTATATGGAATTCCCAGAGATGACAGCTGTGCCAAGAGGCAAGGGTGAAACTGGCTCTGCCTTCAGGGAGATGCTGGCAGCTATGACCACTAAAGGAGAAACATCCAAAACCCAGCATAAGTGAAGCCCAGAGCTGGATGCATTAGGCGTAGGGGACGGGGTGCCAGAGAGAGAGTGTGGTGATCTTAACGTCTCCCATAGTGTACTTCCTTTCTTGGATGCAATGTAGAAAGCAGGTGAAAAGCAGAGTTGTTCCGGCTAAATTAAAGGACCTGGCACAAACACCGCTGCAGCGGACATGCCCTGAATTCCCTCCCTGGACCTTCTGAAGGTATCCTGGGCCTCTGGGAAGATTCACGCAGGTTTATGGACCTTGCACTTCCACAGAGATGTGGCTGGTGGGGAGAAGAGCCTGTGCATCCTCTCTGCCTGTTTGCAGGGCCCCGGGGCATGATCAGGGACAGACACTGCTGTCTTTCTTCCAACCATTCCTCCACCAGGCGTGCAGCTGTTAGGTGTCAGAACTGTCTCTGGGGCTCCCAAGATGGCACTGCCATGAATTTCAGCTAGAACATTGACCTATGTAAATGCCATTCTCACAAGCTGTACCAGGAATGCCACTTTGTTACCTCGGTGACACAACATTTCAATGTCACGGTGTCTTAGTTACTTTTTTATTACTGAGACACAATACCAACACCCACAGATTAAAGGAGGAGAGGTTTCTTTTGGCTCCAGTTTGTAGAGTGTCAGTCCATAGCTGCTTGGTTCCAAGGTAGAGCGGGGGATGGCAGAGGGGCAACAGTCCCTGGTATGGTGGTCAGGAAGCAAAGTGAGATCAAGGGAGTGTGGAGAAGGATCGACCCTTCTCCAGTGATTCACTTTCCAACACTGTACCTAGCTACAAACCCCAGTATCACATACCCATGATCCAATTATCTCTCAAATGTCCCACCAGTGAGTGATGTGGCTTTGTAGGGATATTTAGATAGAAACCATAGCACACAGGCATGAAATAGAAGTTACCACTATACCCATACTCCCATCCATAATACTTGATTTCATAATTTGTCCACAAACTATACATCCATCCCTCACAAACTCTCACACAAAGCATTATAACCACAAACCATAGAAACAAGGTTCTCCTCAGGCCTTGTAGTTTGAGCTCTTAGAGGTTCTGTGCAATACCTCTTGTACTTGCGCACCTGTGAGGTGTCTGCATAGTGTTTGGTGGTGTGCGGAGAGAAGAATAGATGAACTGTACCCTTTTTCCCTCCAGTGCTGTACTGAACATCATGTGTCGAGCACTGTTCCAGCCACTGTGGAAACTGCAGTGAACTACACAGACACTGTTTCTACCTTCACACAACTTACATTCTCCAGATAATCTTGAATGTGTTCAATGCCACCCAGAAGGGTGTGGTTCCAGACAGAACAAAACAGGAAGCAGCAGGCGCCCCTGGCACAGGGCTCCCCTTCTCTCTGAATCCCGATCCCTGAGGGGAGCAACTTTGCTCCCACACAGCCTCTGCTATGAGGGCCCTGCCTGGCTGCAGGCCTACGAGTAATGGAGCCGGCTGTGTGGAAAACATGAATACACAGATAATTTAGAGTAATATAAAGACACTGTGAGAAGTCAGCAGGGAAATTGGATAAAGGGAGCCAGATGAGGGCCAATGAGAAGAGCAATCCAGGCAGAAAAGCTTCCTTGAAGAAGAGTTAAACTGGAAGTTTTAGGTTGAGAAGAAGCTGGGCACATCAAGCTTCCAGGAAACTCAGTCTAGAAAGACATTATGGGAAAACTGAGTGTCCCGGATCAGAAGAGGACTCAGCCTGGTTTGGGAACCGAAGGCCAGATTGGCTGTAGAGTAAGAGTGCTGGAAGACGGGCTGCCTTCCCAACGCACCCACCTCTTTCAGAGCTACTCAGGCGGAGTGGGGGGTGGGGGGTGCTCTCCTAGGCTCTTTAGTACTCTTCGTCAGCCCTGAGGAGTGAGGGCATCTTCCAAAATCCCTGAATGGACCACCGTGGTAATAATCTGACCCCACACACAATAGTGCATGAAACGTTCCGGTGTCTTATGTCGGGTCCTCAGGGCAACAGATTCTGGAAATCTGAATGAAAAGGGTTAACTGGGAGCTGTGCTTAGGAATGGCATTCCTGAAGGAGTAGGAAAGCAAGATTTGTCCAAGCAGTTTGATAGGAAGGCCCACCCCAAACCCACAGGGAACCAGCTCTGAAGCTGGGGATATCTTGTAGAGTTATCTCAAACTGAGGTACAGATATTAGCCTTTCACTTCTGTGTGGCTCAGGCACTGGGTACGGACTGCCCTGGAGTGGGAAAGGTCACTTTAAGAGAGACAGCTCATGTTGGCTAAGGTCAAAGCTCAGAGAGGAACCCAGTTAGGAGGGTTCAGCCAGCAACATCCTCACCTTGGGAGAGGGGTGTGTCTACAATGAGAGACACACAGTACAGAGCAGCATTCATGGCCCATGAGTGCTCTGGCTGACATGACAGCAACCAGCCACCACAGAGCCACTTTATCTGCTGACCTGAACAGCAACTGCTCTCCTCTGAAGACACAAGTTGAGTTTGTTGAGCAAGTTGAACATGTCATGTAAGTAAGCAAGTTTGGGACCCATTCTTTATCACTGAAAGGTGCTGCCAGGGGTGACTGTTCTTCTAAAAGAAACTCAAAACTTCTGGCCAGTGGTCTACCTTAAGAAATCTTTGTGGATGACACAGTTCATAGATTCACATTCAAAAGTGACCTCTTTGATCAAGTAGTGAAACCAGAAAGCCATCCAGTCACGGTAGCCACTCTGTTAATGCATATACTGGCACAAAATGCCCAATTCCATTTTCCTACTTTGTCATCGTTCAGATTTGAACTGTTAATGCAGGCTGTTTGTTCTCTATGTGGCAAAGCACTTTGAAAGTTTCATGGGTTTGTTAGATAGCCAGTTGCCACTTGTTATACAAAGCAGATAATGCGAATCACCTACACCAATGAACTTGTAATTTAAGTAAGATTCTTTGTATTCCACTTTCAAAGTAGTGTTATTTTTGTTGGCATTCTTAGAGTCTTCTGATGGCTCACTGAAGGATCTCTCTCCTCCTTTATTCCCTTTTTTACCCCTTTTGTGGCTAGGGTTAGCTTATATTATGACCAGAACTGTGAATGAGATAAGTATAAAGTGCAGAAAAAACACACAGATAGGAGTAGTAAATAAAATAATGGTCAGGCCACACATGGACTAAAATAACCATTATATCATGACCACCAGATGCAACTATACAATTGAAGTACATCAACTCACTTGCTACTGTAGAGCCAGTCATCAATGCAGCTTAATTGTTGCTTGCTTCTCATGGATAGAACTTTGACATTAGTCTGAAAGGAACTGATTTATTATGGTCTTGGTATCAGACCCCTCTACTAATATTAATTTGTATTTGCAGCCATTCCCCAGTGCTAGCATCATTGCTTCAGCTCTACCTCAGACCATTAAGCATTATATTTTCAAAAGGCACAGGGCTCCCCTAACTCCCAGAATGCACAGTTCACAGCAGGGTTCATGCTTTTATGAAAATCTAATGCTGCTGCTAATTCAACAAGAGGTGGAGCTCAGGCAGTAATCTGAATGATGGGGAGTGATGTAAATAGATGAAATTTGGTCAAACCTACTGCTTTTCCCCTGGTTCAGTGGCCTTGGTCCTGAACTGTATTCTGGAGTTGGGAACTTTCTTTTAGCCTTCAAAAGAAGTCTTAACAAGTGTAAAAAGATTAAATATATTTTCCAAACCAAGTGGTATGAGATTAGATTGGTATGATGTCAATAAGAGGAGGAAATTCAGAAATTGATGGAATTTATACAATATGCAGTATGATCAAAATACACAGTGAATGTTTAAACTTTTTTTCAAAATTTCATCACAAAGACAGAAACATTGCCATTAATTCCCCTCAAAATGCTTCCTCTCATTTTAAACATACTCATTATCCTCAGCACTTTCTGAAGCATTGCTGGAAACCCTCTGACCTGAGAATTAATACCAATCCTTCTCAACTCTTCCAAAAATTGAAGAGGTGGGCACAATTTTGTGCTCATTTTAAGAACCAACCATCACTCTGATACCAGAAGCAAACAAGAACTCTATCAGAACAGAAAAACACAGGTTAATATCCTTGATGAGCATAGACATAAAAATCATCAAAATAATAGTACCATAATTGGAATTTAACATCACTTTAAAAGGTTTACATTCCATGATCAAGCAGGACCTATCTCAGGAATGTCAGGAAACTTCAATGTATGCAAAATGGCCCATGTCATATACCACAAGGACAGAAGGAAGGCTAAAAATCACGTGATCATCTCAGTAGTTGCAGGAGGTATGTGACATACTCCACCATTTCATCATAAAACTCTCAAAAAATTGTACATAAAAAGAATGAGCTTCAATGTGACATGGTGTCAGTGTGACAAGCCCACAGCAAACATCATACTCAACAGTGACCAGATAAAATTTCCCTAGGGTCAGGAACAAGACAAGAATGCTCACGTTGATGCTTCTAGTCTTAGGCTAGAAAGAGAAGAGATATAAATGGAATCCAAATCAGAAGGAAAAAAGTAACATTTATTTTATCTTCATAGCAACCTGATGGCAAGTCTTTTACTCCCAAACCACTGAGGTTCTGCAGAGTCTCGTCTAATGAGATGGCCAGTGACTGACAGAGCTGGGTGCCAACCCAGCTCTGGCTGACTCCAGAGCCCGCACTCTCCTTCTCCCCTTCCCTGCTGGAGCAGAAGGGTGTGCAATCAATTTTAGGGTTATATGGATGCCCAGAACAAGCCTGTTCTCTAAATGTGGCAATTTCCTGTTATTTGTAAACAGCAGCCTGGCAGGAGAGAACTCAAAATGTCACACAATAATTACATTTGCCTCTGGTGTTCAAGGCACTTCTATGATTGGCTTTCCCTTCAGAGACACACTTTGTCAAGTTGCCTGCTTCAGAGTTGGAAGCCTCTGTCCCGTGGGCACAGAGATGGAAGTAGTCTCAGTCCCTTGACATTGTCTTGTAATGGCTGGCTGCAAAGTAAGATTAGAATTTGAAGTCTGGATTTTTTATTCTCCACTGGGCATCTAGAAATTTCCTGGCAAGAGCGTGGGACTCACATACATCTGTACACCATTTTATAATGTGACAGAATCACATTAGGCTAATTTTTAATTCTTTTTTTCTTCACCTCTGAGTAGAGGTTCAGGAAAGAATGGATCATTAGTGATTCCATCGATTTAACAGACCATGTTGACTTCTCAGTCCATCTAGCCCTAAAGAACAAAACTCGACCTGTGGTTCCCTGATGCCCATCTGGATTTTGCAAACTGCTTTTCAGCTTTATGGATTATATTCTTCCTGATTAGGAACAGAGATACTACAGGGAAAAGTGGATGGGAGAGAGAAAAGAAGTAATAATAAAGTTTACCAAAGCACCTTCCAATCCTAGGATTATCTAATCAATTAGGATATACTTGTTTAGGCAAAGATCCTACTCAACAGTGGTCTCCTAGCATTAGAAAGTCCAAATCCTTTGTGTCACAGTTATTATTCATATAATACTAAAGTTCATATGCTAGGCCACATTGGTAATCTACTTATGTCTTAGAAAAAAGACATCATCATACACCCGAATGGTTTGATTTTGGTATTATTATGTTTTAGTAAGTTTTAGTTATGGATGCTACCATTAAATTTTGACAAGCAAATAGCCATACCAAATAGCTAAAGCTTATTCTAAAGATACTAGCACTTAGACTAATTAATTAAAAAGGCAATAAGTAACACATAGTAAAAGTATTACATGATATTTTTAAAGGAATAAAAGATCAATGTTTATTTTTTTTTGTTATCCTAGACTACATTTTAAAAAACTATGTATGTGTCTTTAATTATCTTTGCAGATAAAGTGGGATGATGGGATAGTAAAAAAGAATTCAAACACTTCATGTACTCTTACATGCAAAACTACAATAATTGATGTATGAGGCACTTTATATTTAAATATCTGAAGGATTCAGCTCAATACTTTGAGAAACTAGTAGAAGATATGCTAGTATCTGATGGAAGGTTTGCAACAGTTGATTCTAAAGTTTTATCATTTTTATTTTAAAATGAGTTTCCATTTCTGAGACCTAGTCAAACTTATAGTGGGAACACTGTATTAAAATTATTATCTTTTTCCATTCATTCAATATTTGTTTATTGAGCAACTACTATGTAGTAGCTGGGCTTGAGTAACATACAAATTTGATTAATTAAAATTATAGTCAAATACAATTCAAATAAAAATTTCATAGATCAAGTTCCTTCATGGAACTTTTATAAGCTAATTTAAAAATCTGATGGAAAAGTAAATGGTCAATTGCAGAGGATCATTTTATGAAGAGACCAAATTAAGAAGTCTCCACTTCTGAGAAACACAATGTGTATTGATACAGAAATAAACAGCGGCCCAATAAATCACAGTAGGAAAACCAGAACAGACTTAGATTTATAAGGAATATAAAGTAAAAACAATACTCAGATTGGCAAGAAAAGAAACACTATTCAATAAATTGTACTATCACAGTTATTTACATATATGAAAAGAACAAAATAATATTCCTACCATACATCCTTTACAAAGCCAATTTAAAATGAATAAAAAGCTTAAATATGAAAAGAAAATCTATAAAATATATAAAAATATAAGAGGATGTCTGAGTGTTCCAGAACTTCTTAAACAGAACGATAGTAAAATTCATTTTTAAAAAATCATCATTTGGTTACAATAACATTGGGCTGAAATTAAACATTTCTGAATTTTAAAAAAAGACTATGGGGCCTGGCAAGCTGCAGCTACTCCAGGAAGAGAACCATCAGAGTCTCCTGAGATCCGCTCCATGTTGGAACTTGGGGTTCTGGGAAAACAAGCAGCCAGCTCACTGCTCTGGTAAGCAGCTGTGAGCCTATAGGTACATGGGCTAAGAATCAAACATCCATCATCTCCCCACTCCCCCATTAGCAATTGGGAGCCAGAGATCTGAGTATCTCTTGCAAGTTTGACCATATGCAATATAGCAAATAAGGAGAATTTCCTTCTACCATCTCTTTGAAGGCAAATATTTTTATCAGTGTTTTGCTTTTTTCTGATTAATGGTATTGCTCTATTCAATATTGTGTTTTTATAAGTTCAGTATTTCCTTTGATTTTGCTGTACCTGATTGAAGGAACAATTATTGTGAAGAAAATGAAATATACTATTGTACCTATTACTGTTATCCTGGTAACCTGCTGTGAAGTTCTGTACCAATTTCACTACACTGTCTCACTTGGCTTTGTTCCATCTTGTTCTGCTGTATTTTACTACCTTCAAAATAAAAAAAAAAATTAAAAAGACTATGAACAGAGCAAAACACACCACAGCTTGGGACTAAACAGGTATCTATGGCATTAATAAAAACTGAAAATCAACATGAAAACAATTGAAAGTCAACAAAGGACAAAGAAAATCCATGTATGCAAGAAATTCATGAAAATCCTCAACTTCAAAAACAAGATTAAATAGCAACACACTACTTCAACAGAAATCTGAATGGATAAGTTTATTAAGCTGACAGTACAAAGTGTTAGTATTTTTTACAATGAATTACTGCTCAGTCACAAAGAATGATAAAACTTTTCTAAGTAAATGGACGCATACTCATAAGTGAAATAAATCATATTCACCCATTTAAATGCTGTATTATCTCCCTGGTGTGAGAAACTGAAAGAGTAAATAAAGTCTAAAATATACAATAGATATTGTGAAATGGGAAGAAATTGATCGAAAGGAACTAGGATAGGCGAAAGGGGAAAGGAAAAAAGGGAAGAGGGAAAAACACAGGAGAGTTGTACTATTAGTGTCTCTTAGCTCATTAAAAAGGAAGGTTTGTGCCAGTATTAATTGGAGAAATTGTTATGCCCACATCTTGTACTCTGGGTAACTGCTCTAAAGACAGCAACATGCAATTATTATTAGTCTCCTAGTACTTTGTTATGAAATTTTCTTTTATCTTTTCTCCATAAAAGAAAAAAAAATGTTGGCAGTGATATGGAACAAGGAGATCTTGCAGGTACTGCAGGTAGGGATTGCACAAACATTTTGGAGAGCACTTTTATAACATCTAACAAAACCTTTGACATAGCAATTCCTCTAAGTGTAAATCTAGCAAAATTCTGCAACATTTGTGTGAAGTATAAAATGAGACTTAGACAAGTAGTTCAAAGAACAAGGAATAACTCTTTGGCCAGATCATTTGCCTTGCAGGAAACGATGAGACTCCTTGTTGGAAATATACATGAATGCCTAGTGCAAAGAAGCCTGAAATGCTGGGCTACGGATGTCACCAGGAAATGAGTCAACATTCCTGATCCTCCCAAGAAGCAATGAAAGATGGCTCTGCAGTCAGGAACTGAAACCAGAGGCCCTGCAGGATGTGGTGAGCCGCTGAGCCACAGCTGACTTGTAAAGGAAATGTTACCAGAGAAAGCCCTACGAGTGCCACTATTGTTCAAATCAAAAGGAAAACAATAAGCATCGTAGGAACGAACTGCAGGCCTTTGTTCAGAACCTTTTCTTTCGTGTCTGCTCGGCTTGTGTTTGCGAAGCACACTGCGGGAACAGCAGATGAATTACTATCACGGCGCATTCCATCGCACAAGGTTTTATGCTCTGTGGCTTTTATGACAAGGATCAGTCTGTTCCAAGTAGCCCTATCCAGGAATGTGCCCAAGAAAATACCCCCAGCTTTAATAAGACAATGGAATAACTGGAATCTGAAGAGAGTGAAGTACAGGGCAGCGGGGAGTGGAAAACACTCCTAGCGTGTTCCCTTGATACAGGAGAATGCTGACGACGGCCTGCTTTTATTATTTTCTCTCGTGATTTATTTTGCAATTTTTAAATGAGAAATGGTATTTTTCCAGTAAAAAGAAACAGTGGTGTTCCATGGATAAAATGTAGGCCCAAAAGTGAGAGAGCTCAGTCTGAAAAATTTGACGGTTTAGTTAATCTGTCCCTCCCCATTCATTCTCTGTGATTTCCCTTTGTGACTCCATCTGCGTCTTACAATAGCCCAAATGCTTAACTTTATAGACTCAGAGTAGATTTCTCACTTGTTCTACAAAGCTGTATATTTATACATCCGTTCCTGTCTTACATTTCCTCCTGAACATTACACATATCTCAGACTCTACTGTCCATATCTCTATTCTCTTTCCTATAGTCTGCGAACAGAGAAGTAGTGAAATTACTGCTGCACTCAGAAATAGCTCTTTCCTGCCCTTCTCCATAAAGAATCAAAATCTCTTTACACTCATAGATACAAACTGCTGATGAGAGTTTTAGGCTGCTATAGTGACTCTTCTTATATCAAAGAATGCTATAATCCTGGGTAGCCCCTAGGATAATGTTACAGACCCTCCTGATTTTGTTGGCAAGCATTGCAGCTGTGTGTTAAAGTGATCTTCTACTAGAGGCAGCACTTCTTTTGTGAATAGGTAGATGATATGGGATGGTTACACAGATGGGTAGAGGGGCTGGGAAGCATTAATATCAATGATTGTTAAAGTGGGCCGTTAATTCTCAGTGGGGTAAGGAAGCATCAAAATGCGGTGAGCTGATCTCTTTGTTGAAAACTTGCTCTTGGTTCATCGTAAAATGGCTTGAGTTTTGAAAAACTATTCTATTTTCAAATACATCGCTCCAGTATGATATCACCTTTGTCAATTTGGGCGTTTATGAACTACAGTTCAAAAAAAAAAAAAAACTTACGATGGAAAAGAATACATATTTACCTCTCGCGTGCTTCTATCAGGCTTCTTAAATTCTTGGCAACAGAAAACATGTTAAATGCTCGACTACAAGACTATTTTTACTTTTCAATTTTCCACTCTTGGCATTTCTCAGTCCTTGCCTTCGTGAGCTAACAGCAACCTTCAGTGAAGCTAATACCTCCTCCTTGAGCGTTTTCTTTACTTGGCTTTGATAGACCACTCTTGCTCTCTTCCCCCCTTACTTCCTCAGCTGTTCATCAGTTGTCCTTGGTGGTCTCTGCATTTGCCCATACTCTAAAGCTTGACCTGACTCAGTGACCAATCTTTACTACCCTTGCACAAGGTGTGATAAAAAATATACAGTGAATGTTTTAAAAAATTTTGTTTTATTACAGTAAAAGATATATTGCCATTTATCTCTCTTAAAATATTCCCCTCACTTCAAACACCATGAAGACATGATTTTAATGTCTTTTTTTGTAATGAATTTAACTTAAACAAACATTCACCATATATGTGGATCACATCGCTTATAACTTCAATTTCCTGTGGTCTCATGGCTTTGACTATCTGTATTTATCTTTAAGCATGAACCTCTCACCTGAAGCCCTATCCGTTCCAATCTGCACAAAGACTTGAACATGGATTTAAAGTCAGTATGTTTTACATTGACCCTGACCCTCTTCTTCTGTACCAACAATCAACCTCACCTACACCAACAATTTGCCTAGCTATCCAATTTTTTGAGCCAAACCTCTATTTTTATTTGATTCTTCTCTTTTCAAAGGCCTCTGCCAGTGTTGCAGAAACTATTATTGGCTCCGTGTTAAAAGTCCATCCACAATATTACTAATCACCATCTCTTTCCATTCCAGCTTCTCACTCACACCTACTGCTGGGGCCTTGGTAAGGTTCCACCATCTGCGGCCTGGTTTATTGCAATGATTTCCTAATTGCTTTTCTTCTTTCCCTTTCTTGTTGCCCTACACACAGACAATTCTTCAGAACCACAGGGAGCCTTCAAAATTTAAGTTAGATCGCTCCTCCTTTCACTCAAAAGTCTTTGAGTGTTTTTTGCCTTTGCAAAGTAGAGTCTGCAGAGCAGTAACTGGTCTGGCTCCTCAGTAGCGCTTGGCCTCTCTCCTGTGTTCTTTTCTTCACTCACTGTGCTTCAGTCATCCTGGCTCTTGCCTTTCTCTGAGCACCTGCCCTACATTTGGCCACCTCATGGCCTTTGCACTGGCTGTTTCTTGTACCTAGAATCATCTTTCTCTAATACTTCTAAGTCTCACCTCTTATTTTATCCAGTTGTCTGTTTCATTTTCAGACCATCAGAGCGACCTTCCCTGAAAATATTCATATAAAGTAGCAATGTTTTATTTTCTGTCTCACTAATCCTGGTCAATTTTCCTCCAACATCCTTTAAAGCCATATGCCGCAGTACATTTTCTGTTAGAAGGGGATTCCTTCCTCTACCCTGTCTTAATGGATACAGAGCAAATCTTTTTCAAATGGGAGAGTAGAACAAGTGATGGAAGTGGAGGGAAAAAGGGAAGGACAAGGAATTTTTAAAAAAGGATTGAACAAGAAATAGAAATAGAGCTTTTGCAGATGAGAAGAGGAACAAGTGTTGGAGGGCACAGGGAGAGAGCAGAGGGGAGGGGAAAGAAAAAGGTATCAAGACATGTAATGTCCGGGTACGAACCCTCTGTGATAAATGTAACCACCGTGCATTGCAAACATGTGCTAATAAAAGAAAGAGGAAACTTCCCAGATCACTAGGGCACTGGAGCGGAGGGGGCTGGCCAGTATGAGAAGAACCGGGTGGGGACACCAGGTGGCTCGGGAGAAAGAGCTTCGTCTCCAGGGTAGAGCCTGCAGCTGCTGAGAACAGCTCTCTCAGGGCCTCTGCATTGTCTCAAAGCCCTGGGGAAGGGTTTTGGGAAGGTGGAGAGAGACTGGCAGGTTTTTATTATTTGCATGTAAGAGACTAGAGATGGACACCTCAATCGCTGTTAGCACAAACTTCCTCTAGTCCTCGCCATGTTGAATTATGCCAATTATGCCAATGCTCCAGTGGCAGCGTTTGCCACAGCAGAGCAGGGATCTGTTGCCCGGGGCAACACACGGCCTCCCCACATGGCCACGCAGATTTCTTAACTCCCCTTTGGAGGCAGAGGTTCCTACAGGATGGTGAGTCGCAGATGTCATCATCAGTCTAGGACCTGGCACTGGGGCTACCATGGCCCATCTCCAAATCCCTGGCCTCCCCAAAGCCGAGCGCCTGGTTCTGGGCTCATAAAGCAACACTCTGACAGAGACTGCTTTGAAAACTTGCCCCAAGACTTCAATTTCGGGGGTTTGAAAGAGTGCAGAAATAGCTTTTTCTTTTCATCTTCAAAGGTGGAAAAAAATAGAATGTACTTTTAAAAGGTAAAGAGATTTCTGATTGAGTGACTTCTTGACCAAGTTCCACTTGCTGCCGCCAGAACCATCATTAACGCTTACAACCCCGAGACAGGACTGGGAAGTAGAAGTGCGTTTGGTGCATCCTCCCTACTGGGAGCCTTCTTTCCCTGACCTCCTGTGTCCAACCTAGGGACCGTGATCTGAAGGTATATTCTTTTCAGTTTCCTCCCATTACCTTCCCACTGTCAAAAGCCACTCTCAGAGAGCCGTCCGGCACCAGGCACTTATTCCTCGAATTAAGCCTATTTATTTTCTTTTCTCTTTGTGAACTATGTCTTAGCTCTGTAGTAGCATGAGGTCATCATGAGCAATCAGGAAGATGAAAGTCGGAAATGGGGCCAACTCGGTTCAGGGGCTGAGGAAAACAAGACCCACATGACAGTACCTTGTCAGGGAAACAAAACCAGGAGGGGAGCCACGCTGGAGTCAGGGCAAGAGGCGTCATCTGCAGAGGGCATGTGCACCACAGTTACCCACGCGTGAATCCAGGATTGAGTGGGGAGTGGGTTGAGTTGGGGCAACACATAAGAAGTGCTCGTGGTTGGTCTTAAAGTTCCAACCTTACAAGGGTTGAAAGTAGGGGAGTGGTGAGCATGGTAGGGGCAGTTCTCTTTGGAAAACCATAGATGAGTTTCTGTTGTTCTCAGGAGAAGAGCTAACACTTACTAAGCACTTCCTCTGTCATAAGCACCAGGCCGAAGGCTTTACCTGCATTATCTCATTGAGTTCTTGCAGCGACCTGATGCTGTAAGTACTATGTTTATCCCCAACCCTCATTCAGGTTCACAGAGGAATACGTGCTGCATCCAGGCTTTGATTCTAGCTTTGGCTGATTCTAGAGAAGACACTCACTACACACCACCACGTGGCCTCCACGTGCTGGGACACTGGGTGAACGTCCAGCCTGCACTGGACACGGCCACACTCCCCAGTGTCTGACCCCCCCAAAACAACCTCCTTCCTGCAATGCTGTTTCCTCGAGACTTTCAATGATTTTTTTGTGACTCTCTGGATTTGGTGATGATAATTTGTCTGTTTGGGGGTCTTATAATTTAATAAACTAGCTGTGGCCTGCAAGAATAGTCTCTGAAACACCAGCCTATGGATGAATTTAATAGAGCTTTTAATCTAGTCCAGGTTGTTGAATGGAAGTGGCCTTAAATGGGTATCACCATAGTAAAGGAATGGCTAGTGATATGTTTATCTTATGGATTATATTCTCTCCTAATAACATACTAGGCTGAACAAATTCTCCTCTGGGATTCCTGATTCCCCAATAACTGTGCCCTAAGGGACATACTGCTCAAGTCCCCAAAGGGAGTTCTTTTAATGATTTGAATGAACATAGCCAGGGGTTTAGCTCAGCAGCCTAAGTGCCTGCCTGGCAAGTGCAAGGCTGTGAGTTCAATACCCAGTACCAATAATAATAATAAAAATAATAATAATTTGAACTTGCTCTCCATTACTAATCCCCTAAACTCTATTCTGGTGTACGTTCTGAATTAATACCTGCTTTGGGTCTCCTCATCAGGGACTCGCACTGTGTCTCATTAACTGACATTCATTGATTCAACAGAGTCACTGGACCTGTGTCCTGGGCCACGCTTTCAGCCTCAACAGTGAACAGAAGGGCCACTGTCCCTTCGAAAGTGTAGAGGACAAAGCGGGAGCCAGGGCCGACCACAGATGCAGAATATCCACAATGAGTGCCGTACGGCTTGTGCTTTCCAGCTGTAGCTTTAATCTCCGTAAACGTCTCATGCGCCCTTGACTGAGGGTGCAGTGGTCCTCGGGTCTCTCTTGGCTGACGACAGTTGGTACAGACTTGAACTTCTTGGACATACAGTACGTTCCGCTTCAACAGGGAGAAACTTTACTAGCACTTCTGCATATTGCTGGTGTTTAGACGAGTTGCTCCCGCTGGAAAAATTTTCCTTGTGCTTTCTTTACCTAATTCTTGCCGTTCTTCATGTCTCAGTTCAGGTTCCCTTCTGCAGAGAGGTTCTCTGAAACTCCCCTGACACAGGGAGTTCTTCACCTGAACTCCTAGGACAGCCATTTTTAGTGTCACATGATGTCGTGAATCCTTGGATTATTTATCTCTTCTCATCCCTGTGCTCTAGGAGGCTTCACCCCTGTATTCTATGGTTTACAAGAACGCCTGTCACACCATATACCCAGAAAATGTTTGCTGTGGATAAAAACATCTATTTTTCTATAAACTTGATGATTATCAGGCCTAAAGAACAAATCTTTCCAAGGTAAATACTTCATGACAATTAGCTTTTGGCCAGAGGCGTCCACTGTTAGACTTGGGATCTGCATTTTTCTCTTAGACATCTATCCATAGCTAGGGACACAAGGTCAACCTTTCTCAGAAAGGTGGTATATTATGGAAAGGCTTCCACGATTGGTTTCCAAAAACTCTATAGTAGCTGACATGCTTAGGAAAGTAGCTGGTTTGGTACCATGGGTTATGTAGGGAACTATAAATGACATAAAATAAGGAGTTAAATGAAAATCCCAACAAGAGCATTAGGAATTAGGAGAATAAGTTAACAAGTCCATATACTAAGAACTCAAAGAATATGGTGACCATAGGGGTTGTAAGTACACTGACCGCAGACAGTGAGAGAAGCTGAAATGAAATCAAGCACAGAATCCAAATGGCAAGCATCTGGGTAATAAAACAGAAAAATAATTACACAGAGCTTCCTGGAGGAAGTTGACTCCCAACAAGTATTTGTTAAGTAAGTGGATGAATGAAAAAGACAACCAGGACCCTGACTGCGAGTTATATGAATCCTTCACCCCGGGTGCATTTGCTTTTGTGCAGGCCTCAGCTCTAGATTATAGCATGACTGAGCCCCGCGAGTTTTCTAGTGCTTTCTGTGGGTTCAGCAGCACTGACAGAAGGCCAGGGCGGCAGGGGAAATCAGGGTACTTCACCCTCCGTACTTGGCTCCAGGTGGCACCTCCAGTTCTCAACGGAACGATCCACCTGCAAGAGCTCGGCAGCAGCTTGCCTCCTGTCTGTTCCCCTAGCCCAGCAGAGGCTTCAGCTCACCACTGACCACGTTCCAAGAGTCAAATTTAAAAATAAAACCACATCAAGTACAATTGGTACACAAATTAGCTATTTTACGTTTTCACAGTCTTCAAATCTGGTGCGTATTTTACCCCAAGAACACACTGCAGTCCACACTGCAGGCATTTCAAGTGATCAGAATCCAGGCATAGCTGGCTGGTGGCTACCAAGACAATCCCTAAGCAGTTTCCTTTTGTTGTGGGTTAGTTTTTGTTTTTAGCGCCTGACTAAATGTAATAACAAATACAGTAACTGCTGAAGGAGAACCAATAGAGGGTCGTCTAGGAGAAAATAGGAGAAGGGATGATTACAGGAGCAAGCCACAGCAGCAGCCACCAAAGTACTACCCAAGAGAGTGAGTCTGGATAACTGGAGATTTACAGTTATGAGAATAAAATTATCAATTTTGTCTCAAAGTCTTTTTTTTTTAATAGGTTTTTTGAGACAAGGTCTCACTATGTAATTCAGGCTGGCCTTGAGCTCACTTTGTAGCCCAGGTTGGTCTCGAACTCACAAGGGTCCTCCTGCCTCAGCCTCCCAGGTACTGGAATTACAGGCATGTGCCACCATGCCTGGTTCAGTTTTCTAGCGAATAAAAAATCATTCAACTCCCACTTTTGCTCCTCCTGTTCCTTTGCTCTGTTGCTATAGCTCCGGGTACATGAACCAGTCCTCGCCACAGTATGGCTTCCACGGAGGCCTGCTCACCTCGTGAGATAGCAGTAGCAGCAGGAGTCCAAAACCTGGCCTCCCTCATCTACGACTTCAGGGAGCGCCTGTGCTGAGGGGTCTCGATGCGCAGCTACTGCCGGGCACATCGGGCTACACACTGTGACCTAGCCTGGCCCTGCAGAGACCTGGCCTGGCCAGTCCTAACTCTGTGTAGTGGGCCCTGCATCGGCTCCCCCTCTCTGACGTAGTGGAGAAGGGTTGGATTGGGCTTGCATGGCCACACAGGACAGGATCTGTGGTGCCCATGGCTTCCAACCCATACTTTTTCCAGCTAGAGAAAGAGTCCACAGAGCTTAGAATGCTTGTTAAAGGCCATGCAGCAAGCTAGTGGTAGAACGGGGAAGAAAGCAGAGATGATATGTTTCTGCCTCTTGAAACAGTGTCCTTATGCATTACGATGCGTATTAGATTATCAGCGTAGACCCTAGGTGAGAACCTCCCAGCTATACTTGTGGACCATTTAGACTTTCCAGTGCAGAAATTTATGAGCCACTTAGGCCTCCAACAACTTTTGACCATTTACCTGGATTTTTATGTGGCGCCTCAGTTTGGGTGAGAGAACTCAGGCTAGGAGGATCTGAGATGCTGCACTTCATACCATGGACACTTGAGCACAGCGTGGTAGCGCTGTGCGACTGCAAGTGTGTTTTTCCCTCTCTCTGCAACAAGGGAGATTCTGTCTGTCATTGCTGGGTGATGCCGAGGGTGCTTATGCTTGGAAAATGCATGGTGTCCAACTCAAATGGTAAACTAGGAAGAGTCAAGCCAAAAGCTATAGTGCAATTCACTCATTCATCCATTCATGCTTTCACTCATTCATTCATGCACCGAGTATCTACCAGGCACTGGTCTAGGTGATTAAGAAAAAACAATAAGCAATAAATGAATAAATAAATTCAAATTTCTGCCTTTACAGAACTTAGATGTCAGTGTAGAAGTGACCAATAAACAAGCGTTATAGGAAGAACATACCAATTAAGACCAGCGGTAAATGAAAAGAAAACAATTAGCAGATAGCTGTGAGAACACTGTACTGGGGCAATTACTCTGGGTAAGGTGTGTAGGGCAGGTCTCTCTCAGAGGGTGCTTAAGTTGAATCCTAAATGAAAAGACCTGAAAGAGGAGGCAGAATCCTCAGCAGAGAAAGAAAGATGCAAAGCTGCTGAGATAATAAATTCTAAGACCTTAAGTGTGCATGATAAACTGAAAGACATCAGATTATAGACGCTTTTGTTCTGCAGTAAAACAAAACCAGTTTTCATTCAGATTTAACTTACTCTCACATGAGGAGCATAGACCTATTAGTATCTATGGACACAAGAAACTGAGTGTCCTAACTGCCCTGGCTCACAGGCGATGCCCAGGGGCTTCTCACAGTGTCCCCAGATTGGACAGCAAATGGAATAAAATTACACAGGAACCTCATAACCAAGTGAATACAAACAGTCTATGTCCTAAACATGAAAGAAGATTAATAATATCAATAAGAATGAAAATGGAGGAAGGGAATTTAGAGGGGACAGAAGAAAGGGGAAGGGAATGTTTTAAAAGATAAAGAAAAAAGAGACATCCTGGGTGACAGTATTACAAAGAGAAGAAAACCTTCCTTCTTAATAGAAAGCACAAGTTTGAAAAGGCCATTATCATCTCCTGTATCTTACTCTGACCCCTCATGAGGGTGCGTCAGCTGTAATGGTAGAAAAGAGCTTTCCATACTTGATATTCATGAGTGGGCTGAAAATCTGGCAAAAAAACCAAAACCTAAGGCAGGGAGAGAAAGTGCTGCTGAGTGTCTCCCAGCTCAGGTGTGCATCTGACTCTTACGGGAGAGTTTTGTAAAGCACAGATTTCAGGCTTCGTCCAGACCCTTGAGTCCAAACATCTTGGGATGCAGCCTATGAATCTCTATCATAATAAAGTCCCCTGGTAATTGTTACATACTCAGCCCTGGAAAGCAATGCCTGTCCTACTAATCAGAACATATGTGACAGTGATACGATATTATATAAGGCATTATACAGACCATGTATATTATATATAAAGATAATGTATTAAAACAATAGAAATATGATGTCTATTAATTCTCATGCCTTGTGATCTTTGTGTTCTAATTTCCTGTAAACACTGACTAGTGAATGCTGAATCACTGCTTCTTGTGGGAACACAGGGTCGGGCTCCTGTGAGTATCTGATTACAGGGTTTTGTTAAAATAAACTGTAAATACATAACCCTGTTTCTGTTTAAGACGCTTGACTTAATATGTATTTTAAATTCACTAACTTGGCACTCAAGGCCAACAACTCTGCAGCACATGCCTGATAAGCTGATTTACTGCCCATATTTTTTCCATCAGCCTCAACCTTTCCTTGCACTTAACACAAGCACTGAATGGCAGCCCAGGACGCCACTTGGGAGCCGTGCTAAACAGCACAGCTGCCAACAAAAGCACAAAAAAGGTGGAAATGGTGGTGCTACATGGTGAGCAGGGCGTTTCTTCACAGCGTGAGAACAGAAACAGGATCAGCTTTGCTTACTCTACCCCAGCCAGGAATGTGTGTATTGGGGTGACAGAGCTTTCGCTGTTCTTGGTATGTTGGTGAATGACGTGGAAGTGCCCCTAACATTGATTTGGGGATTAAAGATAAATGCTAGCAAGCAAGCAGTCAGAAATACTGGATCCACAGTGAGGTATCTCTCTGTCTCTGTCTCTGTCTCTGTCTCTGTCTCTTTCTGTCTGTCATACCTATATCTGTCTCTGTCTCTGTCTCTGTCTCTTTCTGTCTGTCATACCTATATCTGTCTCTGTCTCTGTCTCTGTCTCTGTCTCTTTCTGTCTGTCATACCTATATCGCATGCTTCTGTGCTCCTCCTCCCTCACTGTGTCTCCCTATTTTGCCTCCACATTAACCCTGTGAGATACGTACTATACCAGTGCACAGACTAAAGATAAGTAACTTTACAAGAATCATTCAAGTTGTAAATAGTAAGGCCAAAACTCCTACCCCGGATCTCTAAACCCAAAGCCCGTAGTCTTAGTCATTATGCTGAATTGCTTCCTAAATATGGTGCCACTCGAGAGCTCTGCATGCCTTCAAAAGTGCCACTTTTTCCTGGGTAGAGGTCAGGAGATGAACACTTCAATCTGCATTTGCAAATGGTCACTTTTCTGCCAAGCGCAGGGTACAGGTAAGTCTAACTTACTGTGTCAAACAAAATGTGGTCTTTTCCTTTGCCTTCTGTGGCTTAACCCACCGAAGCACTGACTAGCTATAGAATGAGCCAGAAAGATGTGCAGCCCAGATGTTTAGATATGAATTGTTTAACTGGGAAGGTGAATTAAATAATAATGCTCTAAGAGACTACAATTAGGAGGAAAGGAAAAAGGAGACGGTGAGGAACAGAGGTATGAATATGAGCAGGATATATTGAAACCCTAAAAATGTGAAACTAGGAGAAAGGGTGGGGAATGAAATGATCTAAGTGAGTCATGTGAGTGTACAAAACTGCCAGAATGAAACCCAGTGATTTGCATAACCAATAAAAAAGAGAAAAAAAATTTAAATCATCTGAATTTAAAACACAGACTCCAAAGTAATTCAAATTCATGCAACATTTTAGTTTGGAATTTAATTTCCTAATTTCATTGAACCACAAATACCAATTTTAAAATGGTAGGGAATGTGATAGTCGGTTTTAACAGTATCAAAAACGCATAACTATAAAAGGCATCGCTTACTGAAATCTTACTTAATAGCTGAATTAGAATAGAATTGGTGAGGCACTCACAGCTCCACTTACGTGGTGTTGGAGAAGCAAAGGATGTTTTCAAAGCTTGCAAATACTTTCCTTCTTTCTCTCTAAATAAACACCATATGCCTCTGTAGCTCAATCCTTGAAGAGCTTCCAAAATTTTTCTGCTACTGGCTTATTGATAAAGGGCTTTGTTTTTAAACAGACTCTGCAACAAGTATTAGTTCCATGCATGAACACAGAGCTTATTAAATAAGCACTTGGAATACTCGCCTCTAGCATTTCACCAGTCCTGATAGGTCTGTACTGAACAAGTGCACTACATGTCAGCCCCCACTGCCTCTAAGTACAACACAGTCACATTCAGCAATACGACATGAAAATAATGATTACCCTCATTCCTCTCTCCCTTCCTCATAAGGGTGTGGTTTCACTGTTTATTGCTTAGAGATTTTCCAGGAACAATGGCTACTCAGGCCAGTAGCATTCATTCCAGCTACATCTTGAATTGATTAAAAGCTATTTCTCCTTGTAAAAACTATTTTCACTTAGAGCCAGAGGATGAGTTTGATTAAGGGATTTGATTGGATCATCAGAGAAACAAGGATACGTTAAGTGAGAATAAAATGATATTGTGCTTATCTTGTCAGTTGCAACACGAATACCCAGCTATTCCAGTTTGACTGAACCAAAGAGCCAGTTTCTCCTTTAAAGATATTACGTTTTATCGATCATATTTTAGTATTTTTTGAAAATTTGAAGGAGTGAATTGATTGTAAAAATTGGTTAGATGTGAACACTAAACTTTATTTTGTTTGTAATAGGCACAAAAGTAAGAAATATTCCACTTGGGCAAAGTTATTCTGTAATTTTTTAGTAATACCCTGTGATAACTTAGGAAATTACCAACAAATCAGAAAAAAGTACTGATTCTGAGGTACTGCAAAGGAAAAAGGGTGAGTTGGCTAGTTTGAAATAGTTTATTCATTCCAGGGAATAGGAAAGTGTTGAAGTTCAAAAAAGCTCCAGGTGGATTGGATGAAAAATAGATGCACTTAAATAACACTACGCAGGAAAAGACATACTGTACTTTAGTCAAACACGTTCATGAGCTACTCAGAATGGTTTCTAACCGGTGACTAGAAAATAGATGAATTTTAATGCCAGCGAATGGATGAGTCCAACTACTGAGAAAACATTTGAAGTAGACATATTAGAAATTTTGTTTTCTCATGTTGAAGAAAACTTTTTTCTAATTCCTCATGAGTATCTTCCACAGAGAATAGTCTGTCGTGAAAAGAATGGTTTATGCTAAGGGACTTTATGAGGAAGGCAGGGAGATTTCGTACAAAGGACAAGTAGGTTAAGGAAAATATGAAGTTGTGATTGATTATTGAATGTTAATGAGCTATACTGGAAGAAGGGAGAAGACATTTTGAATGAAACACTAAAAATTTAGCTTTTATAGCATTCTACAAATCTCATATGTCTTATTACTCGATACCTATGCCCTGGTGTTGCATGTGTGGCTTTTCTTGTAGCAAAGCCAGATGGCAAAAGGCTAAATTTGACAGATTATTTATGAATTATCTACTGTAATTCTCTTCTTTGATGCAGGGAACAGGCCATTCTGAGTCCCTGGAAAGAGTGCCTTCAGCCAGGGAACAAGACAGCCAGTTTTAAAAATACATAGACCTCTTGTTTTGCCTATTATATCCTCAGGGCTTTGTCAGAGCATGTAAGAGCATTCCTTTGAGAAGCATCATTTGAAGTCACACTTTATAACTAATATTCCAGTTACATGAGTCTGTTTGAACTTGGTATTGGAGACTGAATCAATATTGTAGGTAGGTAATGCTGGACCACCTTACAGGAAAAGGAAAAAACCCTGGTGAAACCATAGCATGTCAGGTCATGAGGCATGTGAGGAGGAGTAACAAGTACAGCTAAGACTTTACCACACATTAAAAAACTTGAAGAGGTTCACGCTGCAGTACAAAGGACAGCCTCTGAGGACCAAGAATAAAGCCAGGAGCCAGCTAGGAACCTGTTACAGAAATAGAAAGCAAGGAAGTTGTAAGGATGATCTACTTGAATTTATTTAACAAACATTTACATCATATTGATCCAGCCATGGTCCAGGTACTTTATAAATATTAACCCATCCTCTATAACTTACAGCATCTATATGAAGGAAGTAGTATTATCGTCCTTTCTTAATGAATGAGGATATGGAACCACTGAGGTGCTAAAAATTTTGCTCAAGAGTCACAGAGCTAATAAATGATAAAGCTAGGATTTGAGCCAAGGAAGTTTGGCTTTTATGTCCTTTCTGTTAACCACTTTATATCTTGTGTTTTTTTTTTATGCCAGAGTAGGATCTAATTCCATGGCATGAGAAACTTGTCACCATCTAGGAACATGGAAGGAGGAACACATTTCTTTTGGATAAGTGTGGAGCTCCCCACAACCCAAGTCCTCCTAAATCAGATCCCAATTGAAGACAAATCTATGGGAGCTGTACTATTGTATTGTTTAGGTGGAAATTCAGGAAAAAATAGTCCTTTCTTTTTCTTTCCTCTGAAACCCTGCTACAAACGTAAAATACTTTTTTTACCTTTGAACCTTACAGACTATGTTTGAAGCAACAGTAACAGCTGAGAGGTCACTGAGTTAGGTTATTGTGAAAAAAATATCAAAATGAATATATATATCTACACGTCTTTAATTCAGTTAAGACAAAGCAATAAAGATACTCTTGAGAAAACTCTACTCAGTCAAAATTCTGCCCAGACCTCAGATTCAACTTCCATTGCAGTCAGTTGGGATCGGCTGAAAATTTGTAAGAGCAAATGCAGAACTGAGATGCACACTGTGGCAGCCCTTCCTGTCTATCTCGCCCCAACTTGCCAAAGTTTAAAAGTAAGAACAAGATAAAATAAGTTTTAAGCAGGTTTCAAGTCTTTGGTGGTTGTTGAATTCTATTCCTTAATATTCTTGCTCCAGGAAAGAAGGGAAATAAATCATTTCTTTGATTTAAGAAATAAATCATTTCTCTTTTTTTTAGATTTTTTTCTTTTTTTTTATTTAAAGAGGGAAAAAATGTAAAGGGTAGAGATAACACAGATTTTCAAAAAAAACCAAGATGAACAGTAAGAAATCACTAGTTGATAAATTACATATTGTCCTTTTAGAAATAGTTGTTCAAGTTACAAAATTAAAGCATACAAAGTAGATAATCAAACAGTGAGACTGTAAACAGCTACGAATGCATGAGTTTCTACATGTGTTTCTATCCTTTCTGTATTAGAGGGAAAAACAAAACCTAGCAAGACAAAAAAAACCAAATTCCTATAAAAACATGAAACCAAAATGTTGTATAAAACCACAGTACAAGGTGATCTACAATGATTACTATGTTGTTTCTTATTATCTTCAATAGAACTGTCTATATATCATCAGGCATAACTGAATAGCAGTATAATTGAATATAGCAATACATAGTAATATTAGTAAAAATGAAACATTGTAGACAGCATAAAACTTCAAAGGAAGGTAATAATCAAACTAGAGTGGATATTCTAGTGGATCTTGCCATCTTAAGTGCAGTTCCCTATACACTCAGACTTGATACTATCAATCATAACAGCTTTGAATAAAATCTATCAATACAAAACAGCGATCTAACAGACCAGATTCAATTACAATCAGTCACAGTAAAACAGTGTAGATTATACAGAGTTTTAGAGTAAGTTAATAGGAAATTAAGGATGATTACCATACTATATCCTGTTATTTTCAGGATAACTGTCTGTGCCCTCAAATCTAGTACAGGTAGAATAACAGGAACAGAATATAATACATCTAAGCAGAGTGGTATGAATAATGTGGGTTTTAAATCCTGGTACACTATTAACAATATAGTGTATCAAGGCCATCTATGTTAGAGATTCTAGCCAACCTTCTCTGCCTCATTTCTGCTATGCTATTTTTCTGCCTCTGTTTGTCTAGTTTTCTCCTTCATTCTACTGCCTGCCCCACTCATTGAGGCCTTTCTGCCACTGTTCCTAAAATCCTGGGGTTTTTTTTCTCTCTCTCTCTAGAATGTCCTACAGTATTCTCTGTAGGGTTGGATTGGTGGTCACAAATTCTCCCAGTTCCTCTTTGTCATGGAAACATCTTGTTTCTCCATTAATTTCTAGTGACAGCTTTGTAGGGTACATCAATTTGGGCTGGAAGTTATTTTCTTTCAGTGCTTGGAATACTTCGCTCCAAGCTCTTCTTGATCTGATGGTCTGTGTTGAGAAGTCTGCTGTGATTTTGATGGGCTTACCTCTATAGGTAATCTCTTTCTTTTCTCTGGTGGTTTTTAATATTCTACTTTCATACTGAATTTCTGGTATCTTGATTATTATATGTCTGGGTATAGCTCTGTTTTGGTTGTAGGTAGCTGGAGTTCTATATGCCTCACATAACCGAATGTCATTTTCTTTTCCCATGCTTGGGAAGTTTTTCTTAATTATTTCTGTGAATAGCCTTTGTAATTTGCCTGTTTGTATTCCTGCTTCTTCATTAACCTTTCTTATTCTTAAATTATAGATTCTCTTATCATCTTCTAGCCTTTGTATTGTTTCTGCCTGTTTCCTTGTTATTTTTAAGAGATCTTTCCTTTCATGATCATACATTGCAAACTTGTCTTCAAGTTTTGATTGTCTATCCTTAGTTTCTTTTTAGGAGTTTTGCCAGCTTTCAATGGAGTTTTTAATTTCCTGGTAATCTCTTTGAATCTGCTTCATGTATTCTATATTTTCTTTATATTCTTTATTGAATGTTTCTCTCCTTTTTTTGTGTTTCTCCCTTCTTCCATCTATGTCTTCCTAAGAGATGCTTAGCATTTCTTTTATTACTCTACTCATATTTTGCTTTACCTGATTTAATATTTCAGTTTTGAGCTTGTCTACAAAGTCCCAAAGATATCTCCTAATGTCTATTGAAGCCATGTGTGATGTTGCATGTTTGCTGCCCTCAGTCTCCCTTGTTTTTCCCTCTCCTGGATCAGTGCTCTCAGGGTTCTGGGCTGGGGGCCTCCTCTTGCCTCTCTCTCCTGTCATGGTCCTGGCTTCCTCCACACAGGTGTACAGTGGAGGTCTCAGCCCCCTTCCCTGTTGGCCACGGTTCCTTTGAAGCATGCTGGCAAGGGATCTCTGCCCTCTCCTGCCTTCTCTTGCCACTAAGGTGTAAGTAGGGGCTGCATATGTTGGCTCCTCCCCACTGGGCCAGCCAAACTTTAGGGGCCTTCACCAGGTTAGTGTGTGCTAGGTATAGGGAATTGATTGAGACAACTTATTGGGTCCTGGCCAGGGGCACGACCCAGTCCAAGCAAATCCCACGAATCTGCTCTGGGGAAGGAGTAACCAACTGAAGTCACAGTTCAGGCTCCTCCTGCCCAATTCCAACATTTCATCCATTTGGTTCTGCCCTTCCCATGGTGGGGGGGTCTCATTCCCAGCACTGACTGTGGACTAATGAAGGTCCCTTCACCAGCTCCGCTCTCTGTTGGGTTCACCAACCCCCGACTTTGGTGCAGCTGTGGTTCCTGTGAGTGGCGGCTAGAACAAGTTTGGGTAGCTCCACTGGCTGGCGCGAATTTGCGAATTCAGGCTGGTGCAAACTTGATGGGTTGCAGTGAAAATGCCTTGTCCAGTAATTTTAGCTGTTCCAATTGTAGCCCCAAGACTGCATGTTTGATGAGCTTTTTTATGTTTTAATTTCTTCCTGTGTCAAGAAGATCCATCTCCTTCTGTCTGGGTTTCTCCAGGATGTTTTATTCTGGCATATGAGTTGTTTCTCCTGGGAGGCTTTCTATTTTGTTGCTCATTGATCAGCCATCTTTAGCTCCTCCCCTAAACCATTTCTTAATGGTAAATAAATTATTTCTTAAATCAATCAAGCAGGTAAGTCCTTGACATTTTACCCTAATATGTGACAGGGGAGCAAGACACAGAACAATAAGTTGTTCTCTATTTGAATCAGTATTGTTTCATGTGCAGTGGGTCCTCTGAATGAAAATCACTCAATTTATTCATGATTCCTAATTCTTCAAGATGCATGGTTTGCTCTGTTTCTATGATGTAAGAAGTCAGCCAATAATTTGCCCATTGTCACAGAGTGCAGTGAGTTTCTCCTTAATTTCTCCCAGAAGTTTACAAGTCAGGAAGTCAGAAAACCACTGCAGACAAACACTTTGAAATTTTTGGCTTAGTCTGTAGACTATGTGAGGGGTATCCCTCTCCAAGCACAGCCTGTACCCATAACAGAACAACAGGCATATCAAGCTAGTCAAAACAGTCCTTCCAATACCAACATTGGAGTTTGTGTTAAAATACTATAATGTTATCCTTGGAGAGAATTACATGACTTTCCCTTTTTAGGTTCTAGTTGTACAAATAAAGTGTAGAATAAAATGTGCAGAGGTGGGTAAATAACCATAAAGCTAATCATCATTTCCTGTGGTCTCATGACTAACTCAAGAGAGTACATGGGGCATCTTCACCAGCATGCCATAGATAGTTCAGCTGTGTTTCTCCAGCATCTTCTCTGTAAGACCTGCTCTTTCTCTTAGACATTTTCCCTCAGTTTTTAACATCATTGTGTTCTCAAAACAAACCCCAGAGGAACTTTCACCCCCTCCATTTCTCTGATTCAGCACATCCATCAACTAACCCCGGCTGTATATATAAGCTTCTAAATATCTCTGATAAATATCTCTTCTCCATCCCTATTGCTATGACCATTGCTCTACTACAGGCCCAGATTATCTCCTCTGGACAACTGTAATTCCTGTTAACCCAGCCTCAACTATTCCAAGTTTCTGCACCCATTCTATCTTCCATCCACAAAGCCACAGAAGTGGAATTTCTAGATGACAATCTTATCTTTCCATTCTTAAGTACCCTCTTCCCAGTGGCTACTGAATTCTTATACCCTCTCCATATTTCAGCTAAGGCCCTTGAAGCTTTAGTTCTTCCAAGCTATGTCTGGTATCTCCTTATCTTCCTGTAGTGAGATCTCCAGTTCACTTTCTTCAGTAGCTCCTATGTGTTCATGGCCAAAATATCAAACAGGGCGGGTTCCTTCAGTAGCTACACTTGGGTAAACATCTCCAAAGACTCCCAAAATATATGAAGACCCCCTAACAGCTATCTCTTTAGCTCAGGGTTTTATCTAGGATTTCTTCTTTTTTAGGTTCCATGATTGTCATCATGTACCAAAATTTTCAAACCCCTTTGATTCCCAATATAGTTCTATGATCTACTTACCTTTTTCTCACTTTCTCCTTAAATATTTTCCTAGTATTATTTCACATCTGGTTCCAAGCAAGAAAGCCCTCAGGAAAGTGAAACTCCAGGCCTGCATTCTACCCCAGCCTCCTCCTAGGAGATTCCAGTTCGATTCCCAGGACCCCTCCAAACAGATACGCATAAGTAGAACTTACACTTAGCTGAGACGTCTCATCTCTTTCTTTAGGCCTCATCCATAAGATGGTTCTGATTATTTACTCAACTGCAAATTATTTTCTATACTCAACATATAAAATCCACCAAGCCAGTTGTTGGGGCTACAGGGAAACAGGACGCTCAGGGAAGATAATAGGGAGAAGCAAGTCTTTCTTCCCAGAATCCCAAAGACTTCTGTCTTTAATTCAATAGATTATGCCTTGACATTATGCAAATTAATAGTGCTAGCATTTCAGATGTGCAAGTTCTTAGAATGCTAAAAAGTCTATACAGAAATATCTATCTTTCCTTGAAAAAATAAATTTCCTCTTATTTTTTTCCTATTAAAGTGAAAGGGTTAAAAACATGCCAAAGAGTGATGAACTTCAAGAGGCAGTGCCACGCAGGGATCACTGTAACGCTTGTGTGGTCTTCCCATTTTAGTGATATTCAGATGTTCAATTTTCTTTCTTTCTTTCTTTCTTTCTTTCTTTCTTTCTTTCTTTCTTTCTTTCTTCCTTCCTTCCTTTCTTTCTTTCTTTCTTTCTTTCTTTCTTTCTTTCTTTCTTTCTATTTTCTATTTTTCGTTCCCTTCTAGGTTTTAAAAATACAGCAATAAAAGATGTGGGAAGCCATTGGGAAATCGAATGATCAGAACTTAAAACTGCTACATTTGTTTCCTCCTTCCCAGCCCCTTTTAGTCTTGAGACTTTTTTAAAATTTGTATAAAACAAGTTATTTTACAGTTCAGAGGAATTGCTACTACAGTTTTCCTGCCAGAAAACTGTGGCTCAGCAAACTGCTCAACCAAACGCAATGGTGCAGGGTACCCCAGGGAGTCGGTTACCATGAGAAGAAGTCACTGACCACGAGTCTGTGGTTTCTTCCCTCAATGGGAGTCTGGGTTTAATGGTAGGTTTGTTGGTTTGTTTTTGCAATTCTGAATCCATACTTTATTTTTAGTCTAGCAGATCACTAAAGCTGAGACTTTTCTTGCTTCTACCCAAATCACACCTGTGGCTACCTTATTAAGAACCATTGACTGGGGTCATCTGGAGTAAGTCCATTGATTATCAGTGCCATTTTAAGTTCCAGAGCAACTTCTGATAGAGGTTCTCTGTATTACCAAATGTCTGCTTGTTTTCACCAAATGACAGATTCCAAAAGCCGTATGACAACTCATTTCTTTTCATTGCCTTTTTGGACACACGTTTAGTAAAACAAACAAAAAAAAAATCTGAGACACTGGTTTGTTTGTTTTTAATACCTCAGGCCACTCATTTATTTTGATCATTTTTGGATTACCCCATCATGTCTTCCTCGAGCATCTGAAACTCGCTAAGTTTCAAGGTATTTTTGGTTTTCTAAAGTAAAAAATATCTGAAGGGAGCAATGTGTGGAAATGTTCTTTATCTGCATAAATATTAGTTCATGGAATGGGCTTGGGGGACCATAGCCAGAATTAATCACTGTTTGTTCAATGTTTTAAATATTCTTTATTCTAATATACTGAGTTGCAGAACAAAATAGCCTCCTAAATCGCTAAAATAAGCTAGTGTTTTATGTATCTGTTCACAGGGCAAAAGATGCTTTTTACCATCAGTGTAAGTAAGAGTGCAGAGTACTGTTCATGTGGTCTGCTATTTATCACTGTAGACAATATCATTTCTCCAAATGTAAATAAAGACTAAAAATGAAAGCACCATTCTGAAATATAGTGAATCACCCTTCAAGGTAAGAATAGTTTAAGTTATGGCACTTTCTCTCTAAGCATACACAAGACTCTTGTGAAAACATATTTTATTTTACATCATTTAAAAATCAAATAGAAATACAATGATACAGGAGATAAGAGGTCTCCTCTGCCCTGCTATTACACTTCTCAGAGAAAACTGTTTCCAGTATATTCCTCTTGGGGTTCATTTCCATATGTCTGAATTTCACACATCAACTGCTGTTACTATTTTAGATAAGATCTGTTCATTCCTGTCTATAAAAAATTAGGATATAGCTCTCTTAATTCAATCCACGCACCTCAAATATACATACTTTACTTCTTTGATGTTTTACTCATTCTCTCAAAATCATTATTATAACAGTTTCTGATTGAATAAAGAGAGACCTTTATATTATTACCAAAACATAAATGATTTAAAAGCAAAATCACATAGTGTATGTTTTCCTTGTACAACTTTTGTTTGCGTGGGAACTGGTAACAGTTTAATCTTCCAATGCTTAGTCTTTGTCATACTAGCTTGAATTTATTCCCAGACTATTCTAAAGAATTCTAAACCATTTTTATATTTCCAATACAAGTTGTAAGTTTCATTTTTTTTTAGGTAGCCTTTTTGAAGGTCTTGTTTTGATCTGGATTAGTTGCTATGTAGACCTATTACCCATATGTTGTTCTAGGATTTTGTTCACTGTCATCCTAGGACTTTCCTTGTGTCTCTTCTACGGACTCATCCTAGATCTCATATCTTCCTCTTCATTGTTTAATTCCTTATGGTAAAGGAGCACTTTTTTTTTAGAACTCTGGAAGGAAGAGTGCATGTGTAGTGCTCATGGATACTTGACTGCCACTCCATCATACCACTTACTGAAAAAACGTTTGCATTGATTATGTTATTTTTAGATGTAGAAGAAATTTTCAGAACTACCTTTCACTTTACAAATGAGGGATCTGAGACTGAAGAAGGTGAAGGAACTCTCATTACAGTACACTATGCTACAGACAGCACTATTTTTAAAAAGATTATAGCAAAATTCTCTTCTGTTTAACTTTGAGAGGAAGCATGTGATAATCCCTACCATAAATCTAAACGTGAGCAGAGATGAGTAAAGAGTGAAATGCAGTTGTACCCATACCACGACAACTCTTCCAGCCCCTTCTAGGTTATGAATGCATCAACTATTTATTACTGCACTGATCTTCTATCTTCAGATTAATAAAGAAAGATGTAGTGTTTGCAGTTCCTAGTGACTTCTTCAATTTCTTTGCAATACACTAGAAAATATATTTAAAAAGAAATATTATATTCATTTTGAGAACTTATAACTCAAAGTTAAAGAGATCTAAAAGTTGTTATCTTTCAAGTAGCTCCCCTGGCTGGCATGATATGAATAGATTCTGCCACATAGGATTTCTCCTAGTATCATTCTAAGTCCACTGCAGAGCAGTTGTTATTAGTAAACATTTTACTGAAACTGGGATAAGTCACCTCTGTGAGGAGTCCTCTGTCTTTGAAAAGTCCTGCCATGCACAGCAATGAAAATGGTCTGTCCCATATGCAGGGCCAGTATAGGGTAAGAAGACTGTTTTAGTTGCACCAAGCGACAATAACTTTGGACAGAACAGCAGCTTTGTAAGACTTCAGATTATATCCTGACTGGGCCTGGATAGAAGGCAGAGACTTTACTTTAAGGTAACAAAAGACCTTTGGCTATGAAGCAATAATATCAAACTTAAGCATCAAAGAACTCTCAGAGTTGTCTGGTGCAACAGGGTCATCAAAGCCAGAGGTTTGTGATATCGCCGACCTAGTTAATTAAACTAGAACCTGCCTTAGCAAGATTAACCTTGGCACACACCACTATGACATCTTTTCATCAATTCTTGAAATGTTCCTATATTCATGGAATTTTCCCAGCTTCTGGAATCATGTGTCAAACTGTTTGTAGTATGTTGAAAGCTACTTGTGCTCTTTCTTTAAGCTTGAGAAGAAATAACTCGATCTACTGATTTCACTGCCAGGGAAATCTGGAAAGCAAGAAAGTTCAGAAGTAAAGAAAGAAGGAAGGCAGTTTTTCTTTTCTCTTGACCTTTGAAATTGTAATGTCATATTAATTGAATCTGAATCTCTTGCTAACAGCTATTTCATTGGAACATTTCTGGGAATTGTATTAAATCAAATGTTTGTAAGAAAAAGCAGGTGTTTTCTATCATGTTGTGTTTCCATATTTTCTGCATGCATCCATTCCATTTTCTTTCTAATTCATGAACACAACATGCCCCTGACTTTCTACCTTGTGCTTACACCGCATTTCATTTTAAAATCTATTAAGTCAAAGTCTTTGCTTATATTTTTAAAAACAAAGAAAATGAGTTGCATGTTTACCTTTATTTTAATCATTTCTTGGGTTCCTCATTTCTTTGGGAGATGAGAGAGTGTGAAGGAAGGATTGAAACAGAGAGAAAGAAATAGAGAGAGAGGGACAGACAGATGGGGACAGATGTCAAGTTGTCAAGTGGTCTAACCATTGTAGGGGTTTTTGTCTCACAGCTTTTCTACTGGTAAATACTAAAAACTCATTCATAAAGTTTAAGAGAAACACACTGAAAATCACAGATCCAGTTGATAGTGTGTGGTAGATCCGGCAGATAGATTCCAGGCTCTTGAGTGTGACAAGCAAAGAATTGTACATGTACATCTGATGGTAAAGAAAAAGCAGATGCACTTATTGAAGATGACAGGAAGGTATGCTCAAGGGAGGTCTATGCCAACAGAAATAAAAATGGAAGCATGAACAGAGAAGTGATGTCCGAGGATGAGGGAAATAAAAAAGCACACACAGATACAACAGGCATTGGGATTTAAAAGAAGTGTACCCTACACCAGGTTCCTCTTATGGGTCTCTGGATAAAATTGCCAGAAATGACTGACAGGGGTTTCAACATGCATGCCCCTCCCAAAGTTCGCTCTGATTAAATTATATACATGAGAGGCAGCCCATAGGTATAAACCTTTAACAGAATTTGAGTGGGCAAAATGTTACTGAAAGTCAGGCCACAAGGTCTAACACATATTTGGCCTGGCCTAGAGTTTTAGAGATGTACTAGGTCTTTATTTTGTTTCTGCTTTCCTTAGAACAGTGGAAGGAAGATTGCTCCTGGGGTGTAGCCCAAATTTAGGTAGAAGGAGGAGGAGGCTCCCAGCCCTAGCTGCGGTACCTGTAGTGCAGCGAGGAAGTGCTGTGAAGTTAAGGGAGACAAAAACAATATTCTGAAGCTGCTCAGAAAGACCTAGCTTGTCTAGGGTTCATGAGATAGGTCAACCATGAGGCTTTCCACAGCCAAAGCAACCAGCTTCCCTCATCAATGCCAGATGCCCAGTGTTCAGAAATGAAAACATGAGCTAAAATCAAACATTAATGTTGGTGTAGTTTTTTGTAACAGAAAATGCCCCCACCCCACCAGACAGTATATTTCCTGCTTACTTATCCCATACAGGTTCTAGACCACCAGAGATCAGGGCCTGGTACACTGGGAATGATCCTGATCAGTTCCTATAGACGTAAATAAATCTGCCCCCAGATCCTGGGTGTCGGTTCAGTGTTTCTGCTCACCCGTTGCAGTTTGATCACAGTGAGTGCAACTGACCTTTAGTCACCAATGACTTGGTCACCATAAGTCATTTATCTGTTAATTATCTGTGCCAGTGTCACAGGGCTCCAGGCAGAAAATGTTCCTCTAGGAAATATTTGGTGGGATTACGGAGGGCATGGGTATGGCAGGAGATCAGGGCATGACAAACTGACTGGAAAGTGGGCATGACTTGTTACCCCCAAAGCTCCAGGACGTATGTGCAGCACAGGTCCCAAACCCCTACAGGTGGAGCCAAGCAAAGACTGTCACTTCCAAGCCTTCCCGCATGAATTCACCTACATTTTCAACAGGACGACCAAGACCTGACCTCAGCCTGAGGAGTGGAAAGTGCAAAAGGACAGTCGTCGCTGAGCTCTCCATTACCGGGTTCTCCTCAGCAGCCCACCCTCGCACTGTGCAGTGTACTTTCCCCCTACTTTTACTTAGCCCGAACTCACCCTGCAGAGCATATTTCTTTTCTCACCTTTATTAAATGTAAAACCTTGTTTCCTTTTGCACATGTCTTGACCAATTCTTTGTTCTGGACAGGAAGAATCTAGGAACCACCTCTAGAAGGAGACTCTAGAGCTCCAAAACCCAGTAATAGTATTAAAATATAATCCAAGTTCAAATTTTTCCACAACTTTTCCTTCACACATTAAGCAACTCCTAGAACATCTGGGTCTCAAAAAGCTCAAGAAGAACTATTTTATTTTTTCCAAAACCATTCCGACCCTGAATGCAAGTGAAAATAACACTAAGCAGCCAATGAAGTCCTAAGGAAGTTTGTTTTATCTTCAATACCAACGTTTTGGTGATTTTCACGGTCTACAGTCACTCTTCTACTCACCTCATTTATTTCCACAGCCTTAGGGGTAACTGAAAGTAGTTATGCATACTTCAAGAGACTGTTGATGCTGTTTCTGGAATCTGCTTGTGCACTGTAGTTTTTTAGGTTTTTGTGCCTTTCTGAAAAATAAGTAAGAGTTGATACATCTTGGCATTTTTGCAAAGCTGAAAGTTGGACATATTGCTTGGTTTCATTTGATTTTTATCTGGGCTTCTAATGTCAGGATATTCAGTTACAGATATAAAACACACTTTCCCTGATCAAGTACTACAACTCCATTCTAGCACTTTTAATATTACAAAATACATTTTCTGTACTTCTGTATGTTACCCAAGCATTCTAACTGGGTGTAGCTTTTTTCAGCTCAACATTCTTGCAGGAAATATCTTCCTGATAAGATATTTCAGGAATATCTGGGCTAAGATCAAGAATGAATGAAGCTGGTAGGAAAGTTAAGAAAAAGCTATAGTATTAATCATAATAGCTAAGACATGGAAGGAAGTGAAAAGTCCATTGGCTAAAGCAAGTATGGTATTTATATACAATCAAATAATATACAGCCTTAAAAAAGGAATCCAAATGAATGGATTTAAAAGACACTAGACACAGAAGAAAAAAAATCAAGATCTAACTTATTTATGGAGTATTTTTTTAAATACACGGAGAAAAACAATTAAATAGGATTACCACAAGGGCGTGGGAAGATGAGCAAATATCAGGGACTAATACAAGGACTAATGTCAATAAAACTGTACCAGGTGAGTTTTACTAAATAAGGTTTTAGCTGCTTTTACCACAAAAAGTTACTGTGTAAGATGACAGACATGCTAATCTGTTTCACTACGATAACCACTTTACTGTCTGTATACATGCTCTAGCATCATACCCTAAACCTCAAATATACATAACAAAAAAATTTTAATATCTTTCTTATAAAGAAAACACTTGAGAAAGTAAAGGTTAGCTGATGTCACAGAGGATTCTAAAGCTTTAGTAGTATCAAAAGTTAGACTACTCTAGAATCGAGAGTCAAAGCCTAATTCCGTTTTCCTTCCTCTGAAGGTAAGTGTGGCTGCCAGTTTGGGTCTCTGTTTTTTCTTTCATTGTATCCCTTGCCTGGGGCATGATACATGGTAAATTCCTCTATTGTCTTCTTGAAGCCAGGCATTTACCAAGCCAGGATTACAAAAGTGGGCCTTTAACTACAAAAAGTAATTCAAAAAGAAAAAGGAAGTGTTTTCAGAAGGGATATAAGAGTTACACTTCATTAAAATTTGAGTCACTTTTGGCAGAGTGAAAGTCTAATTGTTTTTAAGATTGTTTTGAACATGTTGATCCTGATTACTGAGTCTAAGGGGGGAAAATAGAAAACGAGACAGCCTCTCCAACTCCTGTCTCTAAAAATTTCAGTTCACCCGGCTCCATGCAGGGTAAAGTTTGATAAAAAAAAAAATTAACAGAGAATCCAAATCAAAGGCTGAAGAAAGTAGACACATCTGTATAAGGTAGAAGATAAATAGGTGTCTAAATGGATGAGAAGACAGAGATTCTTCCTGGGAGAAGGAATTCCAGGTGAGCTACGGGGAAGGTCTGGATGAGCATTAAGGCTCAGTCTATTAAAACAGCTGCTGAGAGCAAACAGAGAGGAAGCACATTCATATTTACACACACAAAGCACACTGCAGATACGTGGCAATTGGTGACATAAGACTGAGTCAAAATCTAGTCTTTGTCTAGATTCTCTGTGTAAGTTATAGCATTAGTATTACTTTACATTTTATTTTGGCAAGAGAACACTGCCTTGACTTCTCGTATTAAGAGGTTATACAGAAAGAAAAATAGAAATCAGAATTCTAAAAAGCATCATAAATATATCTCAGTTGAAAAATGCAGATAGGATAGGTTTTTTTTTTCATCTTACCGGATACATTTCTTGTTGCACAAAGTCTGTCTAAGTTAAGCGAATTTATTTTGTAAAAACTTTAGTCCAATTAACTTCTTAACAGTACTGACCACTTTCAATAGTCAATTTACAATCCTCCGTGTTTACAATAAACACAGGGAGTCACCTATCTTATAAACAAGTAAAAGAAAGATAACAGAAAAGAAAAAGACTTGGCAGGAAATTTCACTTTAACTCTAAAACGTCCTCCAGATCCTCAGGTGTGCGGAAGATGTTTGGATCACAGAGGTGCTGATGCTCCTCAGTGGATTCACCCATGAATGAGTCAGTAGCTGAATGTGCTCTTAGGAAGGGGCCTTTTTTGGGAGTTGGGGTCCCAAGGAAGTGCCTGGAAGGGTGTATTCCTGACCCTGGCTCTTTTCCTTGTTGTTCTGTTTCCTGGCTGCCCTGTGTTGGCACCTTTTCCATTCCTATGCCCCGCTGCATCTTACTTCTGCCTTGGAGCCAACTGAGCGTGGGTGGGAACTGTTAGCCAATACAGACTTCTCTAAGTCGCAAGTATCATGTATTTGGTCTCAGAGACAGGAAAGTGGGTAAGACACACAGTTAGCAAGAGGGGAAAACTATCGCCAGTCTCCTGGCAGCTGACTCAAAGGTTTTAGCTTTTCTTGAAGTTATTTTCAGAGAAGATATTTCAAAGACAATTGATTAGGGCTATATATGAGAAAAATTCATCATCACCATCATAATCTCATCAGAATTATTATTTTACTGTACTTGGGGTCTGGCCAGGGCTGATAAGACCTGGCTTTCCAACTCCCTGGTCAGTTAAACCATTTTCTATCCCCCTTTTTAAAATTTCAGAGCAGAATAATTAACCCAATTCTGTCTTAAAATCATAAACTGACACCTGACAACTAGCTTGCAAATCCATGTTTTGTGTCACAAAATGAAACTCTTTTAGACAGCAATGATACAATATTAAGAATAAAGCCATTCCTGTCATATTAAAAGGCAACTGCATATGCCTTACAGTGGTTGGTCAGGACCATTATCTTCATTTAAATTTGTTAAGCAGAGATTGTCTTTTATGTGCTGAGCATTGTGCCCAGTTTTATGTGTCTTGCCCTCATAGGGCACAGAGTTTATGGGAAGAATAATTAAAAATAAACACAAAGACTTGACTTACAATCAGGTTACAGCTAAATGAACTCATCTCCTGCTAAACTGAAAATATTGTAAACTGAAAATACACGTAGCCCCCTCACCTACTGACTATCACAGTTTAAGCCAGCCCACCTTTAACATGCTCAGAACACTGACAGTAGTTTACAGTCTCATAAAACCATCTCACACATTCTAGAATAAAGCACTCTTTTATAAGTGCTAAATTTCTCATGTACTCTATTGAACAGCTGTATTCAAAAAGCCCTGATGACATAGTCTGACAGCTTCGGAGTATGGACATTCTTCTGCATGACTGCCAGGAAGACGGCGTGGTGGCTCACGAGGGAGGACCACGCTGCACATTGGTACCCTGGGAAAATTCAAAGCTCAACATTCGACATATGGTTTCTACTGGATGTCTACTGCTTCCAACCACCACAAAGCCAAAAACTAATAAGTTAACCTATCATACACTGAGGACCTGGGTGCAGTGTCCTAGAAAAAAAGAAGAGCAGCAAGTTGTTAGTGTCTGGTGGAAGGGTGTCCCGTTTAAAGAAGGGCATCCTGGCATGGGGCCAGGGGCATTTATCCAGCTCATCAGATTGTGTCTACAGATTGTTACTCCAGGGTAAGAGAAAATTCAGGTCAGGAAGCACATGTCTTTATAATCTGGTAGAAATTGTTCAACTGTGATTCAAATAAAAAATAAATATCCTGGCAGGGTAATTATTCATTAAAACTTTGTTGGAAACTTCACTAGCACTGTATCTCCTCACAAGTCTTATATGATGTGTACGTGCTAATTAATAGATATATATCTTACCAATATTATGTATATGTACATAGGATATCTGCTGACTTACAGGGAAGAGCAGGAAAACTTTTCAGGATTTACTCACCAATATGACGCAGATATCACACTGAGGCTCGGTGATGATAATGTTCTAAAGGGCTTCATAAACAGCATATTTCTTTAAGCATAATGCAGTATTATGGTGATAATGGTGATGGTGCATGGATAGATAGACAGACAGCCAGACAGACAGACAATCAGGCACAGGGAGAGGAATGGAGAAGAAATGTTTTCCCTATGTCCATACCATATTCCTATCTGTGCTGTTTATTATAACCATTTAATCTCCATAACTTGTACTCTTTGGCTAAACAGAATTAAAGTAATTGGGTCCAGCCTTTTTTTTTGTTTTGTTTTGTTTTTAAAGTATGTAATTTAGGAAATCACTTCAACATCACTGAGAGGCCAGAATCTTAAGCCAAAAACCTTTGCATCATCCTGGAGTTGTCTCATTTTCTATCATCCTGAACACAGTATTGTTGGAAAGCTATGTTGGCTTAACCTGCAAAATATGTACAGACTCCAGTGCCTTCCCATCAGTCACTAAATTTTTCATACCCAGCTCCAAGATACTGTCACCTCTTGCCTCAATTTCTGCAAAACTCTCCCCATTCCCACTTTTGCCCACTACAATGTATTCCCAAAGGGGTAATTCTTCAAAACTTATCAGGCCATGCCATTTCACTGTTGAAATCTTCCTAGTTGCTCCTCGTTACACTGAAGAATAAGCAAGCCTCCTCATGATGACTTTAGCGCCTTGCCTGTCCCCCCTGAGCACCTCTTCCCTGGCGCCCTCCACTCCTCGCTCTTTTCCAGTTGGGCCTGGAACCTTGTTGCAAAGGATAATTGAGACCAGCTGTACAGGCTGCGTACTACCCAATTCTAGGGAGCACCGCTAACACTGGCATCGTTTTGGAGGGGCCTGTATATTACCATGCATTTCTTCCACAGATTATTTGGGTCACCAACAAAGCTAATTCTATTTTAGAATCAGCATGTTGTTTAGTTATGTTCACTGTTTATCACCTCTCTCTTCCTACTTGGATACAAGCTCCATAAGGGAAAGGATTTTAGTCTACTTATGTAGATATCTTGAACCTTTAGAACCTTCCTACTATGTAATAATTTTTTGTTTGATGAATGAAGGTCTAATGACTAAGATGTTATCCTACCTAATCACTCTGGGTCTCCTCAACTGCTAGGGTTAACGCGGGACTCAATGGCATCCTATCAGTAAAGGATTTGGCTTGCAAAGAGTTGAACTCTTCTGATACTGTGTCTCCCTCAGGGTATGCTCCCTCTGTGGTGAAAGCATCCAGAAAAGAAAGTGTCCAGACTACTCATGTCACATCTTCAAGACCAAAAAAAACACATTTGTTCTGAGGTCAATGTTGGAACGCCTGGGACTCCAGAACTGAAGCAGTTTCCTGACAGCATGCTCAGATGTGTGCGTGTTTTTGTTCTCCATCCTTCTCTGTCTCTTGACAAAAGTGTTGCACTGGGTTCATCCTCATTCAGGTTCTCTTCTCAGGCAGCAAGAGGGATCCTGGGACTTTAGTCTTGACCTTTATAACTTAATGACCTAGAAAGAGAGACTGCTTGTCCCTCCCAGGATCCATCTGAACCCCCAGGTAAGGACCCTTTTGGCGATTCCTTATATCACACACCCAACTCCAAGTTAATCACTGCACATAAGGAAAGTGGCCAATCTCAGGAGCTACTTACCCCGATATGAGTATGGCGGGGCTGTGTGATTTAACTCTTTACCAATGGAAGGAGTGCCAAGTCCCCAAAATAAGATGCCAGCTAGAGAAGCCAAAGCTTTAACAAGTATTCCAGCACTTAGAACAATGTGTGGTACTCAGTTAACGAGCATGTGCACTTCATGCTAGCTTATTGGCCATGCCTGTTAGTGGTTTATTGGTCTTTGTAAGGATCTATCTCTTCCCTTTGGGAAGCCATTGCTCAGTTCTAACACTGATATTAAAAACTCACAAGGGTTCTACCCCAGGAAACTCCTCCATCCTTTTTCACCAAAGATTTCCTTCATAGATCTGCTCACTTGATCTGCTCTCTGAGGAAAGCCAAGACATATACATTCCTAGCTGCAGAGGCCAGAGGAGAAAGGTGGGTTTTATTTCCTGGGTAAAAAGGCAGGTAGGATTAATCAGGGAAAGTTTAGGCAAGAAAGTTTAGAAAAAGGTCAACAGAGTCCAAAGGATGCTCTCTCGGTTAGCGCAGTACTTACTTGACTTGATGTCAAAAAGAGGGAATTGGACATAATTATTGTGGACTTAGATGCAGTATGCTGACTTGCATGAAGTAGAAATTCTACATTAGGAACCATCAGACCTGGGTTCAGATCATAGCATCACCACTGATTTTCTCTATTATCTTGAGTAGATTAATAAATAAATGTGTGTTTCAATATCTTCTTTCTAAAAGGCAGATTGATCAGATCTGCTGTCTTTCCCAAAGAGTTGTTCTATAAAAAAATGTGCCAATGATTAAAGAAGGACTGAGCAGTATTATGACAAAAGCTGGATATGTCCTTCCAGCATCACTATTCACTGAGGGTCTTCAGGAATGCCAGGCCTCCTATTCCCTCTTACTAAAACATATATTGCACATACTTCTATGGGGGTATTCCTAGATTTTACACTGTAGTTGTGGAGTTTCTAGATAGTCTCTGCTCTATCTGAAATCATAAACTGATGTTTTGAGCCAACATACACATAAGATCCTTGATTTTCATAATCATTACAATTATTTTTTATTGAATTAAAATAGACAAAAGCATCTAACTCATAATGCAATGGCAAGTAGAAACACCAAAACAACACCTAGGATTTGGAGGCAGGTTTACTTACATCAATGGGAACAGATCAGGGTCATTCTTAGAATTTTAGGACCTGATCTGGTGGTCTAGGGCTTACATGGGATAAGCAAGCAGGAAGTACAGAGTGGCTTGTCAGTTGGGAATTGGTTTATACAATGTGCATCACAATGACCAGCTATGAATCACACTGACCAGCCATTTCTAAGAGACAGGAGCAATTAGGACTAGAACAGGAACTGATACCTGGATAACTAAGAAACTAAAGTATACTGGGGGGCTGGGGGGAGATTTCCTGTCATTCCACCCTCTTTTAGTTTCCCCAGAAAAATCTTGGGTGGGCATATTACAAGTGATCTTCTGAGTCAAGGCCCAACAAAAGCATTAACAGGATTGTCAGTGATCCTACACAAGTTCCCTAAGACTGTCTTACTATAGAGATTTCCCCTAAATTGTTTTTAGAAAGAGACATAATTTAGCCCTGTCTGTTCTGTAACATTACCCTGGCAGGGTAGTGAAGGAGTTAATCTGATCTAGGAGAATGTTCAGGGTGCCTTGGATGCTCATCAAATCTTGGTCAAATGTTTGATTGATTGTTCTATTCTCTTGAGGCAACCATTCATAGAATTTAAGGCAAAAAACACAGCTAACAGAGGGAGGGCAGGGAAGCAAGAACTTGGATAAGCAGCCTGAAAAGACACAAAAATCAAGGAGACTAGGTATAGAACAACCTCATGAACAGGTCCTCAAGCTTCAGCCATGCATAGACTGGTCAGCATCTGGAGTGATGAGAGCAGGGCTTTGAGTTCACTGTCTCTTCAGAGTGAACTGTATGGTGCAGGTACATTTTTCATCAGATCTAAGACTGGATTTATGGTTTGCTGAGGTAGTTAAAATGCATTTGGATTATATGTGTGTGAGTTACAAGCTTTTTAAAAACTTTTGTAGAGCTTTGTGGCCTGTATGCTGTACATAGTTTTTATTTACCATAGTTTTTGAGTTACCTCTGCTACAAATGCAGGCCCATTGTTATTGTCAATGATCAAAAGTAAGCAATATCTAGAGATACTTTTCACAGCAGAATGCTACAAACTTTTATTGTCTTCTCAGTGCAGGCAGTAAATGGGGGGGCTGGTGCTGGTGACACAAACACTGAAGCCTGAGCTGGCTGCACAGGTATGGGTGCCAGCACAGAAGCTTGAGCTTGAGGAACATGCAGTGGGGGCAGGTCTGGTGACTGGGGGTTGATGTATTAGTCAACTGGATGCCCAGAGGGGGCTTAGAAGCACAGGTTGGGTGTCATTGGTGGCAGGTTTCCAAACAGCAGCAGGAAGCAGCAGAATAAGAGCTTTGTGCAAGGTGACCATAGCATATTTAGCCTATCAGACTTGATTTCTAACAGAGCTACTTTCATCTATAAACAGGGTGTACTCAGCATTTGTAGTGCCTACAGTTACTTAGGAGGTCCAGTACAATATGTGGCACCTGGACAGTTAGGTCTCAGCCTAAGGTGAGCTTGTCAGCTTTTTTGATCAGGACAGTGGCTGTTAGAGCACAGAGGCAAAGTGGGGGAGGTATCCCGAAGCAACTAGAGCCAAGTATTTGCTCAGGTAGGTCACTGATTCTCCAGGGGCTGACAGTCTGAGTAAGCATTATGGTTTTTGTGAACTCAAGGATCCAGATTCTATAGAAGCCAGCAGCTCCAAGCAATATTTGGAGTTTCTTTCTCATAACCAATTTTTGCTAGATATTGCAGCAGAGCTTTTGTGTCTTTTCAGCAGGCAGCTTGGGTGTCATTCTGGGAAGCTAGTGAAATCAGCTGTGAGGACTTCTCCAAAGAGGGTAAGCAGGTTTTTAAACCTCTAGGAGGTTCAGTCCAGGTCAGTTGTGAATAGGGGCTGGCTGATAGGAGCCAATTGAAGGCAGAAGAAGGCATTCTTAGGTCCATCTAGGTGTACCAGCAGGCTGTGGGTGGCAAAATACAGAGGCAATGTATACAAAGGGCAACTGTGGTGGCATTAGTGGTTCAGAGACTTTGAGCTGGTTTTGCAGGCAAGAGAGGTGTAGTTTAGCAGTTTGATAGTATATAGATATTTTGCAGTTTTGAAATCTCTCTCTCCCCCCCCCTCCTTCTCTCTCTCTCAGAGGACCATGAGAGCTAAGACCTCCATGAAAATAGTGGGAGAGTTTCTAACACTTTAGGGCAATTGAGTCCAATGAGCTGGGCTTTTGTCTCAGGATTTTCTCAGTTGAAGAGGCTTATGGGGGCAACTCACAAGCAGAGGAAGGCAATTTTAAAATCTAGAACAGTCAAAAAAGGGTGTACAGGTTTTGAACCACAGAGTGCAAGGTGATAGCTGTGTTATTTATTGCACAGAGAGCTTGCCTAAGGTGATTAATGGTCTATCAAGCTAATGTATGATTGGATGCTTGTTTGTGCTTTCCATGACATCTGATAACAACAGAGGCCATGGTGAGGTAGCTTGGTTGATGGTCAGGCCCAGAGGCAGGTCTTTAGTTTTTATCTCCAGGAGAAGAGTTTTCAGAACTTCATGATTGCAATTATCTGTCTCAGGCTGATGCAAGCATCTTTTTCCTCTTGGGGAACAGTCAAAGTTAAAAGTGCAGGGATAAATGAGAGGGATCTTGGCTGGCTTGGTGTGAAGGAGACAGTTGCTTCTAATTTGAAAGGAGGTCTCTTCCCAGAAGTGGTATAGGGACTGGTTTATACAGGAATTCATGTTTAGTGAGATGTGTTCCCAGGCTGTAAATTTGAGCCTGGCAGAAGGGGTGAGTGGCAAGAGTGTCAGCTGCCCCAGTGATGGTATTATGGGCTCCTGGTGGCCCAGCTGAAGAAGGGAGCCTAGTCTGGCCTAGTTGAAGCCTGTCAAACCAATTAAAGGGTTATCTGATCCAAGCTGAAGCTTTTAAGAGTTCTTAACTTCTTGTTTATTTATTTTTTAGTGTTCATAGTCCTTATAACCAGAGGGTATGGTCTTCTATCAGACTGGATTTTCTTATAGACATCAAGAGTCTCTTTTTAAATTAAGTTTCTAAGTAACAGTAGTTAATGGGCTTCCTGTACCCCTTCTTGTCCCCTGAGAGTGCTCAGCTGGGTTGTTTCTAGGTGAGGAGGCCTTTGAAAAGGCCATGGCAATTCATTCATCAGGGCTGACAGTCCAGTTTTTCCTCAGCCAAAAATTTGGAATTCAGAAGGAATTGCTGACAGTCATCTCAGATGGGTGTTAAATGATGCCATCTGACCAGGATAGGCATGTAAGCAGAAAGCTCTGTCAGAAGGGCCCCTGTGGCTGAATGCAAACAATTGCTAGCTGGAACTAATTCAACTGATTGGAAGTAGATGAGTTGGGAGCAGGGAATGAAGTTATAGGTGTTGGCAGCAATTGCAGCAGCCAACAAAAGTGCTAAGGTGGAATTCTCAGAAAGAATGGGCTTTTTTTCTTTCATTTTTCTTTGACATACAGGAAGTTGTTTGGTTTTATTTTTAACTCTGTAAAAACTCTTTTTCCTGAAGTCTTGGATTGTGGATTTTGACTAATTAGTTCCCATCTCTGACCCCTAGTGTGTGTTGTGTACTCTTGAACAATGGTGCAACAGACAAAAGGTGGGTGCCCCTCAGAGAGAGACCATTCAGATACCCACCTGGTTATGCCCTTCACAGGGACTAAGGCACAACTTAGCTAAGGAAGGTGTGAGTCCTCTGTTATGCCATATGTTGATTGCCACAGAACCATAGGTAAGGGCCCGATAAGACACTGACTGCTTCCCAGTCTTGGTGCATAGATCAAGCATCTATTGCTTGTGCTGCCCATTCTGCTGACTTATAGAATCACTCAGCAGGCACTAGGATGTTAAACATTTCATGTTCCCTTCCTTGAGGGTGCCGTAACACAAGTTAATCAAGTTCTTTTTCTGCTTGAACTGAGCAAAACTGACAGACTGGAGTATCCCAGGGGGTCTTACCAGAATCAGGTAGCAAGCAGACAGACAGACAGACAGACAGACGGACAGAGTGCATCCTCCTCCCTTTGGGGTTCAATGTGAGCTACTTGATCAGGGAGCCAAGAATCCTCCTCCAGACCTCTTAGGAGACTCGAGAAATCTCAAGGGCATGCCTTCTCATCGGGACTTGGAGAGGTCCTTGTTCCATCTGTGAGGGCCATAACCAGTGACCAAAGAGGCCAACACACCACATGCAATGGCAAGCAGAAACACCAAAAAGAAACATAGAATTTGAAGGTAGATTTATTCATGTGAACATGTACTGATCAGGATCATTCACAGAATATTAGGCCTTGATCTCTGATGGTCTAGGGCTTATATGGGATAAGCAAGCAGGAAGTACAGAGGCAGAAGGGCTCGTCAACTGGGAATTGGTTTATATAATGTGCATCAGAGTGACCAGCTATGTACCAGAGTCACCAGCCATTTCTAAGAGACCAGAAGCAATCAGAATTGGAACAGGAACTGTTACATGGACAACTAAGAAAGTAAAGCATACAGACTGGGTAGAGTCATTTTCTGTTACAATAAGTGTAAAATTATTTGTCGAATTGAACACATGCATGTAACTAGCACCTAGATCAAGAAATAAAACATGAGCCCCACCATAGAAGTCCCACTTGTGCCTGCTATGCCTCCTAAAGATGATCACTATCCTAGGTTAGTTTTTCTAACAGCTCTTTAACAAGATGGATGTGCTACCTCCACACAGTTGCCGGCAGCTCTTACACTGTTATACAGATCAAACTTCTGTTTTGGATGAATGGTGTTTCTTGATGATTTAATAAGAGATGGGAAGAAAGTGGCTAGAATACAAGGACAGATACAGAAAATAACAGTGAAAATTATATTCTCTATAAAATGTTAATTAAGTCTAGTATGTCATTTCCAGCAGACATATGATCTTAGAATATTCAGGAGAATTAAGGCCAGATTCATTAGAATGTGTTTCTTTTGTCTCATATATTGAAAAATACCATTTATAGAAAAAAATTTTAGCAACAAAAGCCTTTTTTTGTGTGGCTTGTTACTTGTCCATCCTTGGTGAGTGAGAGTTAGAAATGTACAATATAATGTCATCTTTGATAACCCTCTACCACAATATTTTTAAAAAGTACAAATAAAATTTAAATAACAGATCTTGTCCAGATTACTAATATATTTCCTGGGTGACAATAAGGGGCTGGGGAGATGGAGTGAAGGAAGAAGGAAGAACAGATATGTACTCACCAATGCCCCAAAGCAAGAAACCTATTTTGCTTTCTTTCTCCCATATCAAATCCTCAGTGCATTTCATTGTGTGTTGTGCTGCCACAGCTGTGGCTGTTGCCCAAGTGAAAAGGGACCCAGCCAGTTGGATCTGGTATTCTCTGGAACTTCTGTTCCTCTGGGCATTATTTTCCTGAGTATCATTTTGCATAGGGGCTTAATTTTTATAACTGCTAGTAAAAAAAAATGTGCAAATCATTTTCCCCCAAAATACATAAGAATGATGTAAAAATCTTCTGTTCATTACATTTTCCTTTGGGTTCTCTTCAGCCAAATGGAAAAAGAGAAAATGATTCCTTTCTCAGATATCTGGCAAAAACTATTTCTTTTCCTAAAGGAGATAAATCATAGCTACAACACAGCAGCAATTTGACATAAGACCCTACAAAGTGAAAGATTCTATGGTAATTTGTTATGTGAGATAGTCAGTTTACATCAGCCAACATTTTTAAAGAGAGTACAAGCCACAGTGTTAGACATAGGAGACGAAATGAGAAGGTATTGTTCCTGCTCATAAGGCATTCATATATCTGTGGGAAAATAAATGCAAAATCAATAATAACCATATGGTAATGGCTCATTCTAATGAAGTGTTATATACAATGTTTTGCAGAAAGAATGAATCATTCTCCCTGAAAGCATGGTTGGGGGAAGGCATCAGAGAGGAGGTGTCACAGAATAACTGGTCATCAGAGGAGAGAACCATGCGTACCAGTCAGAAAAAAAAAAACAGAAATGCAAGGTGCAGAGGAGTAACAGAACCTGCTGTCCTTCTGAAACCCAGGGGAAGGGAAAAATTTCTAAGCAGAGGTGAAGGATCCCAGTCATGGAGGTGAAAGCGAAAGTCCAGGGTCAGAGGACAGGATGGACAGCCCTGCCAGACATGATTCTACAACCCCAACATACAGCTGAGAAGAAAGTTTCTCCTTGCTCAAGACCTGTGGATGACGCTTACCCTGCCCTGGGGAGCTTACCTGGCCCCCATCCCTGGCTAACCAGCTCCACAGCTGGCTCCTGTGCTCACTTCTACACCAGGGAGTGGGCTTCTCTGTAGCTGCTTCCTTCTGGAAGGGGTGCTGTGCAGATGCAAAGGAACCTCTGAACCTCCCAGCGAACCACAATCTGACAAGCTGGTGTGGAGAAGACTTTGATGGGGAAAATCCACAAAATCCACAAGGGCCAGGAAGGGACAGATCTGACAGGGAGAATGACCTGTCTGCCAGCATGGGGGGGTCTCCACAGGGGAGGGGAGGATGTGCATGACAGTCAGGAGATCCAGGCTCACTACATAGCCCCGTGAAGAATTTGGAAACAAAATCTAAGGTGATTATTTAACTTTTCATTTTAATATCATACAAATAAATATTAAAACACTCTTCTATGAACAAATACATCTTTCATAACAAAATGACTCGAGAATAACAGTCATTAATATAACATGTATCAAAATGTTGAAGAGCCAAAATTTGTTCATTATTTAAAAGTTTTTACTCAAAACTGAGAGTAGGAGTTATTGCAGTGTGAAACAGGAACACAGGTGTTTTAGGGGTTTTTCTTGGTTTTTGTTTTCCTTAAGACTAGACCAAGAGCTACTGCTCTCACCAACCCTACTAACTCGTCACAATCAGGCGGTGCAGGGAGGAGTGGCCAGCAACAAGGCGAGAGCTCCGATTTGATAGTGTGGGCAGGAGTTCAGATTTCTTCCCTTCGCTTTGTCCTCAGTATTTTCCTCTACAGTTCAGAAAAGTAGCACTCGAACTCAAGTTACCATTCTTTTTTTTGTTGGTACTGGGATCGAACTCATAACCTCGTGTTTGCCATGCAGGCACTTGTGCCACTGAGTTATATCCCCAGCCCTATCAAGTTACCATTCTTTAAGAGACAGCCAGAAAGACCGGCTTCTGAGAACAGTGCACAATACAGAAAAATAATTAAAGCTGGTTTGCAATTAGAAATAAAACGTTTAAGTCCATTTGCAAAGAATAAATAAAATTTGTACATCTCCTAAATCAGTTTTTTAATAATACATGTTTGCGGTGTGGAATGAGTATAGTCATTTGGGGCACTGGCACACGCACATGACACACCTCCATTCTTTCATGACCCCTTCCCTTCTCTCCATCCTTTGGTTCCCTTCCCATTTGAAAAAAGATTTCCTGGTTTCCCATTATCTATTTTGATTTTCCTTTTTAATATATTTATGCTTTGGATTTCTCATATAAAAGAAACCACATTATACTTAAGTATGCGTGTCTGATTTATTTCACTTAACATTATGATCTCAAATGCCCTCCGCTTTCCTACAAGTGACTTAAGCTTATCCTTTTTCTGGCACAGTAGTACTCTTTTGTATATAAATGCTACATTTTTAATCCATTCATTTGTTCACGGACAGATAGATCACCTACAAGATTAGCTATCTGAGTTGTGCTGCTATAAACATGGCTACTCATGTGTTACTCTAATGTGATGTTGCTAACTCTTTTGAAGAGATACCCACAAGGAGCAGAAGTGGGTCAAAATGAATTTCTAGTTTTATTTTTTGAGGAATCTCCACATGTTCGCCACAGTGGCTGCACCAGCTTACCTTTCCATGGACAGTGTAACAGGGCTCCTTTCTCTCCATACTTTCTCCCCTGTTTGTTATCATTTGAACTCTTGATGACAGCCATTTTTTCTGGGGTAAGATGGAATCTGTTGTTTTAATTTGCATTTCTTTAATGGCCAGAAAAGTTTAACATTTTTTCACCATTTGTTGGCTTTGGTACTTTCATCTTTAAGCAAAAAATAAAGTTTACTTGCCAGAAAGGTAAATTTAGGATCAATAATTATGTTGCACGATACCTGAGGTATTTGAAGAGCTTTTAGAAGTAGGCGGGGTTGGGGGAGGTATGTTTGGGATTTTTTCTTTGTTTGTTTGTTTTGGGTTTTTTGACACAGGGTCTCTCTGGCCTTGAACTCACTACATAGCCTGGGCTGGCTTTGAACTTTCAGTGATCCTCTGGCCTCCACACCATCCCTGCATACTGGGATTACAGGCATGCACTACCATCCACAGCATCAGAAATTTTCAATGCCTCATTATGATTGAATGGAAAGAATATCAATTTTTTCAGTCAGAAAAATGGTTTCAAGCTACAATTTAAATTTCCACTGCTGGCCAAGATAAAATAAGCCAGTTACAACCTCTCTCTCCCACTAGCTAAATAACATGCAAACACCACTATTATCCTTACCTAACTGACACAATGGAAACATCAAACAATATTAGCATAAACATTTTTTTCAAATGCCAAGTAAATTTGGGACAATAAATCATATCCTGGACCATAATGCAAATCATAACAAATTAAAAATAATTGAAATCATAAAGTACAGTCTGATCAAATAGGAATTAAATTAGGAATCAATAGCAAAAACTCTCTGGAAAATCTTCAAATATTTGGAAATCAAACAGCACACTTCAAAATAACCCACAGATCAAACAGGAAATCTGAAAGATTATTTTGAACTGAAGGATAATAAAGACACAACATACCAAAATATATGAGATGCAGCTATATTGACAGGATACACATCCAAGGAAATGAAACCAGCGTATTAGATATCAACACTCCCACAGGGCTGGATTAATCAGTCTCCAACCTATGGAATCAACCTGAATGCCCATGGAGGGACAAATGAACAGCAGCAAAGTAACAATGAGGTAAAGGTGTCCAGTGGAATACTACTGGCCTTTAAAAAGAAGTAAATCCTGTCACTTGTGACATGGATGTACCTGGAGGACACTCTGCTGAGTGACAAGGCAGGACACAAAGGCAAATGCCACATGATCTTACAGATAAAGGGAATCTAAAGTAGTTGGGCTCCCTGGATGTAGATAAGGGTAGTTACCAGAGCCCGGGGCCTGGGGGAGGGAGTTAGGGAATGTCAGTCATGAATTTTCAATTAGCTACACAGGAGGAGTAAATTCCATTTTTTGTACAACATGGTGACTACATTTAGTAACAGTGTACTGTATTTTTTTAAAGAAAAATGACTAAAGAGATTTTCAGTGTTCTCACCATGAATAAGTTTTACTCAAATTCAAATCTATTGTATAGAATGATCACACACTACACCACGCTTTTAGGAACTACAGTTTGAAATATTTCTTATTTTTACTCACATGTGGATATAAAAAGCAATTTGGAAATAAGCGATGTGCTACTTACTACTTTTGATGTGCACACTGAATGTAAAGGCCTCAGGTCAGCAGCCTTGGGAGGGACAGCACTGGTGCCCTTCAGCTTCTTGCACATAATTGTCTTAGTCACTTTCTCATCACTGAGACAAAATCCCCCACACCCACAACCTAAAGAAAAACAGGTTGTTTTGGCTGACAGTTCCTTAAGTTTCAGTGCCCGGCTGCAGGCTGAAACCCGGAAACGCACGGTAGAAGAGTGTGTACGGAGGAGGCCACTCGCGGGTGTCAAGGCGGCAGAGAAGCAGAAAGCGAGGAACTGGGGCGGGAGATGTAGCCCCCAGGTCATGCCCCCACTGACCACCTCCACCCAGGCCCAGCCTGAACACAGGAAGCTTTTGGTGATATTCTAGATCTAAACCATCACAATAATACAGGCTGCCAGCGTGGCGAGGTTCATGTGACAACAGGATTACCGGGCTAGGCAATGAAAAATTTCTCTTGGCCACCTAGTTTATGTAGTATCCAGTCTACTTTAACAGGTGCACAGAGTGAAGGCAGCTTTGGTGGTTGCATTTCCCTTGCGGCTAATCTGAGCTAAAGTCCAAAGGGGCCTCTCTCACGTGTCTGGGCTGGTGGTGGGGCTGCCTTAGCTGTTTGGACCGGTTCTTTCTTTCCCTGTAGAGCCTCCAGGTATTCTCATGTGGTCTTTCTTACCAGCAGAATGGCTGGGACTCTTGAAGAGTCCATGTCGGGCCTGAAATGTTTCTGTACGTGGATTTTATCTGAGAAGTAAAATAAATTTACTTTTGGAATTACTTCCTAACTCCCATTGTTAAAATAAATTGAGGTGTCCAGACTTAGATTTGGAAAACAGTTTTAACTTTGCAAAAATATTTTCCAAAAGTAAACAAAGACTTTTATTTTTTAAATTCAAACAATATGTTTTCAGGGAAATGTGTCTTGGAAGGACAAAAAAAAAATTCTTTCCCCTAAGATTATAAAACATGAGGCCACCTGGTTCCATAATTATATTTATTTACTTCCTTCCTTTTCCTATCCTTCTCTACTTCTCTACCTTCTCTTCCTGTCATTTCCTTCCAGCAAAGTGTTGCTAAATCAGAAATTATTGTATATGAAAGTCTGACATTTATCTCTAGAGTTCCCTAAAATGTTTGTGAAATAGTTGCCTGAGACATTGAAGGGGTAAAAATGTTACAATAGCAGACATTTAATAATAAAATAAGAAAGAAACGTGGGAAAGATCTATTAAATGATAAAAATTAGGTAATTTCCTCTAATATTAAATTTACAATTATTTTTGTTTTTGGATCCATTACACTTAGATTTGAAAAGCCCCAAAGGCAACAAACAATTTCTCAGATTCATAAATTCCAAAATGTGTGACCAAGTAAAAATGACAAGAATGGTCACCAACAATTAGGAAGGTTGATTCAATTATTTAGATTATTCTATTGCAACATTGCCAATGATATATACAAAATGTGGTCAGAAAATGTGGTGACTGTTGAAATTATTTTTAAATTAAAGAGCCATTAAATACAGTGCCATTAATTCCCCCTCATTAATCCCTGCTTGCTTTGAACACACTGTCCCATCATGCCTGTTACTTTCTGAAGCAGTTTTGGAAGTCCACATTTGTGGAAAGGTTGAAGGAGAAGGGAAAGAAAGAGGTGGTTTAAGTGTTAAAGGAATGGGAGAAATTAGGAGCCAGAATTTGAAAGCTACTACAGTCTACCCTTGAGGCAGAGTTCTTGTCCTACTTACTTGCAAAAATAGTCTCACTCTGTAAAATTCTTAACCTACTAGGACTTAAATTCAGTATCTGACCTAAATTATCTAAGTCAGGTCCAGACACGAAGAACACCCCTCAGTTATCATACCTCAGGTGCAGATGCTTGGGAATGGCCTTTCTCCATCTAAGTTTCCTGGGACAGAGACACCACAGAAAGGGGGTCAGGAAACTACAAGGCACAAGACTAAAATCGTGGTCAGGTCTCCCTACACCATCGGCAGGGGCTATTCCTTAATCACCGCTCACTGTCCTTCTGACATTTTCTTGGATCTTTCCTCTGGGATTTTGATTACATCCTCTGGTCAGCCTTCCATTAAAAAAGAAAATCACAAGTACCATGTTGGAAATAATTCCTCTATATTCTGCTTTCAAATTGTACAATTCCCAATTGATTGTATGATGAGAAATAAAGTTCAAGTTGAAAGCTGTTTTCAGTTAAGAATTCTGAAGTCATCGGCCCATGTTCTTTAGTTTCCAGTGTTGTTTTAACAAATGCTCTGACATGCTGATTCAGTGTCACCTGCTATTTCCCTTTGAAAACTTGTGTTATTCCCTATTGAAGCCTTGGTCTCTGTATTTCTTTTCATTCTAAAAACTCACATCCTCCCATTTAGGAATTGATCCCCGACCCTAAAGTCCCATTCTTGCAACTCTCATTATTCAGATGAAAAACCTCCTGGGCTGATCCTAAATCTTAGATTCTTACTCTCCAGTTTTCTGAGAGATTTCTTCAAGTGGAAAAAAAAAATTCATGTTGGGTTAGAAATGACCTTTACAAAGAAAGACAAAACAATGCCTCATTGTTTGACTAACCAGTTAATTCACTCCGGTAATACTGGCAGGATTGCTGAATAAAGACACTGAAGTCACAGATGATGAATTCATCAACACAGGTGAGTTACTTTTCTCCATCAAGCACAATGTTCTACAATAATGAAATAAATAGTACTTACTATAACACTACATGAAATAAGATTGTAGCTGTCAGTGTCTCAAGGGAATAATATGAAGATACAATGGTTAAAAACAATTTGGAGAAAGTGCTTCACCCACCTCAGAAATCCCATGAGAACTTGGCATCACAAAAACATGCAATGTAGGTACAGATTAATACATAATGTATGAATAGAATTCCATTCCACCGATCTAATGCTCCTTACTTTTTGTGAACGCAAAATACCTGTTAGCTAAATAATCTCCAATGTTCTCCTTTATAACAAAGAGTAATGGCTAGTACATGTACTGTTATCTTTCCTTTAATGTTATTTTAAAATTAAATATAATGCACTAGCTTGTAGTACATGGTTTCAATTACAACTTTAAGCTAAACTTAGACTTAAGTATTTGAAACTTAGAACTTTTCTATTCTTACACTATATTTTTATCCACCAATTCCTGTATTAAATGTGTGTTTCAGCAATCACTTTTTAAACTTCCAGGCAGGATCTCCCTCTTTCTTTTAGTTGGTTATTTTTCACATTATCTTTTCAGGATTAATCAGGTCTCCCATTTCTGGAACAAAATATTGACATCTCCAACTTAAAGGAAGAGAAAATTATTTTTTGCTCTTGGTTTCAGAGGTTTCAATCCATGGTCAGCTGGTTCTAAAACAGAAACATCACAGAGGGCAAAGTGGCTCATTTCATGGGTGGCTGGAAAGCGGACCACAGAGGATGCCACAAGAAATGCGGCCTCCAAAGGCAAGCCCTCGTGACCCGTCTCGAGATATTTTCTGTTCACCTGTTTTCTTTGGATTCCTCCCGGCCCCATTTGCCTCATTTATATTCATATGCTCTCCCCACCTCACTAAAGATTGAATCCATGTATATTAGGCAGGCTTTCACTGAGCCACAGCTGTAGACCTTTCCCTTTTTCTCATGTAGAACATTCCACCAATTGTACCAATTGTTAGAGACAGTTTCTCTGCCTCCTCCTCCCCCTCCTTTTCCTCTTATTCTTGACACAATCTTGCTATGCAGTCCAAGATGGCCTTGCTACATAGTCCAGGCTGACCTAGGCTGGCCTCAAATTTTTGACTTGATCTCCTAAGTAATGAGATTATAGGCATGTGCTACCATCATTAGATCTGTATAGATTTTTGGCAGGTAGCTTTCAGTACAGGGTCACTAAATATTTAGGTAAACTTTTCATTGAAGTTTTTTAACTGCCAGTATTTTGAAATAAAGAGACTGATACAGTATCCTCCAGTAATATGGCAGACAGAAAATATACCTAATGTATTCATGATATTTGATGAGATCTGGAAGCAAAGTTTTTAAAAAAATAAACTGGCTGGTAGGCATAGGTAAGTTACTGTAGGAAAGCAACCTCAAAACAAGGAAGTGGATATACAAATGGAATTAAAAGAAAGCACAGAATCTAGGATATTCAGGATTGGGAAATTCAATTGTTTTTCATCAAATGAAATGTGATCGTTACACACAGCAGTTAGACAAAAACCAAATCAGCATGGCTTCAGAGCAAAGACCCCATAAAGACAATGACCACATAGTAGACATCTTTTAAGACTTCTGAAGGGACTAATGTGGCATTGTTGGCTGAAGCAAAGGGTTCCTACAAAGATTAAGGGAATGAGATGCTTGATATGCTGAAGACTTACATGAGTCCCTACAAACGAAGTCATGAGTACTCTGAGCATCCGTGAATGTCCATTTTTCTAATCCTCCCTTCTGCAGCCTCCAGATTTTATTCTTCCAATGGCTTCAAATTCAAGTGAACTCTTAATTTCTTTACTAAACTTCTCTTAAAATTATATCGCACTAGTAACGAGTCTGCTTTCTGACCAAATCCAGACTAAAACACCTGGCTTCCCCAGAGAAGAGCCTAAGAGATTAAATCTACTGCTGTACTTGATTAGAAGGTACAGGCCAGGCTGGTAAAAGTGAGGAGGAAAGGAAATGAACGTAGCAAGATGGAAAGCAAATTCGTACTGGGAGGTTACTGTACAGCTACCACCGCTGTTTCATGAAAAGCCTTGAACAGACAGTGTCGATCTCTTGGTGAATATGCTTGCATAGGTACACGGTACATCTCTGAACAGGAAGGAGGAAGATGGTGCTTCTAAACAATCTATCAGAAGGGAAAGCAATTTATCTGACACTGTTGGTGCACTGATCCAGTTAGCCTCACTGATGGTCCAGCCTGCATCCCCAGCCCTTCTTACAGTCACTGGGGAAGCCTTTGGTATGGGACCCATAGAGTACAGAAGTGTTGATATGGGTCAGAAATTCTGGGTATGTAGCATGATTGTGCAGCTATTTGACCCCTTTGGAGGAATCACATAAGCCTGCTGGCCACCTGTCACTATGTAAGATGGTAGTTAAGCCAAAGTGAGTGGTCAAGGGCCCAAGAAATAGGAAGCTGAGAATCTTCTCATGTGCTTATGATGTATCTGATACAGAATCCAAAGGTCTTTGCTCTGAAGCCACAGTCAGGCTGTGTAATAAAGAGCTAAACTTTGGTGGCTTAACAATAGACATCAGGAGATCTTGGCTGAGGATCTTTCACCTATTTGGGGGTTGGCTGGTTGGTTGTCAGACAAAACAGGAGTGAAGGGGATAACTTTGTTCTGTTCTATGGTGCCTTACTCCTGCCAGACTAGCGTAGCTATGCAACTTTACATGGAGGCAGTAGAAGCACCAGAGTAAGAAAAATACAATGGATTTTTGGAAATGCACATTGTCATGTTCATGAAGCAAGTATTTTAAAAGGAACTTGAAAAGTGACCATGAATAGAGAAGAGAGCAAAGAAGCAAGACCATTTTTGTAGTCTGTCATACCACAGAAAAACAACTATAGCAAATTCCTTATTCTAACAGGTACTATCTTCTTTTGCAAACAACTCAAGATTTTATCTGGCTTCAGTTACAAATTAGTCTTTCTGAAACATGGGCATCATTTTTTCTTTTGCCAGCTGTGAGGTGGGGTTAGTCTTCTTTCTTCTTTTCCTACTCCTTTTATGTTTATTTGGCTTGTAGAGCCAGTTAAATGGCAATAGATTTTAGCTCAGGAAGTCCAAAGTCAGCCCAAATAAATCCAACTTTGGCCCTACTTAAATCAATTCAAGCTTCTAAATCCAGGGCCAACTTTTAAACAACTTTTAAACAAATTAAAGAAACCTATTTTAATTCCATTCTTTATTTCCAGTTGGTTTATTTGGCTACGACTATGGAGCTAACGATGTTCAAACCTTACATCCCTTTCTGTGAACAGCATAATACAGTGGTGACCTCAACGCGCCAAAGTAAATCAGAACTCCTAGACTGCAGACTAGCTTCTGCTGCTAACTGTGAAACCTACTTGCAATTTTCTTAATCTGTTTGATCTTCAGTTACCGAATGTATAAAATAAGGAATTTATGTAAAATGCAATATTCCCAGTGGCCTGTGTCCACTGGATGGTAATATGCAAATTCAAGTAAGCTGAAGGCATACTAACTTACCTAAACTTCAGAATGGTTACTTCAGGACTTTTCGGAACCTTTAATATGAGACATATCTTTTCAGTTCCCAACAGGGAAATACAATGTGTCGCAAACATTTTTTTCATAAGATGTGTCATATGTTCCAGTATATATACTTTGGTAAATGTACTGGTATTCCCCAATCTATTACCAGAAAGAAACCAAAGGCAGCCTCCAATGCGGAATTTGAGGAGTGAAATAAAATAATGATTTACAAAGGTACAGGCGGGGCTTAGGGGAAGTAACATGGGGTAATGATCTACTGAGACTCAGTCACAAGGGGAAGCTGCTACTGTCTGTGAGAAGAGGCAGAGAGGGTGCCGCTAGAACAGCATTCTGGAGCAGGACCAGCAACCCAGGGAAACAAGACTTCGTTTCTCCTCTCCACTGCCGGTCTGCTGCTGCTGTTTCTCATTTGTTGAATTAGAAGACAAGTCAGAGGGCGAGGACCCCTCTCAGAGTGACAGCACAATGGAAGAGAGTGGGGATGGCTCTAGCGGGGCAAACTCAGCACAGCCTGGCTTCATTCCTGAGCAGTCACATCCGTGATTAAATGATGTCAGCAGGACTCGGTTTCTCTTTTTGTCTCTCTGCTCTTTCCTTTTTGGAATCCATTCTAAGATTGGCTGTTTTCAGTAGCAGGTCCAGGCTTGCATCATTCTTTGTTCACACTTCCAAATAATGACAATGGCAAACACACACAGCGCTCACTCACACTCTAGGTGCTAATGATAGGCCCTTCAATACAGTTACGCTTCACAATCATACAATGCAATGGCTACAGTTTACTTAGATCAGCCTCTCTCAAGTATGGGCATCATTTTTCTTTAGTAACCTATGAGATGGCATTACTTTTCCCTCTTCTTTTCCTACTCTTTTTATGGTTAGTTGGTTTGCAGAACAAGTTAAATGGCAACAGATTTTGGCTTAGAAAGTCCCAAATTTAGCCCAAAGAAATCCAGCTTTGGGGTACCTTCTAGGTGCTGCTGAAAGACAGTTATCCTTCATACTAATCCAACAAAGTAACTATTATTACTCTTTACAAGTGAACAAACTGACATACAGCAAATAAATAGAAAAGGTCAGCGTTAGATTCAGGTGTCTAGCTCCAGAGCCTGTGTGTGGAAACCATTGGGTCGCACTGCCTTTTGAAAAATAGCCCCGTTCCCTACAGGAGCCACACACTAATCACAAAGGAACCTGATGCAGTAAGGTCAGGGGCACAGCCCTGATCAGCCACAGTTTCTAGGATATGCTGGGGCGCTGAGCTTGCCAAACTGGGCCTATGTACATCCCTGTGGCAGGAACACAACTATTAACAATCTTCCTCTAAATGAGATGCAAGAGGCCAGGCAGATGTAAAAGGCACCAAGTGTGGACATCACAGGCTGTGTGGACCAGAGAAAGGGCACCAGAAACTAGAGAGCTTCTGGCTCTGCCTATGTGTCATTCCTAACCTCAAGAAAAATCACATAGTGATCTCCGTCTACATCCAAGGGAGGGGGTGAGTAAAGTAGAAAAGATTCAAAGATCTCTACATAAATACTTAGCTATAACTGCACAGCTGTATAATTAACACACGTTAAAATATACCACTAAAACTATTTGTAACTGAAGCTGAAATCTATAGGTTAAGCAAATTAAGCGGGTTGCTCCTAAAATAAGTTTTTCAGTGAACACTAGCCCTGAAACTTGCCCCAGATACAATTTCCTTTTTAAAAATATGATGTAAAGCAAATTAAACTGGAATTTTTTCAAGTGGTCTGGCAAGCAATTACACACAATTATTTCCCACGAATAAACAAAAAGCACAAGTATAAGTTTATTAACTTCAGCAGAATACAATGATAGGTGGCTTATAAACAGCTAATGGGCAAGTTTTGTTGTTTGCTTAGTGCCAGAGTATTTGGCATTTTTTATCAACTGGAACATAAAAGAATAGAAAAATAGAAGATTGTCATATTGTCCTTTGTATTTCTCTTTTAATATGTCAGTATGGTAGTCCACCAGGAAGTAGTAAATGGCTTCAATTGTGGAAAGGAAAGTGTCTGGCTTTCCCTTTTGATGGCGCCAAAAGCAAGTTTTTCTTGTTTTCAACTCAACTTGTAACAACCCTGCCAAAAAAAAAAGAAAGAAAGAAAGAAAACAAAGGAAAAATATAAAAACATTTTAACCATAGAGAATGGTAGAATAATATTGATTTGTTTTCATTATTTCAACAATATTTTTTTAAAAAGAAGTACGAATATATTCCCCCAATCCCAAATCCAAATGGCATATGATTTTAAACTCATTAAGGTATATATAAAAGCAACACATGGCACCAAATGAAATCATATCTGTGACAGTTACCTCTACATCTGAGGCCTCGCAGCAAAAGGTTAAAAGTAGTTGACATTTTAAATATTCCTTTCTTTCTGTTTCCTGTCTACCAGGGTCTTTTTAAATTGTAATTTGGGACAAGACTGAATCCACCAATTTTTAAAAGGTTTCATGTCCTGACTAACTGGCTTGCAGCTACAATGTCACACTGAGAGACCGGCACACTGGTCCTTACTGCTGGTGAAAATACACTTCTACAGTGTCGCCTTCGGGCTGAGTCTTCATGAGCAAAGTACTGGAGATGTGGCCTCAGCTCTGCCACTTATACCACACAGGCTCAGTTCCGCGCCCAGCTAGAAGGCCTTGCTCTAGTACACTGAAGAGCAAAGAATTAACAAGGCAGTACTGTTATCTTTTACAGCTCAGACATGGGCACACAAGCCCAGAAGACTTTCGCTCCTTGGAGCAGAACTCTGACTCTCACCATAATTGTCTGCCATTTATTTCAGCACATTTTAAAGCAAGAAAAGCCAAGGACAGCATCAAATGTGGCCAACTGGCCAATCTGGAACCTCTGAGTCATCGACGATGTTCTACTATCATGTCTCACTTGTACCTGAAAGCTACTTCACAAATGCAGCAGAAAGTGACAAGAAATAAACAAGAAACATTAAGATATTAAGAGATACGAAGGATCACATGTTTAATAGGAATCTGAGGAAAGGAGAACAGAGAATGGAGCAGAGAAAGCATTTAAAGGGGTAACACCTATGACTTATCCAGGAATTGTTTGTAAAAATACAGACCTATAGATACAGGAGACATAATATATCTGAGGCAGAATGGACATAAAGAAGAGCCTAGACCCACTGCAGTGTAACTGCAAAGCATCAAGGATAAAGAAAAGACTTTAAAAGTAGCCACTGAAAAGGGACGGATCATATACAAAGGAATAAGTAAAATGACAGAAAACTTTTCATTAGCAACAGTAAATGTTGGAGAGCCTGGAAAATCTACAGTGTCAAAAAAGTAACTAGCAATCTAAAATTGTGTACATAGCAATTTATCAAGGAAAAGAGTAAAGATATTAACAGACCAACAAAAGCTGGATCTGTGCCAACAAGAAACCCAACAAAAGGAATTCCTACAAGCCATAATTCAGCAAAGACTGGGAAATAAAAGAATGTTGAGCAAGGAAAATAGTAAGCAGTGATGCAAATCCAAATAAATATTACCTATATAAAACAATAGCAATAATATCTAACAGTGTGTCAACTACTGTTATTCTCTTATTATTGTGTTATGAAATTTTGTTTTATTTTTTCATAAAAAAGTTAAAAATTAAAAGTAATAACTAAATTCTGGGCTGATAATAAAGAATAGAACAATGAATAGGACCAGTAACACTGTGGACCAGGAGTTGAATAAAACTTAAGTGCACTAAGTTCTTATAGTGCCCAAAAGGACAGGTTAAAATATTGTATGGTTTAGAAATTTTTGAAGTAACATATGTACTATTCTCTAAAACAATCTAATTAGAAAATTAAGAATGAGAGACCCTCCATTCAATCACAGAAAAAACAGGAAAAGAAAAAAAAATTATAAAGAAAAACAGGACAAATAAAAATTAAAATGGTAAAAATAAATCCAAGTACATCAATATTCAGGCAAATACAAATAGAACAGCCATTTGAAAAACATCAGATTAAAACAGAGAAAGGATGATTCCCATAGAATTTCCATTCAATATCACACTGGAGGTCCCAGATAGTAAAGTAGCAAGAACAAAGTCAGAGGCATAGAAAGTGGAAATCCAGAAATATAACTGGCAATATTTACACAGAAATGCAAAACAAGAAAAAAATCTTAAACAGGTGTGAGAAACATGGTCTTTGATGTGGGTAAGGATTTAAACAAGATGTAAAAGGGGCTAAACATAAAGACTGACAAATTCTACACTAAAGCTTTCTCCGCAGAAGTTACTATGGAGAAATGGAGCAGGAGGGAAGCAGACTCTCTGCCCACTGCTTGATCCCAGGCGGAGACCTGGCCAGGGCCTCTGGAACGAGTAGCAGCTTTACTTGACCCACATACAAGTCAGAGGGGAGGCTCCTGGGCCCTGACAAGGCCTTCACAGAGCTATGAAGAACTCGAGCCTCCCTCGTCCTCATCCACCATCATTGTGAGCTCCACCGAGGGACACGCTCCAGGCAGATGAGAAACGAGCACAAACGGACAAATGAAAAACAGTGACCTTCCTGTAGGTTTGGCCCGCAGAACTTAGTTTTCTTCGGTGATGATTCACCTAGTCATCCTGGCTATACAGAAGTGTGCACAATTGTTTCTGGCTGGACATACGCCACACTGAACAGAATTGGCATTTGTCAATGAGAGAAGGAGTGTTGTGGCCCAGAAGCCAACCCAGGGCCGTGACCTCGCACACCGCAGCCGCATCCCAGAGCACGGGGCGGACTTGGAACTCTACTCCCAGGCGTAAGATGCCTCCATTCGTTTGGGGCCAGCCTGAGACGCGGGAGAGTGACCAGCAGCCCTAGCTGGGCCATGCCAGCCATCTCCAGGTGGAGAGCAGGGCCCAGAACCCAACCCAGGGCCCTGACTGCACCCTGCAGCCATCCCAGCGCATGGGGTGGACTCCTAAACGCTGCTCCGGGTCGGTAAGTAAGACCACGCCCTGCACCTGGGGCTAGCCTAGCAGGATGGAAGGACCAAACACTAACTCGAAAGGGAAAAATGGCAAAATGAAAAAGCAAAATGCAGTCTCAAAACATCTAGTCCATCAGGAGCAAGAACAGGAGACATTGAAATAGAGGACTCCAAAAATAACACATCAGAAATCTCTGAAAAAATAGCGAGTGAAATAAAAAACAAGTCCATGAGGCTACAGAGGAAATTAAATTAGTATTCTCCCATGTAAATATAGAAATAACAACCTTAGTAAAGGAGTTGTTGAATGCAGCTAAAGAAGAACTAGAGAATAAAGTATATGAACATGGGAAACTGATTGAAACACTGAATAAACAATATAGAAAATAAGCAGAACTCATGAAACAAACTCAAAGAGACATCCAAGAAACAAAATTCTATTGTAAGTGTGAAAAACCACTTAAATGAAGCTGAGGATAGGATTCTGGACCTTGAGGACAGGATCACAATTAGTGATCAGGAAAGGATACAGAACTTTAAAAAATAACAAAGCAGCATGAAATGACAATCCAGAAGCTTCAAGATGATGCCAAGAGCAACAATAGAAGATTAATGGGCATTAGTGAAGACGCAGGAGTCAATGCAAATGATATACGTAAGATATTCATAGAACTAATAGCAGAAAATTTCCCAAACATGGGGAAAATATCTGATATGCAGATAAGTGAGGCATATAGAATGCCAAACAGTCACAATCAACATAAATCCACACCCAGACACATAATAATTAAGACCTCAGACATACAGCCTAAAAACAGAATACTAAAAGCTGTTAGAGAAAAGATGCAACTCATCTATCAAGGAAAGCTAATTAGAATCACGGCAGACTTTTTAGCCCAAACCCTCAAGTCAAGAAGAGCTTGGAGTGAGGTATTTCAAGCCCTGAAAGAAAACAACTTTCAACCCAGACTGATGTACCCAGCAAAACTTTCATTCAAATTTAATGGAGAAACAAGATACTTCCATGACAAAGAACAACTGAAGAAATTCATGTCCACCAAACCAACCCTAGAAAGAGTATTGAAAGACATACTAGAGAGAGATAAAAATGACCAAAATCCCCAGACAACAACAGAAAGAAACCACCAGGTAGGATAAGCAATTAAATAAGGGGAAAAGCAGGAAGCAAACAACTGGAAAATAACATGGCAAAGTCTATCCAGCACATATCAGTGATATCCATAAATGTAAATGGCCTCAATTCACCTATCAAAAGAAATAGATTGACAGAATGGATCAAGAGACATGATCCCACAAGATGCTGTATACAAGAAACACATCTGATGCAAAAGGAAACTCATAAATTAAAAGTCAAGGATGGAAAATAGTATTCCATGCAACACGAACCCTAAAAAAAGCAGGGGTAACTATTCTATTTTCAGACAATGTGAATTTTAAACCTAAAATGATTAAAAGAGATAAAGAAAGTCACTACATACTCATTAGTGGAAAAATTCAAGAGGAAGAACTAACAATTATAAATATATATGCATTAAACACAGGAGCACCCATTTATATAAGAAAGATACTAATGGACATGAAAAACCAAATACACAAGAACACAATTATAACAGGGGACCTTAACAGCCCATTGTCACAAAGAGATAGATCAACTAGACAAAAAGTCAGCAAAGAAATAACAGAACTGAATCATACCTGTGAGCAATTGGACTTAGTAGACATTTACAGAGTATTCCACACAACCACATCAGAATACACATTCTTCTCAGCTGCACATGGGACATTCTCCAAAATAGACCATATATTATCCCATAAAACATTCTTAAGTAAATGCAAAGGTATTGAAATTATCCCATGTGTAATATCTGACCACAGTGCACTGAAATTGGAAATTAATGGCAAAAGGAAATTGCAAAACCTGCATAAATATATGGAAATTAAATAACAACCTTTTGACTAACCAGTAGGCTACAGATGAACTTGAAGAAATAAAGCAATACCTACAATTGAATGAAACTACAAAACAATGTACTATAATCTATGGGATTCAATGAAAGTGGTTTTAAGAGGGGAATATATAGCAATAAATTGTCATATCAAGAAAACAGAATGAGCACAAATAAACAACCTAATGCTCCATCTCAAGCTTCTAGAAAAAGAAGAGCAAGTAAAGCTCATGGAAGAGAGGAAATTATAAGGATTAGAGCAGAAATCAATGTAATTGAAACTAAAAAAAAATACAAAGAATTAATGAATTAAAAAGCTGTTTTTTTGAGAGAATAAACCAAATTGACAAACCCCTAGCTAACCTTATCAAAAGAAAGAAAAGAAAAAACCCAAATTCATGCAATAAGAACTGAAAAGGGGGAAATTACTACAGATCCCATGGAAATTCAAAAGATCATGAGTACCTACTTTGAAAATCTCTACTCACATAGAGTGGAAAACATAGAGGAAATGGACAGATTCCTAGAAACATGAACTACCAAAGCTCAACCAAGAAGATATAGCAATTTTGAACAACCCAATATCAGCTATTGAAATTGAAAACATAATTAAAAACTTACCAACAAAGAAAAGCCCAGGTCCTGATGGATTCACAGCTGAATTCTACAAGAAATTTAGAGAAGATTTGATGCCAATACTCCTTAAACTCTTTAATGAAATTGAAAAGGAAGCAATCCTCCCTAAATCATTCCTGGAGGCAACTATAACTCTCATACCAAAACCAGAGAAAGACCCAACCAAAAAGGAGAACTATAGGCCAATTTCACTAACAAACATTGATGCAAAGATTCTCAATAAAATACTGGCAAATAGAATGCAGCAAATCATCAAGAAGATTATACATCATGACCAAGTGGGGTTCATTCCAGGAATGCAGGGATGGTTTAACATATGCAAATCAATAAATGTGATATACCACATCAACAGAGCCCAAAACAAAAACCACATGGTCATTTCAATAGATGCAGAAAAAGCTTTCAATAAAGTCTAACACATGTTCATGATAAAAACCCTTCAGAAACTCGGAATACATGGTGCCTACCTCAACCTTATAAAGGCCATCTATGACAAACCAACAGCCAACACTATACTAAATGGACAAAAACTGAAAGCTTTCACTTTAAAATCAGGAACAAGACAAGGATGTCCACTATCACCACTCCTTTTTAATATAGTTGTGGAAACACTAGCCAGGGCAATCAGACAAGAGAGAGAAATAAAAGGAATAGAGATAGGAAAGGAAGAAGTTAAATTATCACTATTTGCAGATGACATGATACTCTATATAGAAGACCCAAAAAACTCCATTAAAAGACTACTAGAGGTAATAAACAAGTTCAGCAGTGTAGCTGGATACAAAGTCAATACTCAAAAATCAATAGCATTCCTATATTCAAACAAAAAACTCACGGAGAGAGAAATTGTGGAAATATCGCTCTTTATAATAACATCTAAAAAAATGAAATATTAGGAATCAACCTAAGTAAAAATGTAAAAGACCTATATGCTGAAAATTATACTATCTTAGAAAAGGAGATTGAAGAGGATATTAGAAAATGGAAGGATATTCCTTGCTCTTGGCTAGGAAGAACCAACATTTTGAAAATGGCCATACTCCCAAAACTGTTATATAGATTTAATGCAATCCCAATCAAAATACCATTGACATACTTCACAGATCTAGATAAAACACTACTAAAATTCATTTGGAAACAGAAAAAACCTAGAATAGCAAAGGCAATTCTGTGCAACAAAGGCAAGGCAGGAGGCATCTCAATTCCTGACCTGAAACAGTACTATAAAGCCACAGTGATAAAATCAGCCTGGTACTGGCAAAGAAATAGACCTGAGGATCAATGAAACAGATTAGAAAATGCAAGCACAACTACAAAGACACTCAGCCACCTCATATTTGACAAAAGGGCTAAACATGTTCACTGGAAGGATAGCCTCTTTAATAAATGATGTTGGAAAAATTGGCTCTCCACATGCTGAAGACTGAAACTAGATCCATGCCTGTTACCATGCACACAACTAAAGTCTAAATGGATTAGGGACCTAAATATCAAAACAGAAACACTGAATCTACTGGAAGATAAGGTAGATAGAAGTCTTGGAGACACAGGGGTAGGCAGAGAATTCATGAACAAAATGCAAACTGCATGGGAAACACTTCAAAGAACCAACAACTGGGATCTCATATTATTGAAAAGTTTCTGCACTTCAAAGGAAATCACCAACAGAGTGAAAAGAAAACCCAGAGTGGGAAAGAATTTTAGCCAGCAACCCCACAGACAAAAAGACTTATATGCAGAATATATAAAGAACTGAAAAACATCAAGCCCCCCAAATTCAAAGACCCTCTCAAAAAATGGGCATCTGAGATGAACACACAGTTCTCAGAGGAAGATATACAAAAGGCAAATAAATACATAAAGAAATGTTCACCATCACTGGTCATTTGAGAAATGCAAATTAAAACAACACTGGGATTTCACCTCACTCCGGAAAGAATAGCTGCCATCAAGAAATCAACTGACAACAAATGTTGGCGAGGTTGTGGGGGAAAAAAGAACACTGCTCCACTGTTGGTGGGAATGTAGACTGGTGCAAGCACTATAGAAATCCATATGGAGAATTCTCAGAAGACTAGGACTGGAAGTTCTATTCAACCCAGCTATTCTCCTCCTGGGTATTTTCCCAGAAGAACTGAAAAGTTCACATCACAGTGATATATGTGCACCCATGTTCATAGCTGCACAATTTGTAATTGCTAAATCTTGGAAACAACCAAGATGCCCATCAACCACAGAGTGGTTGAAAAAGATGTGGTATTTTTATACAATGGAATATTACTTGGCTATAAAAAAGGATGATCTTGAGGCCTTCATAGGTAAATGGAGACAACTTGAGACTATCCTCATTAGTGAAATAAATAAGAATCATATTTATAAATATCACATTGTGTCTCTAGTGCAAAAAGTAACAAGAACTATAAGAATAACAAAACCCCAAATGTGTAAATTGCTATTGTAACAAAAAGGAAAAGAAAGTGCTTTAAGGGATATAACTGCATGTATGTTTGAGTGTGTAAAATAGATGAGCATATTGCTGAATCGTTGTTGGATCGTTGAGCAGAACTGTTAGCAGTCTCACTGTTTGAATGCCTACTATGTATCCTTTGATTTTGTGAACTATGTCCAAGATGACAATATGTAATTTATCAACTAGTGATTTCGTAGGGCTTTTTCCCCTTGTTTTTCCTTTTTCCCTTTGGAACTCTGTATTGTCGCTACCCTTTTTTCTGTTTTCTTTATTCTCTTTAAATAAAATTTAAAAAAAGAAGAAGTGTTGTGTGCATTTCCTGCTGTGTCATCTGTTAAGGGAACACAGACAGATAAGAACATTCCGGAGTTTGGGGTACAGTGGCAGCAATGAGCAGATCCCCGGAGTCTCTGAAGTTCCTCAGGGGATTGCTATCTCTGTTTAAAACCTGATGGACAAAGAGCTGAGGGAAGGCACTACAGGCAGGGGAGCACTCTGTTCCCAAGGTCATGAAGAGTCATCTGCATGCAAGAACTAACCTGGTTAAACACCCAGACCTACACAAAGAGAAGGGAGAAGACACGGGGAGACTGCGAGGATGGCCACCTTTGAATGTCATGTCTGTAATTTGCTCTAGATTTACTCAAAGGGGCTGTGGCATCATTACAAGAATTCTGAACCTGGTTTTAGCATGATTAGGTTGTATTTAAGTTTCATGAAAAAAAAAACTGGACTGGTACTTCCAAGCCCAGTTCAAGCACTAAATATACCGAGGTGTTTTGTTTTGTTCTTTTGTGGGGATGATTATTGGAATACACTTTAAAATCATTATCCACATGAAAGAAATTTATAACAGGATGAATGGACAAATCACAAAAGCCCTTCTGCCTTTAAAATATTCTATCTAGGTATTTTGAAAACATTTCAATTTTTATAATCTTGAGTCAAAGACCAACAACTATTACAACCACCAAAACCGAAACCACGTCCTTTAAATGTACTTGTTAATTACAACCAAAGGTAAAACTTTAAAACACTTAAAAACGTTCTCAGTAATTAGTTCAATTAAAAGCTTTGATTTCACTTTATGATTTATTCAATTTAATTTTATTTATAGCCTCTAAATACACAGAGATGTTGAAATATATTCTTTGACACAGAATTTGTGTTTCTATGAAAAAAAAGGGCTATTAAGCTACATCAATTACTTTTCTGGCTTAAATTAAAACCTTTTTTCCAATTATCTTTTAATTTACTTTTTAATTCCACATGCCATACAAAAAAATAAAAACAATATATGTAGAGTAAAACTCTCTTTTGGTGACCTATTGCTCCAAATCGGATTCTCTTTCTTGGCAGTGAGAATGATTAGCTGCTGCTATACCTTTTTGCTAAAATTTTTTTTAACAATTTGTATCTGATACAATTAAAATCTTAATATAGAATTTTGGCATAAAATAGAAATGAAAAATAACTATTAAAACATGTTGGCTTCTTGAATGTTAGTATGTTCTTTTAAAACGTTAAGCATAAAATGAAGAATTTAAACCAGGCACGGTGGTACAGGCCTACAACTCCAGTACCTTAGGAAGCTGAAGCAGGAGGATCACAGTTCGAGCCCAGCCTGGGTAACCTGATGACTTGGGGAGCCCCTGTCCCAAAATCAAAAAGCAAATACAAAGGTGTGGGATAGATCTCAGTGTGAAGCTCTCAGCTCTATTCCTAGTATCTCAGGGAAAAGGAAAGAGATGATTTAGTGATTATTACTACTAATCAAGTGTTTTAAAAATGTGTTTAATTTGCTTGCAAATATATAAGAACCTTTAAAAATACTGAAATACAGACACTGGAATATATAAAATTATTGTTGTCACCAGTTCAACATATATGTGTAAAAGTTCTCTTGCTAGCTTATCTAGTAATCAGCATCTTTTAAATCACAGACTTACAGCAGCTTTTCGCTACAATATTGCTGCCTGGATTCCTTTAACTGAAAAATAAAGAAATTCTAAGCGCACTCGCATAGGATTATTAGGAAGACTGAACAGTCTGGATATCCCGACCAGGGCAGCAAGGTCCTTCTGGGCCCGCTCTCCCCGGGGACTGGCAGCGGGCAGAGCTACACACTCTGCAACCCCGGCCGGGCGGAGGCAGGGGAACCAGAGCAGTGCCGCCAAGCGAGGGTGTTCTGTGACTTGGGTGGATTAGATGTCTTTCCACCTCGGTAGGTTTAGCAAGATCTAAATGCAATGGAAGTCAACATACCTGTGTGCGAGGCACAGCCCTTGGAGAAAGCGTGGGTGAAGTCTGAGCAATACTTGCAATACAAAAGCACCACTTTCACGGGTATATCAACACAGTCAAAATAAAGGGGAAAGAACCTGACAGCAAATTTACAGAGTAAGGTCATTTTTAATCATTTAGACCCGTCCCACAGAAAGAAGCCACTGGTCTCAGCATCCTCCCAAAGCTTCCTACGCTAACCTTCACTCTACACTTGCGATTTTAGGCTTCCGGTCGCCGATTACACCGGCACTCCGCCTCCCGGTGTTGTATTTTGACACTGATTTAAAAAAAAAAAAAATCAAGCTATTTTCTCTGTATGGTTTTATCAAAACATTACAGATTCACAGTGTTAAAGGGATTCTGAACCTCAGCACTGTAGTAGAACCTCAGATACACAATTTCTAATGCAATGCACTTGACGGTCTAAAACGAGGTTTAGAGTTAGTTTTTCAGCTTAACCTTCTCAAATGATAAATGTTTTCAAAACTAAAGCAAATGATTTGCAATAAACATGGATTGTTTCTGGTGTAAGTTAGTTCATCCAGAAGTTTCCAACGTGTGTACACAGCAGTTACACACACGCACAAACTCTATCACTCCCAGGGACGATGAGGAGCGGGAGAGGCTGTCGCTCCAGCCAGAGCTGGTCAGAGGGACTCGGGAACCTCTCTTAGAAACTGTGACCTGGTGCGGAGCTGGACGGGCGGTTCCTGTGGGGAAGAAGGGACACAAGTCTGTGCAAACCTGACTGCTGGCAAGCACACTTTCACCAGCGCCAAAGGAGTTCCTTTTTTAGTTTTTTCAAGGATTTTTCACTTATGTTCTTTCATCTAATCTTTGCAATTACCTTATAAGGTAATAATGAAGAAAAGTGGCCCAGAAAAATCTCCAAACTGGGCAGTAACTGCTATAAACATCCAAGAGAATGTGTTAGGCAGGGCTCCCTTTCCCTCTGTCAAAGAACCGGACCTCAGGGATGCGTCTCTGTAAAATCATCAACAACAAAGCCTTAAAGGTTTGTTCTGTGCAGTGTACCCTCTCCCACCTCTCTCTCTCTCTCTCTCTCTCTCTCTCTCTCTCTCTCTCTCTCTCTGTCTCTCTGTCTGTCTCTCTCTCTCTCTCTCACACACACACACACACACACACACACACACACACACACAGTCAATGGGGTTGCCAAGCAACCCTGCTAACACTTAGGACATCTCAGAGGTCCAAACTCCATGACGTAAGCTAGTGAAGTACAGTGCTGTCACACAGTTTAGCTCAGGACAAGTAACACAAATCAGACACCAGAAAGGCATGGACCGTCTTTTCTAGATGATGTTCATTTCTAACAATAGCCTAAGAGAGACGGGACTTTTGGCAGCTGCTTAACATCAACTGTGTAGCTCTCTCTTGCCTTCTGATCATAGCAAACAAAGCTATCGAACAGCTCAGGGGGAAAAGACAACTGAGGCTGTAGGCACACTGCTAAGGAAATCTCCAGAACTGGAAGGCACAGGAGACAGAGGCAGTCTGGGCTCTGCTCTTCAAATTACTATGCGTGTTGAACAAGGAGCGTAACATTACACCACTGCTCCTAGGAACTAAGCAGTTCCCTCTAAGAGACAGGGGTACAAATTTAAGATGAAAGAAGATTCCTGTAACACTAAATCTGTACAGGAAGATCCACTAAATTCATACATCTATTTACTTTTCTTGGCTCCATCCACTAAAGCAATGACAATCCAAGTGGTGATGAATTTACCATACCTTAATTTCTCATTTCCTCCTGAAAGGAACCACAGGTATTTAGAAAAATGGTCAATTCCAAAAGTTCCAAGTGGATTTAGGATATTCTGTAATATCGTAGACAGTGATGAAGCCATGCCAGGAAGGCTATGAAGCATTCTCAGTGGCATTCATTTGAGGCCACTTGAGCATCAAGAAGAACACAACCATGGTAGATTACATGGTAGATTACAGGACATTATTATTATTAAAAAAAAGTAAGTGATTTCAAGAAGTGTATGCTGAGCACAATGGCAAAGATTTGCAATCCTCTCTACACTGCAGACTGAGGTGAAAGATTTTTAAGGTTAGCCTCAAAGTTTTAAGGTTAACCTGAGTAACACAGTGAAAACTCAATTTAAAAAAAAAGGAGAAAGTGTGGAGTGAAAGAGAAAGAGAACCACATCAGAATGCCAGCTGGTTAGGCACGGTGGCGTGGTGCCCACTGTGCCTCTTGGAAGGGGCACTATGAAACCAGCCTGGGCAACATGGCGAGACTGTCATGTGGAAGAAACAATATAAAATGTCCCCGTCTTTTAACTCTCGATGTAATTGATTTAAATTAACATCACTGCATACTAAAAAGCTGTAGAAAATATCTTTGAAAGCATTACACCACAGATTACTATGAAACATAATAAGCCTTTACAGTGCAGAGATGTGAAAGTCATCACTTCAATGAAGTAATCAATTATCATAAATACCGAAGCAACTTGTATTATATACCCCTTAGCTGTAATGCAAAATAAGTACACAACTTCTTATATGAATTGCTTAACCATGTAATGATCAGTTAACAGATTCATTTCTGACAATGAAAGGACTATCGATAATTATACCAAAACAATAAGTAAAACTTGAAGTGAATTTATTGTTACTTCTAAGTATACTACCCAAGCATATTTAAACTGCACATAATGTTAAGATACTTAAACAACTGACCTGTCCCCTCACAAAATCTAAGTCACAGGAAAAAAAAAATAGAAGGAAGAAACTGTCTTAAAGGAGACTAACTAAAGATATAGAATAAACAAATGAAATGAGAGGAGTTTAAATTATGAATCAAGGGTGAAAAAACTACAAGAGAGATTTTTGGATCAATTACTGAAATTTGAATACAAACTGTATGTGAGATGATAGTATGTAATTTTGTTAATTTTTGTAGAGTGATAATGGTACTGTATTAAAAATGGAGGAAAATATTCTTACTTTTAAAAGATGCATACTGAAGTATTTAAGGGTGAAATATTGCAAAGCCTGCCGCTTTGAATGCTTCAATTAAATATATATATAATATATAATAGAAATACATACATACACATAGAATATAGAAAGAAATGAATGCACAAACACTGACACTAAATGCAATTCTTTCAATGTCTGCACCAGGAGAATTCTAAGTCGGCCATTTTTAAGAGCAGGAAGAGACGTTTTCTCACCCTGAAGCCGCTCGTCCGTGACTATCTTGTTGGTCTGGTTCCAGGTGCTGTCGATGAAGATTACTCTTTTCAGTGCTGGACCCTTGCATTTGCTGTCATTTAAATCGCAGCGCTCCTCCTCTTCAGTTTTCTTGCGTTTAAAAGATGGCCTCTCAAGGTCATCAGTTTTGTCTTTATTTTGAATCCTTTTTTGCAGATGAAAAGAAATATCTTTTATTGAGACAGACTGAGGACCAGGAAAAATAAGTGCTACCTAAAACAGAGAAATTCAGGTTAGCCATGTGCTACTGTGCGTTTCACCATAAATTCTGATTGACTTAGAACTTTAGGGAAAAAATATATCAAATATCTGGGAAGTAAGCATTAGGTTGATTCTAGTATAGGCAGTTTTCCTACATGTATGGCGAAGTTTTTGGCTCTTCCTAATAATTTATAATCATAACACATTACCTAAAAGTATTATTTCAAAATAAGTTACTTACTGATTGACAGGGCAGTGCTAATAGTACCTTAAATCAAGGAACTAACATTTTACAAAAAGGCAAGTACATGATACTTGCCAGTACGGATGGGAGGGTTAAGGAGTACAGTACGCTCTATTTAATCATTATAAACAGTATCGAGCGGAATAGGAAACAAACATATTCCTAGATCCGAAACTCAGGTATCATTTACAAACACAACTTTCTAAATAAATTCAATTATATAGACAAGTAGGTAGGAAGACAGAGGTATATGAGATAGGAAAGTAAAAATTTTACCAAGTTCCTTCTGGAACAAACGAATGTATTAATTTTTAATTTTGTTTCTATATTAACCACATCTAAAGACAGCGTGTGTGAAGCCTAAAAGGGTTTACATGCTTCTTTAGAAGTACATAAGGCCTCATTTTTTTTGAGATCTATTATATAATCATTTATCAGCAAGAAGACCAGGAATATCCCACTCATGTGACAATTTTGACTGTGTGAAAATCAATTAAGAGTGTAAAAATGCACAAGACATTTGGGCAGCCAAAAGAAATATTACAAAGGCTACGTGTTAATGCTCTCAATTTAAGGAGGATTTGCAAATCATTCTAACTCTCAGTCTTTATTTTCTTCTTATGGAGACATTCCAACAACATTTCTAATTTGGTTGCCAGTTTGTACTGAATTAGACCATCTACTGATAATATAATAGAGGCAACAGAAAGGTGAGGGGAAAAAGAGAAAACAGGCATAGTAATACTGGCCAAGAATAAAATCCTGAAAAGATGAAGCAGGAAAACTATTAAAAATTCACATAAGACTTAAGAAAGTATGTGAGTTTGGGATCATTTGACCTTTGAAAATATCAATGAAGATGCATATTGATTAATGTTAATGAGCATAAAACCAGACATTAAAAAAAACCAATAAATTATGTTCATGCAAATTCAGAGAGGAAATTGGGAGTTAGAAATCCATTTTTATATTCATTTTGAAAACTTGTAAAAAAAAATCTGCCTACTTCATGGTCCTTTTCTTCATATTCTGGAATACAAGGGTATGTATAAATGTTTACAAATTCAGGTGCTAAGAGTTTAGCATGGATAGCAGTGCTTTTGCCATCTGTTTCATTTGGATGTTTAATGATGTCAATCTTCAGAGGCAGCTAAAATAAAAAAAAGGACAAATATGTTTAATAAAAATGTGTGTTTAAAGCTAATAGTAAGCTCACAGCAAGTTCTAAAGTCATACTTTTCTAGACCAGAATATAAAGAATGGTAGAAGTTCTAAAGCAAACCCACATTTCTTCCTCAGTGTTGTTAATCATGTACTAGAACAATTATTTTCAACTTATTTAACATATAATCTGCTCTTAAAATAAAGTTCCAATGTTATTCTCATCCAGATTATATGGGTATTGAGTCCAAACCCTCATATTTCAGTATCGATGCCAAGAACATATTTTATAGTTCCTATAAACTCTAGGTTTGTTTATTTTATGCTATTTCAAAGGGAAATTCAACTTTGAGTCTGACTTCAAAAATTTAAGTTGAAATTCCATTCTACTCCCTTTCAGATCAGAAGTATTAACCTTTATTATGAATACTGTGATTTTCAGCAGCACATTTTAACAACACAAATAATTACCAATTAAAAACACAGTCACAGAATAGGTCTAAAAGGTATAATCTATATGACAAATAACTCTCTTCAAAATTATCTTGCCCAAATATTTCCCTTAAAGTTCATAATTTGTTAAGGATTACATAATGTATCTGTGCAAAACTCTCTTCAACTTGTTGAATGAGATTTTTCTGTTTCTTCACCTGCCTGGGTTTAGCTCTCTTTCTAATGCCCATACAAGTCCTATACTTGGCCACGGTGCTCAGATGAAAGTTGAGTCCATCTCCACTGTGCAGAAGCAAACCTCCCAAGATGAGCTCTGCACTTCGGACCTTAAGGGGACTTTGTTCTATGCAAGGTGCTCTCCCCGACCTTCAGACCTGCATCAGACACTGGGGAGGCAGGGTTCTAGGCTTCACTGGAACCGCGCAATGATTTTACCTTGGAATACAAAGCTGTGTTTCCTGTGTTTAAAAGTACACCTACAAGAAGTACATGATCTAACACTGAATGTAATTTACAACCAGTCACAAAAATCAAGACCACGACCTTCCACGGCTAAGTCTTCTAGCTTCCTCTCCTGTCCTCCTCCCCATCAGCCACTGCCCCTACTCCTTGGATAATGAGCTGCTCTTTAGAGCAGCATGCATTTTCCTGAATTTTATATAAACGGAACCACTGACCATGCACTCATCTGCCTTCTGTAACTTAGAATAATTATTTTAAGATTCATCCGTGTCATTAGGCTCTAAGCTACTTTTACAACAGCAGTTGTTGTCTACAACTGAGACCCTATTTCCTATTTTTTTCTTTCTAGACAGTTATGTGAGCACAGTATGGTATAACTAATAAACGGTAGAAGGACCCTTGCTCACAAATTAGTACCTCAAATAATTTTAAATTATGGTTTCAAAGACTATCATTTCCTGCCCTCTCCACTGAGGCCTAGTGATCATATATAAACTAGAGCCAACTGTTCAAATTGTCAAACCAACATCTAGCTGTAGAAAATGTACCATGTAAGTAGGCAGTTCACAAGTTTTTGTTTTTTTATTTTTTTTTAACTTTATTTACATCCATCTACCTCTGGCCGCTACTCAGTCTCAGTTGACACTAAGTTGACACCATATTTACTCTCTCCCCATGTCTCTGAGTACCAGGCCAGCATTATCTTATCCTAGGGAAAGAATAGAAGGGAAGGGAAGGGAAGGGAAGGGAAGGGAAGGGAAGGGAAGGGAAGGGAAGGGAAAAGAGAACAGGAGAAAAAGAACAAAAACAGGTGGTGATAAGGTGTTCTATTATAAATAACACTGATTTCTTTTATGACTGGGTAGAGTTGAAAATTACAAAAGCTATCACCAACCAATATCCTGGCTACTTTAGAAGACAGAATTTATATCAAGAACACAGGACTGTTATTAATTAATTTTATAAGTCATGCACTTAGACTATTTTAAAAAACAACACAATAAGGGAAACTTTTATGGACTATAATCTATAAGTGTAAAACAATTATGCAAAACTTGTGACCCTGAGCTCTCCAATTGAGTTGACCTGAGATTTCTGACACTATGAAACCACAGCATAGAAACAGAACAAATTAAGGAAAATATGTTCCAGTTCACACATTTTACAGAAAGATATTTTTAAAAATGACAGAGTACAGAAGGTAGTTGAAGTAGAGGTCACGTTTTTTGGAGGGGGAGGTTATCGGGGATCAAACGCATGACCTCGCACTTGCCAGGCAGACACTGATGCCACTGAGCTGAAATCCCTGGCCCTGAAGGTGTCGTTTTTGAATATGTAAAAGATATCAATGGGTCCTCTAATAATTATGTTTTCTACTACAGATGTACTACAAATCTTTCTGCCCAAATATACTAAAGTCCTATTGGCAGGGAGACTCAAGCATTTTTTTCTTGTGATTATCATCTTTCCAAAAACACAAAAAAGAAAGCCTTGTAAAGTAATCTTTTAAGACTCCAATAAAATTGAATTTTTGTACCATTTAATTCTTTTTTTTTTGTACCAGGGATAGAACTCATGACCTTAGGCTGCCAGACAGGCACTTGTGCTGCTAAATCCCTAGCACTGTATCATTTAATTCTTTTCTCCCCTTCTTGAACAACCCTAAGAGCACTATTTATCTTTTTAAATGCATTTTTATTGATTTAAGAAATTCATGCTCCACATTAAAATATAAGTATTTATGAATTTATTCTCTAAACCAAAATGTAAAGTTTGGGAGACTTATTCATTATGTTATCCTCCTTCCCAAGTGGGCTATGCAAAGGCAAATGCTGAATGACTTGTTAAAGATAAGCCAGTACTCGGGGAGGTTTAGGCAAAATGATCAGAGATTCAAGCTCCACCTAGACAACTCAGTGAGACGTTGTCTCAAAAATAAAAATTTTTAAAAGTCTAGGGATGTAGCTCAGTTCAAAGGTCCTGGGTTCAATCCCCAGTACAACAACATATATAGTAGCAATTAGAAAGAACATTTTATAGTTTTATTACTATTAATGTATGTTAATAAAACAAATTTTATATGTGACCACTAAAATACTTTAGAAAATTCTGCACCATCCAGACCACTCAGAATGGATCATACACTCAGCATAGTATTTTTAATCATTTCTATCAAATGGTGGACACTGGCCTGCTGACTTAGAAGAATAGAATTCTACAAAAATATCATCCCTATAAATACATCACTGGCTTTTATTTTTTCTGATCTGCAATCCTTTCTGAACACAACACCTCTTCAGATAAAATTGGAATGAAATGCTTTCTTTATGTGCCTATGGCATAGGCAGAATACAGACTAATTCTGTGCATAGTCAAAAGTCATGAAGTGTAACCAATTCCCATAAGATAATGGGAAACAGTAAAAAGTTATTAATCTCAAGCTCTCAGTTTTTCTGAGCAAACTGTAAAGGTATTTCTCTATTCTTGGCCAGCAAACTTTCCATCCTTCTGAATGTTAGATTCCTGAGAAGACCACAGCTTTGCAAAGATGACACATAAGTTAAACTAAAATTCAAGTTGCAAAATGAGTGAAAAGTGCTTTTCATATTTCAAATTAAAAGCACAATAACTATTTTGGAATACAGTTGCAATTTACTTCCTCACTGGCAAGTCCTAAAGGGACCATATACAAAATACAGTCTCTCTAAAGTCCAACAGATGCCAATCACCTTTTATATGTTATTTGATTACTCCTAACATTTGGATCAGTGCTAGACAAGTTAAGACTTTATGCAATAAATTCTCTGATTATGTAAGCATAATAATCTATGGACAGACATCACAGCTACACAAAAGTAGTCTTGGAAAGCACCAAATGTGTAACAGCAACCAATTCAAATCAACTTTTAAATCTGGCTTAAAATCACTATACCAGCACAAAGAATAGGCTTTACTCCTTCATATTTTAGTTTAGTTGAGCTTAGGTTATTGTCATCTGTTCCATTTTTACACACAGCATGGGGCTAAGTCACAAAAACCTAGGTGAAAATGAGCACTAGTTAGAGGAGAACAGTGTTTTCTCAAGGGCAGTCAAATAACCTGAGGCTGTTTTTGAAACTTCAAGTAAGCTTCTGAACTTGTCTTACCAGTATTCATGCTTACATCACACTTCTCCCCCCTTATCTGTAAGCAATAACTATTCATTTCATTTCATTAAAATACCAATTGTTTCAGATTCAAGCATTTTTCCAAACACAAAAAAATGCTAAATCTAACCTGTAGGACTGAATTTTTCACTAAGACAACCCATTTGCCTAATGACATTATTTATTGAGTTTATCAATTATATTAGAACACAGAGGTGTGAAACATCTTTCCAAAATCTATTTTCCTACTTTTGAACAAGTTCCGTACTGACCTTCACAAGAGGAATCTGTCCAACTGGTACATTTTCAACGGGGACATAACACGTGTAACAGTAAAACATCCTTGAGCCTCCACACTTGACACATTTTGACCTCCCACTTTGCTGAGCTTTTTGAAGAATTTCTTGAGATGCTAAGCACAAGTTTTGAAGGGGATCTTCTGAAGTGATGAGGGTAGTCTGTGACTGTTTTGTTTCCACGAATTTGGCAGTATTTTCTTCACTTTCTTTAAGAAATCCAGATGGACTGACAGACATTCTTCTTTCAAGTCACAGTTTAAGATCTATTTCTAAAACACATAACACAGGTGCACTATTTAAACAAAAGAAGTAGGAGCAAAATAAAAACAAAAATATTACTCATTGTCTCTGAGACAAAATTACTCACTTTCATTTACAACTATGTGTAGTCTTAGAACTATTAACAAATACCAGTGAGTTTTAAAACCACTAAATTGGCACACCTTAAAAATAAAAAGAAGCAATAAACTAAAAAACAAAAAACAAAAACAAAACAAAACAAAACAAAAAAACTACAGTTATCCTTTTGGACCATTCCTTCCATAAAAGGTAAGTACTATCTTAGAAAAATACTTCCAGTATAAAGTTTAGGTACCAACAATCCATTTTTCTAGTACCTTTTTTTGTTTTAGAGATGGCAATTATGTTTTATAAATATTAGGAATTCAATGATTGTATGCCAGTGTCAGGCATATTTAACTCTGTGGACTCTAACTCTGAATTAACATTACAGGGCTGGACACTAAATTCCATGGTGAACTCCAGTGAAATTACAAGGCTGTAGTAGTAACAATAAAAGTTAGTTTGACGCCATGATATACAACCCCTTCCACAAGGTAGGTCGTACAAATTCTAAGTTTAAATTCTCGCATTAACTTTGCCCATCCCTACTTCAGAAAGAGCTCAGCCGCTCGTCAGGAGGAAGGAATGTCCAGGCATCTAACAAACAGGCCTTGCTGAGATTCGCCATCCAGGCAACTAGCAATTGCGTCTATCTCAAAGTGGGAGGTTAGGAAGCTTCTGGACAGCTGAACACAGAGAGGCCACAGAAAGGCAAACAGGGCCAGGTGACAGGTGGGGAGCACACCCCAACTCCACAGAGATGAAGCCCCTGCACCAGGAAACCTCCAGACTTCTCCCTTTATATCTCTTCATCTGGCTGTATACCTGTATTCTCCAAATACAAGTACAGACTCTCCCTGGATTCTGGGAGCCCCTCTAGCAAGCTGAATCTGAGGAGACGATTATGGAAAGCCCATGTGTAGCTTCCCATAAAATGTTCTGGAGGTCCAGACTCACAATCGGGTCTGAAGCTGGGGCTGTCTTGAAATGTAAACCCTCAACTGTAGGCTCTGACACTATCTCCAGCTACAGTCAGAACTGCATTAAATTAAGGATTCCCAACTGGCATCCACTGCAGAACTGCTTGCATGCTGGGGAGAAGAAATCCATAAAGCATTTGAGGTTACAGTTTTCCATGTTGACTGTGGTGTGAGAGCAGAGAAAAAGTAAGACACTTGTTTTTCCTAACACAGATATGTTTCAAAATACATATTCTTCTCTAACTTAAAACATACCACTAAAAAAATGAGACATCTATTACCAATTATAATTTGTAAAATATCCCACAATGTGAAGTACATGATCTTAGAAGTTTTCAATTTTTAAGAGTAACATTCAATGTATAATGCTTTTTAAAAATACATTACACCATTCAAACTTTTTAGTAGTAGAAATAATAAAATAACATTCCTGCTTAATATTGTCTTCAAAGAAGGGTGATGGCTGCCAAAATCATAACTTGCATGCCCTGGATGCAAGATATCTTCCAAGAGAGAAAAGAGACTGAGGCGCTATTGATTTGACATGCATTCCACAGCTGTAAAATGATTCTCATACTACAGGGCTGATAGTATTGTGGAGTGTATGAAGTTTCTGAGTACAAACACTAACAGGAGAAAGGCTGTGACTCTAACCGGAAATCTTTTGCAGTCTCTCAAACAGAAAGTGAGCAACAAGTCCAGACAGACATAAAACACAATTTGCTAAGTTTGTGATGATAACTTAATTACTCAAAAGTTGTTTTGTTTTGGATTGTAAATCCTAGTGAATTTGAGATTCAAATGAAGAAATGTAAAGAAAAGAATGTGGCTCACCGAAGGAAAGTGTACTTGCCAAATTTACCCAAGAAAACCAAAACACAACAGTAAGTATTTTTGTTGCACAGTGATTAGGCACAGATTTACATCTGAGGTGGTTGAAAGGCAGTAATATTTGAAACTGATGGTCCAGTCCCTTTTCTGCCTCACAAATGAAAAATACTATTTACTTTAGATTGCTACTCTGAGTCTTGTCAACATGCCCTTAGAGACCAGGAGAGTTCAAGGTATTGAGTTGCCTCCTGTTCTTGGAGTTTCAGAAGCCTTTGGGGAAAACATGAACATTTTGTGGCGTATCCCTAGAAAATGCATACGGCAGAACCATATTTTCCACACAACTGTAGGTGTTTTGCAAAATCCAATTACAGGTCCAAGAAAAGACATTCTGACTAAGATATAAAATTCCCTTTAAGGACAGAAGTCACCTTAAAAGTTGGGGAAGAAGGCAAGCATGGTGGCTATAACCCCAGCATTCTGGGAGGCTGAGGCAAGATGGACAAGTTTGAGCCTAGTTTTGACAATTTACTCAGCAAAACACTGTCTCAAACTAATAAGCGTGTGCTGAATGTGAAGTTTAGCGTGAAGGCCTTAGGTTCAACCTCGTGCTCCAAAAAGTTTGAGACGAGCTCCTGTTATTGCAACTGCTGATGGACAAAGTATCAGCTATGGCAAACCAAGAAAGTCCAGCACTGTAGCATTCAGAAAGCTAATTATGTTTCATCTACATTTGATTCAGACTGTTCCTGTGTCACCTCTGGTTCCTCCTGAGAACTATTTTAAAGCTGTAACAGTTCTGAGTTATTCAGAGCATGGGACTTATCCTAAAAAGGACTAGACTAACACAATACGACTTCACTTCCCTGGGTAGTGTGGCAGCTACTTGCTGGTTCTGCACGTGGAACCAATGGGTCTAGACACAGAGGGGTTGAAGAATGCATTTCCTGTGGATACTATCAAAGTCAGTGTGATGCTCTGATAGTCAACTACAAACTACCTAGTGAGTTTTTGGAAACAGAACACGCAAAGTGTACTGTCTTTTGAGATGTCTCAAGAAATGCAACCCTGAATTTTGCAGGTCTTTCACTCACATTAACTAAATAGAGAAGGGAAGCCTTCCTCTGCAAAATCAAACAACACAAATGCCTGCGAGAAGACAAAGGAAAATGTCTGACTCACTAACTCACTATCCACTCTCACCTAAGGCAGAGGTGGCTACAGAAGAGGCCAGCAGCTGTGAATCATGGACAGCTCCCTGCAAAAGTCTGAAATCTTGCAAGCAGGGCATGTGCCTTGGCCTAGCTAATACCTTGCCTCAAATGTGCACAAGGAATTTATTGCAAATGTTGTCACTCAAAACCTTCAAACTGTACTTGTTTTGTTATCACTGAAAATGTGTTCAGGAATATAACTAGAGTTGTGGGGGCTAAAAAGACTTAGAAAACATCATGGCTGTTGCTGAGGAACAGACAAATAGTTTTAGCACCTCAGTGGTACATCCATCATTCTATGATTTAGGCTGGAAAACTCCTTCTAGCAGTTTTCAAACAAAACAAAACAAAAACTAATTATACTCATGAAGTCACATCATTTCTACTTTGCACACGACCTTCTATTTTCAGACCCAAAGTCAGGATTCTAATTCATTTCTTTGATAGCTCATAAGTAAACCAGAGTAGTCTCTTCTGCCTCTTCTCTTCTGACTGAGTACTGGTTTCACACATTTGATGTGGAAAGACGTACTTGGTATAAAGGAAATTTTCAGTGAAGCTCGAATCCTACAATTCTTTCCTGATCTTATGTATTCCTGATTCTTGTGAAATAGAAGGAATTCTACACGTATTTCCTAAGCAAACAAAGCCATTCTGCAAAGTTATATAGTATGCACAGTGCTACAGGTGTACCTCACAAACTACCTTTATGGGCCATCTGCAGCCTGGCACAAATGGCAGCTTGGTCACTTTTTTGTTTTCCACTGTGAAACAATAAAGGAAAAGACTCCTAGTTTTTCCATCATAGTAAGTTAACCTGCCACACTAGGACTTGTGTAAAATCCTCCTGTCCTTTATTGTGAACCAATTCAGTGCTACTTAAAACCCAATTCAAATTTCTTTCTGGAATATTTTAAAAATTTTACTAGTACATGTTTACAGTACATAGTACTTGCAGCCATTTTAGGGAGTAGGTGTATGTATTTAATATATGTTAATTCTCTCCCCCACCCCATTTGTGGATCCCCTTTCCATTACCAAAGGATCTACCTTCCTGTTTCCTACCGCCTATCTTAAGAACTGGTCGTCTAATATACACAGATCCAACATTTGGTTTTTTTAAAAAATTCAAGAAACCAGTGCTTTTCATAGTGGACTGACATTTCTGCACATAGCACCCACCATGGAGTGGGCACTGTCTGGTCTGTTTCCATGGTGCCCAAACAGTCCTTCAGGCTGCGACCTCTAGTACCGATTTTACCGTCGTCGGGGCACCGGCCCCTGGAAGTGTCAGCGCGTCACTCGGTGCCGTTTCCCGGCCCCAAGGACACCGGCCCGGCCCGCCCGCCCGGCCGGACCTCCCGCTCCCCGCCCGGGAGGCCTGCGAAGGCCGGAAAGGATGCGGTTTCTGGGGCCTGACTTGGAAGGCCAGGCTTTTCCTGGGTGCAAAGCTGGAAAAGCACTGTTTGGGGGATGGGGGAGGAGAAACGAGGGCGCCTTCTCCCCCACGGGGCCCTCCACGTCGGACGAGAGCGATCGCCCGCGCAGACAAAGGGTCCCGTTCTAGGGGACACCGGCGCGATCTCCGCTGGGGTCCTGACACGCGAGGGTCACTGCCCTGGCCACGGGCCCCGCCGGACCCCGGCATCAGCCCCGGGGACCCGGAGGGACTCAGACCTGTACAGCCCGCCAGGCCGCGCGGCTCCACGCGTCTTCAGCTCCACCCGGCCCAGGCGCGCGCCGGACAGCAGGGCGACGGACCGGCGGAGCGCTTTCGGGGAGACACCGGTGGGCGGGCCCAGGCCGTTGCTAGGGCCGTTGCTGGGGCCGTTGCCGGGGCCGGGCACTGCGCAGGCGCTGCGGCGAAGGCAGCGGTCTGGGACGGCGGCGGGGCGGAGCTAGAAGGCGGCGGGCGGTGTGGCCGGCTGCCGGCCTCCCGTGCCGGCCCAGGTGGCGTAGCGGCGCCTCACTACCTGCTGCCTTAAGCTGAGCGCTCGGCTTCTGCGAGGAAGTTCCAGATAACTTGCCGGGCGTAGCTGCAGTGAGTTGTGCCGACCTCCGAAACAGCGTTGTCCCAGGGCCCCACACGTTTTAGGTGCGCGAACTTGGTCCGGTTCCTTTTGTGATGGGCTGTTCTTTTCTTTCTTTCTTTCCCACCCCCCCCTTTTGAGACAGGGTCTCACTATGCAGTTCAGACTGGTCTTCAGCTCACTTTGTACCCTAGGCTGGTCTGGAACTCACAACGATCCTCCTGCCTCAGCCTCCTGAGTGCTGGAATTAGGGGCATGCGCTGTACTAAATCTCTCGCGCGCCTAGTAGTAATTACAAAGAACGTTTGAAAGGCAGCATCGTTTATGGGTTAATGGTGAAGCCACTGTCGGTTCCCCATCCCCAAAGAACCCCAAAGCGAAGGAGTGCTTGTGAGCAATCCTGAGATTCGGGAACATGGGAGTCAGATATTGAATGGGGAGCTGTGGATTTAGCAGGCGGGACATGAAGGACAGGCCCCTGTACATGAAATACAGCATGAATAACCATTTATTAATTTCATAAGAATTTCCACTAGAGAAAATTCTGGTAATGGATTCGGGGTCAGTGGTTTTCAACTGCAAAACGGTGTTGTGCAGGATGTGGTGGGGTGGAGGTGGGTCCCCTGGGCAAGGACTTCTAGTGAAAACTGCCCCTCTTAAATAATGAATGCAGAGCCGAAGTATCCGTGCATGGCACTTAGACAAGTATTGCTTTCCATTCTATAGATGCACGTACGCGTGCACTGCTTCGTATTTATAAAACATTTCTTTTTTGAGGGTGCAGAGGTACAGGAATCAAACTCATGACCTTACACTTGCCAGGCAAGCACTTATGCCGCTGAGCTTTATCCTACGCCCCTAAGATGTGTTTCTTGTTCTGTGATACTCTGAAAGGTTTTAAGCCACTGATGTAGGAGAAAGATGAACTCTGTGGGCAGAGAAAACAGCAGTGGCAAAGTCTGTAAACCAGAAACGAACAATTCATATCCATTTTTTTTTAACTTAGCTCTTAGTTGTATCAAAGCTTTTCAGTTGCACAAATTTAAAAATGCATGATTTTATTTACTAGAGTACTAAAACTTGGCAGCCTGGAACTACCATTTTGTTAAAATGGTGAGTTCTGGGGTTAGTAGATCACGCTAGATCGGATTTGCTCTGATAACAGGAAAACCAGGTTTGCTGCTGGTAGCAGAGCTCCTGTTTACAGCCTCTTCATGGAGCCTGAACTGCATCTAGCGGAGTAGCTCAGGCTCTGTGAACTGCCCCCTTTCCACCCAACCTCCGGAAGTAACACAGTGTTACTTTGAGAATTTGAAACAGACCTTTACAAATTTTTAACATTAAGGATTTTTAACATTTAAAAGTTTCTGCACAGCAAAGGAAACAACCAATAGAGTGAAGAGACAACCTCCAGAATGGGAAAAATTTTTGGCAGCTATTCCTTGGACAGAGAACTGAATATCTGGGATATATAAAGAACTAAAAAAAAAAAAAATAGACGCTGTAAAATAAAAGACCAAATGAAAAAATGGGCATCTGAAATGACTAGCTCCTTCTCAGAAGAAGTACAAATGCCTAAGAAATACATAAAAAGATGTTCGGCATCTCTGGCCATTAGAGAAACGCAAATTAAAACAACACTGAGAGTCCAGTTCACTCCAGAATGAATGGCCAGGATCAAGAAATCAAATAACAACAAATTCTGGTGAGGCTGCAGGGAAGAAGGAAGCCTTCTTATATCCATTATTAAAGTCCATATGAAAATGCCTCAGAAAACTAAAACTAGACATTCCTTTTGACCCAGCTATTCTCCTTCTAGGTATCTTCCCCAGACAGTTAAAAGATACCCAGTTATAGTGATGCATGTGTACCCATGTTATCGCAGCACAGTTCACACGAGCTAGCACTTAGACGTGGCCTATGTGGTTAGCAGCAGGTGAATGGATAAAAAAAACGTGGTTTATACACAGTGAATTACTCCTCTGCCATCAAGAAGGATAAACTTGAGTCATTTTTTAACAAAATGGATGCACCGTGAGACCATAATGCTAAGTGAAGTAAAGCAGACATAGGTTAAATATTGCAGTTTCTCTTATAAGAGGAACCTATAGTATAAATAAGGAGCAAAATAAAAAATAGCTAACAGGAAGTAGGGAGATAGTTTTTGCAAAAGGGAAGGGAACCAAGAGATGGAAGGAGGGGCTCAAAGGGGAGGGGAAGGAGAGGGGAGCGGAAGAGGAGGAAAAGAGAATCAGAATGAGCTGTATGCATGTACTGGTGCCCCATGAGGAATGTGGCCACTATTTACGTCAAACTGGTACTCAGAAAAAATAAAAATTGGGAGGAAAAAAACCTTAGGACTTTAAAGCTAAGCTGTTTCTCCAGCTTCCACATGCTGAGAGCAACAGCCAGTCCTAGTGCCAAGGAAGTGCAGTGTTTTCTGTGCATGCCAGCAGGCCAGGGCCTGGCTCAGTCTGCACGCACATCTTCCTGGCACGGGGAGGGAGGGAGGCACTTTCGGTAAACTGTGAATAAACTCATTTTTCCCTTTTTGTGGCCTGTTCTCATGCTCCTGTTGGCGGTCAGGTGAATAAATCCAGGCAGTCGGGGCCCTGATCCAGGTCTCCAGCAGGTCTCCGGCCAGCCTCCCAGCAGTAAGTTCCCTCACATTCTTTTGCGTTCAGGTGAGAAACAAAGCCTGTTCATTTATAGGAGACAAGACTTAGGACCCACTTCTCAAAAGATTGTCAGAGACTTTGTAGCCATTTTTTTTAAAAGCCAACCTAATGAATTTAGTGCTCTGCCAGAAAACCCCCCAAATGTCAGTGGTTTAATAAACATTTCTGATGAAAGATCCAATATGAATGACCCTAATCAGATGAAATGTTAGACTCAAGGTCACGGATTTCTTTTTCCTTTTAGTAGTTCTGATGTTCTTTTCCATATTTCTACTGTTATTTGCTCCAAATGTCTAAATATGCTTACATTGCAGTTTCTTCATTTTTCCATTCCAGACATTATCCACTGACTTTTTCCTATGGAAGACAATGATACAATGGGTTCTTTTATAACAGCACCCCTAAGCTTGTGATCCCTCTTTCTCAATTCACACACCTTTTTCTGGTCCCTTCATCTAGCAGTATAGTGATAGCATAGTTTTAGGTTAAAAAATTCTGGTGTTATCACTACAGCGTCTAAGTAAATCCCTTGTAGTTTCCTTAATTACTGCATATGTATGTAATTAGTAGTAATTTGTCCTAACTCGGTCAAAATGATAAATCATAACAGTCAAAGGCATCAATTAAGCTGGCACATTGGGTTTGTTGGTGACCCCATCCCTTGCAGTTACCCCTTCTAGAGCATTTTAACCTCTATTCCATTCAAGATGGGTCATTTCCACCAATTTAGTATTGCTAACGTGTGTTAGATCCCCTTTTCTCTTTCATCTTTGTTTAATCCTTTCCCTTCTTTTTATGAAATGCAGTCTCCAGAACCTTCCTTGGAAAATGGAAATGGGAGTATGGGAGACAGAGTAATACCCCACCCAGATATATCAGTCACATCAACATCCTAACTTTCAGAACCTGTGACTGAAAGTTAGGATGGCAAAACAGACTGCATCTCTAATTAAGTTAAGGATACTGAAATTGGAAAATTCGGCTGGGTTACCCGGATAGCCTCACGTAATCACAGGGTTTTATAAGACAGAGACAAGAGATCAGAGAAGAGAGAGTGTTTTATCAACATGGCTGGTTTTGAAGTTAGGAAGAATCGCAAGCAAAACAATGCACGGTTCTTCTTGAAGCTGGAGAGGATATGGGAGCAAATTCTTCCCCAGAGCCTCCAAAAAAGAGAATAGTCCTGCTGGCTAGTTTCAGGGTTCCGGCCTCTGGAACTGAAAGAGAGTAAATCTGTGTTGGTGTAAGCCACCACGGCTGTGATAGGCCCAGAGAGTTAGTGACACAGGTGCCCGCCTGGCAAGTGCCAGGTTGAGTTCAATCCCGGTACCCCAAAAAGGGGCGTGGTAATTTGTTGCAGCTGTAATATGAAATGATGTGGCAAGAAATAATGATTGTTTGAGTACCTTGCAGATGTTTAAAATGCCACACATCGCCTATCTAAATTACAAATTGAAAATCATTCACCTGTAATAATACCTAAGTTCTTAACTTTTTCCCGTTGGTTTTTGTTTTAATATTTTTGGTCTGGTTTCCAGAAGATTTCTTCAACCCTTTTTCCCATAAAATCTCTTGACTATACCATTATATTTGTACTTTACATTTTTTATTATCTATTCATTTAATGCATGCTATTTAATTTCAGAGATACATTTATTACTTTTTTATAGTTTTTAAGAATCCTCAATATTTTTTTAAAAAAACTTTGTTCCCTACACTGCTTGTGTATTTCCAGATTTTTTCTAGTCCTTTTCAAAGGGTATATCTTTTGTTACTGCCTTTTTTTAAATCATCCCTTTGATCTCTGGTGACTTTTGGCTTTCTATTCATTATAGAACATCATGGATAGTTTCTCAAACATCTATAGAAGAAAAGAAATTAAGGAAAATAAGAGGAGAAATCAGTAAAATTGAAAACAAATGTACATGGTACAGAATATAAAAGCCACAACTGGATCTTTGAACAGATTCATAAACTTGATAAATGTTGATATAAGCTTACCCAAAAAAAATAAATATCAAAAATGCAACATGACCAGAGGCCCTAAAATAGTAAAAAATAATAACAACACACTAAGAATACTTATGTCAAAATATTTGGCATTTAAGTGTTTTATTTCCTTTCAAACACAATTTACCAAAGTGGCTACAAGGCATAGTAGAGTGTCTGAGTTATGTTCTATTATTAGTTTGCTCAGGCTGTCAACTTTCGTTAGCTGCAGTGCTCTGCTCAGGCCACCACGGGACAGATGGTTCAAATGACAGACACTGCTTTCTCACTGTTCAGATCAAGGCGACATCAGGGTCAGTTTCTGGCGAGAGCTCCCATCCTGGCTTGTAAGCCATGGAATGCTGCATGTCCTCTCTTCCCTGTATGCACAGAAGCCAGAAAAAGGGAAAGAGAGTGTGGGTGGACCCCGGTGTTGCTTCTAATCAGGACACCAATCCTGTCCATTAGAGTCCCACCCTTGTCACCCCATTTAACCTTACACAGGGTGATCAGAAGCTACAGTGAATGTTTAAATTTTTTTAAAAATGTATTTCCCTAAAAGACATTACTCCTACTCAAAATCCTCCCTTTTACTTCAAACACACCTGACATCTTTTTTTTTTTTTTTGCCTCTGAAGCAGTTCTGGAAGTCCTCTTTTGTGAGTGTCTTTACTTGTGGTGTTGTTGCTACCTTAATGTCCTCAGTCAATTAAAAAAGCTCACCTTTCATGGTTATTTTTACTTTGAGGAAGAGCCAGAAGTCACATGATGTCACATCTAGTGATAAAGGTGGAGGAGGCCACCATCATGTTTTTATTTGCTAGAAATTGCTGTGCCAGAAGCAGTGTGTGACTCGGAGCTTTGCCATGATGATGGATAAAACCATTTCCCCAATTCTCAGGCCATTTTCTGTACTTGTCATTTCTTAAGTGCTCTAATAAACCCTTTTCCTGGGTACAAACTCAGCTTACATAATTCCATGAAGGTCAAAAAACAGTCAACATAGATACTAGATGCTGATTGATGCTCTATAATTTTTTTCTCAAGAGAACTGAGAAATTTTCATTGAGAACCCTGAGCCTTAGTTTCAGGATTACAACCATAGACCCAACTTTCTTCTCACAGGTTGACATTTAATAGGTTGGAATCTGAAATGGTGCTCTGACTTCAATAAAATACATTGTTTGTGACCCATGATTTATGGCACACTTTAATATGCACTCTCAACTGTAGCTCCCAGCTGTCTGCCTGCATGGAACAAGTTGAAACTTGTCATTCACACTGTTGGACAACAACGCGTCATCTCCCATCCTGACATAGCTGCCTTTCTGTTGGATGGGTGCTCAACAGCAGCATTCAGCATACATGTTTATCACAACTTGTAATTACCTCCTCAGAGGCTGTGTCTCCAAATACAGTCACATTGAGAGTTAGATCTTCAACACACAAAGGAGGGGACACAATTAAATCCAAACAGAATCCTTAGTTGAAAACTTCCCCCATAATTTCAGGTTAGGTAGCATCACCAGCAAGTTCCACCAATGTTTAAAGAAGGATGAAAGAAATAGTACTGAGCTTCCAGATTTCCAAACTTTCAGAGGATAAATGCCTGGAAGCAGAGCTATCCCATCAAGCTCAAGAACCCGCAAAAAGTAGAATTACTCAGCAGAGTCTGGCTTAGATCAAAAATACCAAGTCAATCTAAAAATAAGGATGTGAAAAAAGTGTTATATTAGGCTCCTGAATTCTGTAGTGATTTATGGCACTAACTAGTCAATACAGGAATATTTTCAGACACCATAAAATCTGTAAATCGCATTAAACTACATAGATAGATAGAATATATAACATGACCAAGTGTTTATTTTTGGGGTTCTAGATTGGTTTTACATGTGGAAATCTGTCAGTATAATTCATCACATTAGTGAATAAGTGAAAAGCATTTTACAAAATTTGGCGCCATTCATGTTAAAATTTTCAGCAAATTAACACTGGAAGACAATATCTTTAATCAAAGTAAAAGAGTAGCTGCAAAAATATCTATAATGTGTTATAATTCATGTTGAGAAGCTGAAATTTTTCATCCAAATATTGAGAACGGAGCACATGTAGCCATAACTGTATTGTTACTTGTTTTCAGCATTGTGTAAGAAGCCCTAACTCAGTACAACACATCCAGATAAATAAAACCTGTAATGATGGAAAGTGTGAAATTGTCTACTGGAAGACAACATGGTTTTATTTGCAGAAAATCTAAAAGTATCTGCATACTACAGTAAAATTAATCTGTGCATTAGTAAGATTTTGTATAAAAATTCAACATTTAAAAGTAAATTGTAAGAACCAACACTACCAGACTTCAAGATCTAACATTAAGCAACAGTAATCTGGCCTGTGTAATATTCACAAAAGAATAAAAACTTCTACCAATAATGATCAGAAGAGATAAGGTCATTGCATACTTGTTAGAGGGAAAACTTCAAGAGGAAAAGAGAACAATCATAAATATGCATGCACCAAATACTAGAGCACCCAACTATATAATATTATAGAAATGAAGTTAATATTAATAGACATCAAAACTTAAATAAGCAATAACACAATTGTAATGGGGATCTTCATACCCCATTGTCACAAATAGATAAGTCAGACAAAAAATCAGCAAAGAAAGAACTGAACCAAATCTGCGAACAAATGAACTTAGTAGATGTTTACCCAACAGCATCAGAATGCACATCCTTTTCAGCTGCACATGGGACATTCTCTAAAACAGATCATATACTAGCTCATAGAACATGCATAAGTAAATGCAAAGGAGTTGAAATTATTCAATGCACATTATCTGAACATGGTGCAGTGAAATTAGAAATCAGTGGCAAAAGAAACCACAAAACCCCAAAACAAATGGGAATTAAATAATACCTTTCTGAAGAAATAATGAATCACAATTGAAATTTTAAAAAAGAAATTAAACAAGATCTACAATTAAACTAAAATGCAGATACAATATACTGGAATCTGTGGGACACAATGAAAGCAGTCCTTTGAGGAAATTTACAGTGATGAATTCTCACATCAGGAACACAGAACAAGTGTAAATAACCTAATGTTGTACCTCAAGTTTTAGAAAAAGAAGAGCAAATCAAGCCCAAAGTCCATATAAGGGAGGAAATTATAAAGATCACAGGACCTAAGGAAATTGAGACTAAGAAAGCAATACAAAGAATCAACTAATTAAGTTGCTGCTTTGAAAGATTAAATAAAATTGATAAGCTCTTAGCTGACTTCATCAAAAAAGGAAAGAAAAGCCTCAAAAGTCATGCAATCAGGAACAAAAAGGGTGAAATCACTACAATCCTATGGAAATTCAGAAGTTCATCAGCACCTCCTTTGAGAATCTTTAATAGGATGGCAAATACAGAAGAAATGGGCAAATTCCCAGATATGTATGAATTACCAAAGTTGAATCAAGAAGTTATAAAAGTGCTGAATAACACAATATCAGCTAATGAAATTGACAGTATAATTAAAAAGTTACCTACAAAGAAAAGCCTGGGTCCTGATGGATTCACTGCTGAATTCTACAAGAAATTTAGCGAATTTCTAACTGGGTGTTGGACTATGTCAAGAGCGGGTTTTTTTTGGTTTTGGTTTTGGTTTTTTTTGCATCTATTGAGATAACCATGTGATTTTTGTCTTTGGCTCTGTTCATATGGTATATTGCATACTTGAGATCAAAGAGGAAGAATATCAGAAAATAGAAAGATACCTCTTGATCATGCCTAAGAAAAACCCACACAGTGAAAATGGCCATACTCCCCAAACTATTATGTAATCCCGATTTAATGTAATCCTGATTGAAATTCTATTAGTATACCTTGAAGAACTAGAGAAAACTTTCCTAAAATTCATTTGTAAACAGAAGAGACCTAGAATAACAAAAGCAATTCTGGACAACAAAGGCAAGGCAAGAGGCATCATAATTCATGAATTAAAATTATACTACAAAGCTATTGTGATAAGATTAGCATGGTACTGGCAAACAGAACAAAACACAGACCTGTGGATCATTGGAACAGATTAGAAGTTGCATACACAACTGTAAACATTCTCAGCCACTTTATTGTTGACAGAGAGCCAAACATGTTCACTGGAAGAAAGATAGCCTCTTTAATAAATGGTGCTGGAAAAACTGGCTTTCTACATGCCAAAGACTAAAACTACACCATCTATCACCATGCACTAAATTAAAGTCAAAATGGATCAAAGATCTAAAGATTAAAACAAACACTAAATCTACTGGAAGAGACAGTAGGTAGAAATATTGTAGGTATTGGTGTGGGCAGAGTTCATGAACAAAACCCAGATTGCACAGGAAATACTTCAAAGAATTGACAGCTAGGATCTCATTAAAAAGCTTCTGTTCATCAAAAGAAATCATCAACAGAGTGAAAAGACAACCCACAGAGTTGGAAAAAACTTGAGCCAATTGTCCCTCAGACAAAAGAATTTATATCTACAACATATAAACAGTTGAAAAAAAACAGACCTTCCAAATTTAAAGACTTAACCCAAAAATAGGCATCTGAGATGAATAACACTTCTCAAATGAAGAAATACAAATAGCAGATAAATGTATGAAAAAATGTTCAGCATCATTTGTCATTTGAGGGACTCAAAACAACACTGAGATTCTATCTCATTCCAGAAAGCATGGCTATCATCAAGAAATCAATCAATAACAAATGCTGGCAAGGCTATGGGGAAAAAGGAACACTTCTCCACTGTGGCTTGGAGGGTAGACTGGTGCAACCACTATGGAAATCAGTATGAAAATTCCTCAAGAAGCTGGGATTAGAGGTCCTCCCATTTAATATAGCTGTTCTTCTCAGTATCTTCCCAAAGAACTAAAAACATCATATCACAATGACATATGTGCACCTATGTTTATAGCAGCACAATTTGTAATAGCTAATTCTTGGAAACAACCCAAATGCCCATCAATCAAGAAATGGGTAAAAAAAGATGTGGTCTTTTTATACTGTGGAGCACTAAACCATAAAGAATGATAAACTTGAGACTTTTATAGGTTAAGTTGATGCAACTTGAGACCATACTCATAAGTAAAATAAATCAGATTCACAGCTGGGTGTGGCAGTTGCACACCTGTAATCCCAGCACTCAGGAGGCTGAGGCAAGAGGATTGTTACAAGTTGGAGACCAACCCAAGCTACAAAGTGAGCTGAAGACCATCCTGAACTGCATAGCGAGACTCTGTCTCAAAAAGACAGAAAAAAAAAATCAGACTCACATATGTAAACTTCATATTGTCTTCTTGGTGTGAGAAAATGGAAGACTAAATAAGGTGTAAAATGTACAATAGATATTGTGAAATGGGAAGAAAATGTTCAAGAGGAAAAAGGAACTAGGATGGGGGAAAGGGGAAAGAAAGGGAAAAGGGAAAATACAAATTTGTTATACTGCTAGTGTCTCTTGGTGCCCTGAAAAGGAGAATTTGTGCTACTATTGATTGGAGAATTTTGTATGCCCATATTTTGTACTCTGAGTGACTACTTTAAAGGAAATAATAAACCATGTATTAAGTACTGTTATTCTATTATTTTGTTATGAAATTTTGTTTTACTTTTTTTCATAAAAAATTTTAGAAAAATGAAAAAAAGAATAGAAACCCCAAAATAGACTCACATGAATATAGTCAACTGATCTTTTGCAAAGATGCAAAGAACTGACAGCAATATGACAAATATGATGGAAATAGCTCTGGTACTTTTAAAACTTGGAAATATGCTCCAGATTTTACATAAAAACATGAGCATGAATGAAATAGAAGATTGGTTGCTGTCATTGTTTAAAGAACCAAATTGAGCAGGGTGCCTATAATCCAGCAAGAAGATTAAAAATGTCAACCTAATTAACTGCTGAAAGCCAGTGATGTGGAGAATTTTGAAAGCAGGATAAAGTGAAAAAGAAAGTATTCCTTTTTCTCTATTTTCTGTAAAAGTATGTGTAAGGTTGGCCTGATTTTTTTTTCTTAAAATGTTCATTGAACTTACTAGCAAAGCCATTTGTTCTTGGAATTTGTCTCATGAGATTTTTCATTATAAATGCAACTTTTAAATTAATAAGGTACAGTCACATGTTGCTTAATTATGAGAAATATATCATTGGGCTACTTTATCATGCTGACATTAGCCTGTACTTAAAACACAGATGGTATAGTGTGGCCCCACAGTACAATGCTGTATGTGTTAGGCTTCTACAACTGATAGCACTTTAGGTTTCCTTACAGCAGCATTACCACACGCATGAATAGCACATTTGGTTACAATATTCCAACATTTGCAACGTCACTAATTGTAAAAAGTTTGCTATTCCCTTGTACTCTTACATACCACCATTGTATATGAGGTCCCCTATTAACCAAAACTTCATACTCAGCACATGGCTGTCTTTATCTTAGGTAGGTAACTAAAGGAAAAAAATGTCCACTAAAACACTTGTATGCATTTTCATAGCAACTAATTTTCCTAATAGCACAACTCAAATCTGGAAGCAAACCAAATATATTCAGAGAGAGAGAGAGAGAGAGACAGAGAGAAACAGAGACAGAGACAAAGAGAAAGCTACAAAGCAGTAATACACAGTTAACCAATACATGGAAAATCTTAGATGATTCTCAAAGTTCTGTGTTGATCTGTGTTCAAAACTAAATTCTGTGTTGATAAAAAGGAGTGAGACACAAAACACCGTAATTTATAAGAAGTCCACATGAGATTCTAGAAGAGAACAAACCATAACAAACTAATCTATGGTTACTGAAAACCCCTAAGTTTGTCAGTGCCAGTGGAGGGATGCACTTGTAAAGAGTAGGGTATGCTTCAAAGTAGCGTAAGGGAACATTTTGGGGTAATTTAAATGTTATACTTTTTAGCTGTATTAAAGATTACATAGCTGTACACATTGGTCAAAATTCTTTGTCAAATAATAATGGTAATTTACTTAGTAAATTATACTTAACTAAAGTTGATTTCAAATAATTTCTACTTCTGTTTACTAGCAAGAAGCAATAGAAATAAAAGAAAAATAAGTTTAAAAATACTACTTCCATTTAAATATTTTTAAAATACCATATTCTAGGAACAAAAGATATCAAAACCTTTGGGCTAAATCTAATAAAAGATTATTCAAGGTCTCCATGGCAAAAATTAACAAAACAATATCAAAAAAATTTTTTAACTCTAAATGAATGGGAAATATGTCATTGTCATCAATTTAACATTGTAGAGATGTTAGATATCAAGGTGACTTTTGTGTATTATGTAATCCTGGTCAGGATTTCAGCAGATTTGCATAACTTAATGATTTTATTTCTAAACATTTTAAAGGAAAAGTAAAGGATAAAACTAGGTATGATCCTCTTGATGAAGAAAATAAACCTAAAAGATGTAAACTATAATATGTTAGGGTGTGTTATAATGGCACATAGCTGAAGTTGAGTGGTATTATGAGAAAGATAACTAGGCTGGAGAAGGGAGTGAAAGGTCCAGAAAGATGTAGCATGTAGCTTTCTGAGTTTGTAACTAAATGACCTGAAATGCAAAAGGAAATACAGACTTTTAACTAAACAATTCTGGATTAAGTAGAAATCCAAATGGAAAAAAAAAAGTTAACCTTGATTTATTACCTCACTCAAAACACAAAATCAACTCAAGAAAGGTCGTTGATTTAAATGTTGACTGTAAAATAATGTGGCATTTAGAAGATTTTAAAAAAGTGAAAGACCATCTTTTTTACTTTGAGGTAGGAAGAGTTCTTAAAAACAAAAGTGAATAAATGAAAGGACTATATTAAAAGCAATATTGTAAGAGAGCACCATTAAGAAAGTTCATGTCATTATTGTCCTATCTGGGCATGTCTACAGGATACATACACTATAGATTTAACATACATATCAGCATTAAAAATACAAACTAATAAAATGGGCAAAAGAGCTAAAATATTTTTTCAAATCCATTTTTTTTTCAAAGAGGAAAAAAAACAATTTCAAAACACATCAATCAGGGGCAACAATGGTACATACATTGCGCATTGTCATCCCCAAATCATTACCCAGACACAAGATATCTGCATTCAGTTGTCCAAACAGCACCAGCACAGATCTTGCTCTTCTGTGAACTCAGAGAAATCAGTAGTGTAACTATCTTAACTATTTTTACATACATATACATACATTGTTTCAGTTTCTCACACTAGTGAGACAATAAAATGTTTACACATGTGTGTCATTTCTTTTATGAGTATGGTCTCTACTCATTAGTGAAATAAACATCATATTGTTTCATTAGTGTGACAAGCTGAAAGAAAAAACCTTGTATGTGTATATAAAAAAGTTAAGATGGTTATGAGTATGGTCTCAAATTGCATTCATTTATCTATAAAAGTCCCCAGTTTATCCTTCTTTATGGCTGAGTTGTACTCTGTTGTATAAAAATACCACATCTTTTTCTCCATTCCTCAGTTGATGGGCATTTAGGTTGTTTCCAAGATCTGGCTACTACAAATTGTGCCACTATAAACATGGGTGCACATATATGGCTGTGATATGTTTTTAATTCTCTTGGGAAGATACCAACAAGGGGAATAGCTGGGGTTGAATGGGACTGCTACTCCTAGTTTTTGAGGAATCTCTATACTGAATTCCACAATGGTTGCCCAGTCTACATGTTCACCAACAGGGGAGAAGGGCTCCTTTTTCCCCACAGTCCTGCCAGCATTTTTTATTGGCTGGTCTGTTTTTTTTTTGGTACTGGGGATCAAACTCATAACCTTGCGCTTGCCAGGCAGCCACTTATGCTGCTGAACTAAATCCCCAGCTGGTTGATTTCTTGATAACCATTCTTTCCAGGGTAAGGTGGAATCTCAGTGTTGTTTTAATTTGCATCTCTCGAATGACCAGTGATGTTGAACATTTTTCACATATTTATTTGTTGTTTGTATTTCTTTATCTGAGAAGTGTGTGTTCATCTCAGATGCCCATTTTTGGTTTGGGTCTGTAAATCTGGGAGGACAGATTTTGTTTTTTGGGTTCTTTATGTGTTCTCAGTAGTAATCCTTTGTCTCAGGAACAGCTGGCAAACATTTTCCACCCTGTTGTGGGTTGTTTCTTCACTCTGTTGGTGGTTTCTCATGCAGTGCAAAAGCATTTCAGTAGGATGAGATCCCAGTTGTTGATTCTTTGTGATAGTTTCCATGCAATCAGGGTTTTGTTCATAAAGTCTTTGCCACACCAATGTCTTCAAGCAGATTTAATGTTTCTGTTTTAATATTAAGATTTTTGATCCACTCCGATTTTAGTTTAGTGCATGGTGAAAGATATGGATACAGTTTTAATCTTTGGCATGAGTAGAGCCAGTTTTTCCAGCATCATTTATTAAACAGGCTATCTTTCCTCCAGTGAATGTGTTCAGCCCTTTTGTCAAAGATAAGGTGACTTAGTGTATCTGGGTTTGTTTCTGCATCTTCTAATCTGTTCCATTGATCTTTGGGTCTGGTTTTGTTTTGCTTTGTTTGTTTTGTTTTGTTTTGTTTTATTTTGCCAGTACCATGATGTTCTTATCACAGCAGCTTAATAATATAACGTCAGGTCAGGGATTGTGATACCCCCTGTCTTGTTTTTGTTACTCAGGATTGCCTTTACTATTCTAGGTCTCTTCTGGTTCCAGATGAATTTTAGGATTGTTTTCTCTAATTCTGTGAGATCTGCTATTGGAATTTTGATTATGATTGCTCTGAATTTATGTAACAGTTTGGAAGTATGGCCATTTTCACTATACTGGTTCTTCGAACTCAAGAGCATGAGATAACTCTCCATTTTCTAGTAGCCTCTTCAGTCTCCTTTTTCAGAGTACTGTAGTTTTCAATATAGAAGTCTTTTACATCCTTTGTTAGATTGATTGCTAGGCTTTTCATTTTTTTCGATGCTATTATAAAAGGTTTTGTTTCTCTAATTTCTCTCTCAGTCAGTTTATTATTCATGTATAGGAATTTTTGATTTTTGAGTGTTGACTTTGTATTCAGCTATAACTTCTAGATTTGCTTATTTAATCTATTAGTCTTTTGGTGGAATTTTTGGGGTCTTCTATGTTATCTGCAAATAGTGATAGTTTAACTTCTTCCTTTCCTGTCTTTATTTCTTTTATTTCTTTAAGAGCTAAAATATTTGCTTACAAAAGAAAGTACCCAAATTGCCAACAAGTGTGTGAAAAGTTTGGTCAACATTCACAAAGAAATGCAAGTTAAAGCTATAAGATATAACTATAGGTTCATCAGAGTTGCTAAATTCAACCATACCAAAAAATATTGCATGCTTAGCTAAGAACATAGAATTATTCAAATATCATATATTTCTGTTTAGAATGAAAATTAGTACAACCATTTGGAAAGCTATTTGGAAAACAAAGCTCATTAAAGCTGATCTAGCAGTCCCTCTGTTGTATATCAAGTGTACCAAAAGACACTAACAAGATGTTCATACTGACTTGGTTTGTAATAACAGATGAACAGAAAATGACTCAAATGTCCATTAAAAGTGGCATGGATAAAGAAAGTTTGGTTATATTACACAACAGAGTATTACTCAACAATGACGAATGCTAGCTACAATCTCAAGAAACAGCATGGCTGAATCTCACAGATAATATCACTTGCAGACGTCAGAAAGTGCTTGTGTTGGTTATTGTGTTTACAGAATAGTCACTGTAGGCATAATTTATCTAGAGTGGAAGAACTGAGAGTCATAGTGATGTTTGGGAGGACAAATGACTAGAAAAGGGCAATGAATTATTTTGGGTTACTGCTTATGTCTAGATCTTGATTTGGGAACTAGCTATGTATGTGTAAACATTTGTTAAAAAGGTATCAAGCCATATACTTAGTGTTATTGATTGTATATGTGTTCTACCACAATGAAAAGGCTAAGAAACAGAAATGAATTTTACAGACATGTGTGGCTTGGAAAAATTAATAGTAAATAAATGATTATTATGTTAGTACTGTGACTGTGAAAGTATACATAAAGTGATAGTTAAAAAGGAATTATGTGATGGAATAGATATAGGATATGATGAAAGGGAAGAATTCAAACTTCGAACCTGAATGTGAAAACTTTGCCATAAAAATAAAAAAAAAAAACCATGAAGATGAGCAAAACTTTTGCTTTGAACATACTGGGCTTGCAGTGAAAAACACCTAAGTATAAAATATTTATGCTAAAGTCTTCCATGAATCTTTAGAAAAATATATCTTTGAAGTCACTGTTATGAATAAAAATCATTTAAAATAATTACCCCCAAAATACATTAATGATTACAGTAAAGCTGTATCAGTTTTGAATTACACTCAACACATATATTAAAGCATTATAAAATTATTATAACTTTTTTATCCCCAACATAAATCCTATTTGAATATGACATATTATTTTTATGTCAGTTTGATAATAATTTATTACAGATTTTAAAATCTATTTTCTTATAGGATACTTGTATGTAATTTTTTGTAATATCCTTGTCAGAGTTTCATATCAGAATTACACTGGCATTAAAACTCTTCCAGCCTCTACTTCTGAAACAGTTAAAGTTAAATTGGCTGGCTGGCTGGCTTGTTTTCTTTCTTTCTTTCTTTCTTCCTTTCTTTCTTTCATGCTACATCGGTTCTGACTTGGAATTTCTTTTTTAAATTTTATTTTACAGAAAATAAAACAAAAGAGGACAGAACAATGTAGATCAGAACAATACAAGCAACATAGCACTTCACAACAAGACAGTAGCTACCATAATATCTCTTTCTTTGAAATAGTTGAGCATAGCTTCACAAACAATAATATCAAACATAAAAAAATAGAATAAAAGCACTCAAGTGAATGAAACTTACAAGGCTTTCTGAACCAAATAACAGAAAATGAACAATGGCTACTATCTCATTTTCCATAAAAAATTTGTTTATATTATTACACATATTAAAATCCAGTAAGACACAACATGATAGAACCAATGGTAATAGAAGAACAAAAGCATGGTAGGACTTCAAAGCCAGGTGATATTGAATCAGCAATGGCTTCCATAATGTCTTGTTTTCTTCAAAGTAACTGTTCATACCATCACACATAATAAGGTCAAATAATACAGAATAAAATCATTCCAACCAATTAGTGAAAACATTACAAGTCTTCAAAGCAATATAATTGGGATCCATGATTACCATAGAATCTTATGTACTCTTACCTTTTCTTATACTAGGGAGACTATGTGATCATTCTTTATAGCTGAATAGTACTCCACTGTATAAACCTACCACAATTTTTTTATCCATTCCTCAGTTGATGGGCACTTAGGTTGTTTCCAAGATCTGGCTATTACAAATTGTGCTGCTATAAACATGGGTGCACATATATCACTGTGGTATGATGTTTTCAGTTCTTCTGGGAATATGCTTAGGAGTGGAATAGCTGGATCAAATGGGATTTCCAAACCCAGCTTTTTGAGGAATCTCCAGAATGACCTCCACAGTGGTTGCACCAGTCTACACTCCCACCAACAGTGCAGAAGAGTTCCTTTTTCCCCACAGCCTCTCCAGCGTTTGTTGTTGGTGGTTTTGTTGATCCTGGCCATTCTTTCTGGAGTGAGATGGAATCTCAGTGTGGTTTTAATTTGCATTTCTCTAATGACCAATGATGATGAACATTTTTTCATGTATTTATTTGCCATTTGTATTTCTTCATCTGAGAATTGTGTGTTCATCTTGGAGGCCCATTTTTGATTGGGTCTTTGAATTTTGGGGGTCTGATTTTTTTTTAATTCTTTATAAGTTCTAGACAAACTGTGTCTGAGGGACAGTTCACTAAGATTTTTTCCCATTTTGTGGGTCTCCTTTTCATTCTGATGGAGATTTCTTTCAACATGCAGGAACTCTTTAATAAGATGTGATCCCAGTTATTGATTCTGGGAAGTATTTCCCATGCAGTTTGGTTCTTGTTCATGAATTCTCTACCTACCCCTATGTCTTTGAGATTTTTACCTACTTTGTCTTCCAACAGATTTAGTGTTTCTGTTTTAATATTTAGATCTTTGATCCATTTAGATTTTAGTTTAGTACATGGTGATAGGCATGAGTTTAGTTTAAGTTTTCAGCATATGGATAGCCAGTTTTTCCAGCATCATTTATTAAAGAGACTATCATTCCAGTGAATATGTTTGGCTCCTTAATGAAAGATAAAGTGGTTGAGTGTGTTCATAGTTGTATCTTCTAGTTTATTCCATTGATCATCAGGTCTGTTTTTATTCCAGTACCATGTTGATTTCATTATGGTAGCTTTGTAGTATAACTTCAAGTCAGGGATTGTGATGCCTCCTGCCTTGGCTTTGCTGCTTAGAACTGCCTTTGCTATTCTAGGTCTCTTCTGGTTCCAGATGAATTTTAGGAGTTATTTCTCTAGATCTATGAGATATGTTAGTGGTATTTTCATTGGGGTTGTATTGAATCTGTATAACAATTTTGGGAGAATGGCCATTTTCACAATATTTATTCTTCCTATCCATGAACAAGGGATGTCTTTCCATTTTCTGAGGTCCTCTTTGATTTCTTTCTTCAGGGTATTATATTTTCCCTGTATAGCTCTTTTACTTTTTTCATTAGATTAATTTCTAACTATTTCATTTTTGGGGGTACTAGTGTGAAAGGTGTGGCTTCTCTTCTCTCTCGGTGATTTTGTTGTTAGTGGATAGGAATGCTATTGATTTTTGAGTATTGACTTTGTATCCAGCTACATTGCTGAATTTATTTATTATATCTAGAAGTCTTTCAGTAGAGTTTTGGGGGTCTTCTATGTAGAGTATCATGTCATATGCAAATAATGATAGTTTAACTTCCTCTTTTCCTATATTTACTCCTTTTATTTCTCTCTCTTGTCTAATTGCTCTGGCTAGTATTTCCAGTACTGTGTTGAATAGGAGCAGTGATAAGGGACATCCTTGTCTTGTGCCTGATTTTAAGGTAAAGGCTTTCAGTTTTTGGCCATTTAATATGATGCTGGCTGTTGGTTTGTCATAGACGGCCTTTATCATATTAAGGTAAAGACCATCTATTCCAATTCTCTGTAAGGTTCTTATCATGAATGGGTGTTGGATCTTATCAAAAGCTTTTTCTGCATCTATAGAAATGATCATGTGATTCTTGCTTTTGGCTCTATTAATATGGTGGATTACATTTATTGATTTATGTATGTTGAACCATCCCTGCATGCCTGGGATGAATCCCACTTGGTCATGGTGTGTAATCTTCTTGATGATTTGCTGCATCATGTCTGCCAATATTTTATTGAGAATTTTTGCATCTATGTTCATTAGGGAGATTGGCCTGTAGTTCTCTTTTTTAGTTGGGTCTTTCTCAGGTTTTGGTACTAGAGTAATATTTGCTTCCAGGAATGACTTAGGGATAATTGCTTCCCTTTTGATTTCATTGAACAGTTTGAAGAGTGTCAGCATTAAGTCTTCTTTGTATTTCATGTAGAACTCCGCAGTGAATCTGTCTGGGTGTGGGCTCTTCTTTGTTGGTAAGGACTTTATTACATTTTCAATTTCATTAATAGAAATTGGGTTATTCAGCAGTTTTACATCTTCTTGATCCAGCTTTGGTGGTTCATATGTTTCTAGGAATCTGTCCATTTCTTCTGTGTTATTGAGCCTATGAGAGTAGAGGTTTTCAAAATAGGTGTTGATGATCTTCTGTATTTCCACAGAGTTGGTAGTGATTTAACCTTTTTCATTCCATATTGCATGAATTTGAGTCTTTTTTCTTTCCTTTTTTTAATTAAGTTGGCTAGGGGCTTATCAATTTTATTTATTCTTTCAAAGAACCAACTCTTTGATTCACTGATTCCTTGTATTGTTTTCTTAGTCTCTATTGCATTAATTTCTGCTCTGATCCTTGTAATTTCCTCCCTTCTTTTGGCTTTGGGCTTGGCTTGCTCTACTTTTTCTAGTTGTTTGAGGTGTAGTATCAGGTTGTTTATTTGTGTTCATTCTGTTTTCCTAATGTGGGAACTCAGTGCAATAAATTTTCCTCTAAGTACTGCTTTCATTGCATCCCACAGATTCCAGTAAGTTGTATTTGTATTTTCATTTGCTTGTAGATATTGTTTAATTTCTTCTTTATTTTCCTCTGTGACCCATTGATTGCTCAAGAGTGTATTATTCAATTTCCATGTGTTTGTGGGGTTTCTGCAGGTTTTTTATAGTTACTTTCCAGTTTCATGGTGCTATGATCTGATAACATGCATGGATAATTTCAATTCTTTTGCATTTACTTAACTATGTTTTGTGGGCTAGTATATGGTCTATTTTAGAGAATGTCCCATTTACTGCTGAGAAGAATGTATATTCTGATGTTGTTGGATGGAACACTCTGTATACATCTATCAAGTCCATTTGTTCACAGGTGTGATTCAGTTCTGTTATTTCTTTGCTGATATTCTGTCCAGTTGATCTGTCCCTTTGTGTCAATGGTGTATTAAGGTCTCATGTTATAATTGTGTTATTGCTTATTTGATTTTTCATTTCTGTTAATACTTGCTTTGTATAGCTGGGTGCTCTGGAATTTGGTGCATATATATTTAAGATTGTTATCTCTTCTTCTTGAAGTTTTCCCCTAACTAGTATGTAGTGACCTTCTTTATCTCTTTGGATCATTCTTGGTTTGAAGTTCACATGGTCTGCAAACCGAATAGCTACCCCTGCTTTTTTTTGAGTTCCTGTTGCGTGAAGTATTGTTTTCCATCCTTAGACTTTCAGTCTATGAGTTTCCTTTTGGGTTAGATAGGTTTCTTGTAGACAGCATATGGTTAGACATTTCTTGATCCATTCTGCCAGTCTGTTTCTTTTAGTTGGTGAGTTGAGGCCTTTTACATTAATGGTTATAACTGTTATATATTGGTTTATTGTTGACATGTTATCTTTCTGCTGTTGTATCTTTATCTTTCCCTTCTGTTTAATTGTCTGTCTTGCTTAGTGATTTTTTCCATTGTGTATCTAGAATGTCTTTGAGTATTCTTTGCAGGTTTGATATGCTATAAACATATTAATGTTTATAGCAGCCCAATCCTAATAGCTAAATCCTGAAGCAGCCTGTATACCACTCATCAATGACTGGATAAAGAAAATGTGGTTTCTACACATAATGGAATACTAATCAGCTATAAAGAAGGACAAATTTAAGACATTTGTATGAAAATGGATGCATCTAGAAAATATGATGTGTGAAATAGATCAGACACACAAGACTAAATACTGTATGGTACCTCTCATGTAAGACAAAATGCAAAGAACACAATAAAGGATAGAAAGAAGGAGACAGGGGGATGGGTCTCTTGCAAATGGGAAGGGGCCCAAGAGATTAAGGGCAAAGGGGAAGAAGAGGGGAAGGGGAAATAAAGTAGAATGAGGATATGCCATGTATGGAAACCTAATAACCTCAGTGAGTGTAAACATGTGCCATAAGCATGAGCTACATTAATGGTATCCACAGGGATGCAAATGGGGAAAGGGGAAGTAAAGGAGGAGAGAGTGAGGGAGAGAAAATGAGAAGGAGGTTAAAAAAATAATCAAGCTGTATTATGAACATGTATCCATTTCCCAAGGGGACTGTGAACCACACATACTGCAAACCTGTACTGAAAACTCCCCAAATAAACAAAAACAAAACAACCCTGCAGATGTAGCTCAGTGGAAAGATCCTGGCTTTAATCTCCAGAACTAGAAAAAAAAAAGGGGTAGTGGGGAGGTATTATAATATAATCCAGGGAAAACACTGCTGATATAAACTAATGAACTAAAAATACACTCACTGTAATTATTAGACAAGAGCTTTAAAGCAACTACTCTAAACGGGTTAAAGACTTTACAGTTTACATTGGATAATAGTGCTTGAAGACATGGGATATTACAAGAGAAGAAGAAATTCTAAAAAAGAAACAGTACAACTATAAAACCATGTAAACTCCAGTAGTAAGCTAGGCGTAACCATGCGAAGTGCTTTTGTTTCTAATAACAAAGTCCCAGGTAAATATAGTAGAAATTGATAAATCTCAAGAGGAAAATGAAATCATATTTATAGCTGGCGATCTGACACATTTCCTGATGTAACTGATGAATGGAGTATGAACATATACACAAACTGAGAAGAGATATGAGCAACATAATCAAGCATTATTTAATCCAATTGACATTTATAGAACAATTGCCCCTCATGACTGCAGAATACAGTCTTACTAAATAAACATGGACCAGTCACCAAGTTGACCTAGGCTGTACCATAAGACAAGTCTCAAAAAATTTTTAATTTTTAAAATTATTGGAAGTTTAGAGTATGTTCTGTGACTATGAGAGAATTAAAATAGATACAACAATGTAAAGATATCCATAAAATCTTTATTAAGTTATCTATTTCTAAATAACATTTGGCTTAAGAGAGAAAGAAAGAGAAGCTGGGGATTTGGCTCAGTGACATTAGCGCTTGCCAGGCAAGTGCAAGGTTGTGAGTTCGATCCCTGGTACTGAGAAAAAAAAGAGAGAATATTAAGAAACATTTTCTAACCAAATGATAAAGAAATGAAAATAGCATATCAACATGTGTGGCATGTAAATAAAATTGTGCCTTGAAGAAAATCAATAAATTATACAAAAACACGGAGATCAACAAAATTAAAGTCAGTCTTTAAAAAGATGAAAATATTGATAAATACTTAGAAGTGAATTTCAGAGAGAAATATAAATGACCAAATGATATCAAGAGGCTATTTACAGAAGTAATAACTGAAAATTTCCCAAACACAAGAATGGAAACTGACATTCAGATTAGTGAAGCATATACAACTCCAAACAGCTATAACCAAAATAAAATTACACCGAGACATATAATAATCACCATCCCTGAAATCCAACATAAGAACAGAATATTAAAACCTGTTAGAGAGAAAAGACAGATCACCTCTAAAGAAAAACCTATCAGAATCACAGCAGACTTCTCAACACAAACAATGAATTCAAGAAGAGCATGGAGTGAAATATTTCAGATCCTAAAGGAAAACAACTTCCAACCCAGACTGCTGTACCATATGGAATTTCTAGCTGGGCCATATGGAATTTCTAACTGTAGTTCTTTGAGGAATCTTTGTACTGATTTCCATAATGGTGGTACTATTTTACATTCCCACTAACAATGTGGGAGGGTTCCTTTCTCACCAAGCCATGCCAGCATTTGTTATTTTTATACTTCCTGACAATGGCCATTCTTTCTGGCGTGAGAAGGAATCTTAGAATTGTCTGGCGAATGACCAGGGACTCTTTTGGTGTGTGGGAGTCTCTACAGTGCTACACTGCCCAGGCTGTGCTTGAACTTTCAATCCTGGTGCCTCAGCCTCCCAAAGTGCTGGGTGATGGGAGTGGGCCACCTCGCACTGGCTTTGCAGTCACTTCACTGTGTTGGGCCAAAGTAACAACATTGTGGAGACCAAAATTGAGTTTTGTTCAACTTTCAGAGACCACAAGCATTTTTCTTTTTCTGCATTTAGAATGAGAGGCTATTCTTTAGAACCTGCCTAGAGTTGAAGGTTAGAAATGGCCTGTGATTAACTCAAAGCTATCTTTTATACCTTGTCAATATTTGAACTGGAGAAATTTGGACTGAAATTGTAGATATTTTCGATGCGTGGCTGGGGTCCATTTTGTCTGAGCCCCAGTACCAGAGAACTATAAGCATGTGTTGACTAGTACACTTTTCCCTTTCCAGCCCTCATCCCCACCACTATTTACCTGACAAAACTCCGTAGTGAGGTTTGAGGGAGAAGGGGAGGGATTGTTGGGCCGAGGCCTGGATTCTTGGTTTGGACCTCTCTTCAGTTTGTTAGCCCAGCTCACACTGGCACCCGAGGCCCAGCAGATTTCTCTTCACCTCTGCAGAGTCGCTGCACCATGGCAGGCCGACGGAGGCTTCAGTGGATGTGCAAACCTGGTTCCCGGGTGAGTGAGCTATCATAGCATTACGCTCAGTTTACAAAGCCATCTTTTCTCTCTGGATTTCAGGTCATCAAACTTTCCAGGCAGGGTTGGACAGAGGGGCTCACGTCCTCTACAGGTGCTCTGGCCTTGGCCTTCACGATGGTGAATACTCCGAGGTCACCGTCTCGAAGTTCTTAGTAATTATTGAACAAAGGCGACTGGATATGTAACTGGCTGTGTTTACTGGCAGATGCTGGTTGCCATGTAAACACATGTAAAAGGATGGTTTTTATTTCATTCAAATTTTTCTTGGTATGATAGGGAATTATTTTATATCTCACTAAAAGCAGAGATCTGTATAATGTAGGCCTCACCTCCTTTTAACTTTACCTCAGAGAACTTTGGGATTTTACGTTGAAGTCACTTGAAACTTCCCCATGCAAATTTCATTTCCATGATTCATTCTGCCAATTCCCTTTAATTGAAATGTGTGTATTTTTGGTGTGTATGCTAAGTAGACAACCATTATAAGAAATGAAGTCAGCGTTTAAATTGTTTTAATTAGGCTCCTTTATATTCTATGAACGTAAAAAAAAAATACTGCTAGTTCCTTCTAGCCAACTGCTGCACTCAGTATCCCTGAGAATGTTGTATCACAGACGAGTTTCTGTGCACCCCACCCCACCTTCGCCCCCTTCACACTCTGACCCTAGGGCTCCATGCTAACCCTACAATTTCCTTGGCAGCTGTATTTATCTATGCTTCAATCTGAAGACCGATTTTTCTGTAATGGTTGTCACATATACCCTTTATTTTGTTATTATTTACTTATATTCCTCATATATTTTAAACAATTTTAAGAGTGAAACATTCCTTTCAACTGCAGATGTGTATTTACTTTTATAAAGAATAGCCCAGAAATTTTACAATGTTGACCATTTTATACATTGATATAAGATATGTGTTTTTGTATATAAAACGTGAGGCAAACTCTTCAGCCACATCTTCTGGCTGTCAGGATATAGACTTTCTGAATTCCTCTTTTCCTAATTCCTCTTATTTTTGCCTTCTGACCAGCTTTTCATTCTCCAGAAATGTTGTTGTTATTATTATTTATTGAATACCTGAAAGCGTCTCACATCCAGCAACTCATTTATTCATTAATTTATGCACATGGCAAGTCTCCTGGATTATGGGACAACCACTGTGTGATATTTAGATAATTCAGTAATGATTGCCCTATAGTTTTAGTCCTATGGAGATAGTAATCTGCTTCATGTTAACTTGGAGAAATTCTTTGGAGAGCCAATGAAACCTTTCTAGAAAAAATAACTTTTAATGTGATAGTTTAAGTAGACACTAAGTAGGCTAAGAAGGGTTTGGGACAAGGGAAGATCTAACAAGAGAGAAGAATATGTTCAAAGTCTTTAAGGCCAGAAAGAGCAAGCTTTGGCTTGATTGAAATTAACTTGTATAATGTCCGATATATGCTCAAGTCACAGAGAAACTACTACAGAGTGAAAATTGGATTATTCCTTATTAGATTGAAACATTCAAACCTTTACATTGCTTCCACCATTTCACTAGTGTGGCCTTTTGAAATACTTCATCAGCAAGAAGAATGAGTTATATTTTTGGCTCCACATTTATTATAGACACTGTCCACAGCAGCCCAAAATAATCTTGAAACCCTTATAGGAAATTAGAAAAGAGGACATTCAGCAAAAATCATGTGGACTACAGGCAGTAAGAAAACTTTTTTATAGAATTTGATTTAGAGGAACAAAATTTAAATAGCTCTGTCCCTTTTTCAAATTGCAGGAACTTTGCAAACTAAATATTTTATAATGTCGTAGAGATCTGAAAAGTACAATTTCAGTATCGTATTTTAAGTAAATTATAAAGATTATGTATTATCTAAATTTATGTCAATAAACAATACTGATTTTGCTTCATTAGAAAATACAAGGACCTCCAAAAACCATTGAAGAATTCTTAAAGTTTCAAAATTGGGTGAGTAGAGCTTCCTATTTTATGAACTGATACATCTTTTTTAAAATGTCAGATGTGGAGTTGTGGGCATCTTAGGAAAAACTTTAAGAATAGAAATCCCAGAAAATAATTTCAGAGCAGGATGTCTTTGCACATACTTCATTTTTTTCATTAGGCACTCTGCGCTTCTCAGCAATAGCCATTTGTTCACATGTAAGTCATTTCAGCCCTATGCAGACATTATTGTAGAGTGTTGGTTCACAAACACTTCTATTTGCAAACAACTTGGTTCATGAACAGAAGCATCTGACAAAATTTTGCTGCTGTTCACGACCTCTCTATCAGGTGTGAGACGCAGCTGTGGCCATTGTCCCTGCAGCAACAGAAGCGTGGCCGCTGTCCTCCCTGGAGCCGGGAAGCGAGTTACGCTCATGAGCTGAGATGCCTCTGTACTTTTGCTAATACGTGACTTTTGTCTTAAACGTACACACCCTAAAGAAAAAGAATATCTGACAGTTATACTTGGCTCCCTTATCTATATGCCACAGCTAAGACTGACAGGTAATTTGGAAAGACATTATATTAATATTCCTCGATGGTTGAATCAGAATGAAAGAGTCAAAATGTATTTTCACATTGAAAAGTTCCAGTTTCTATTATTCTGTATAACTACTGGCTTCAGGTGAAGTGACTGGGAGTGCTAAAAGATTTGTCCTGGAGTCTGTGACTTCTAAGTGTGAAGACCAGATTCATTTTGCACCGAGGTATATTAAGAGCTACAATAAAGAGGTCTATGTAGAAACAGAGAGAAAGGGCAACTTTTTCCTCAGGCGTTCTTGCATTTTTAATGAATTACATCTACGCTTAAACATAAATGGGATTTGCTATGTGAGTAAACTATTGATGATGCAGTTTCAGATGTACCTATTTTTAAACTATTTTCCATTTTTATATTTGTTTAAATGAATGTTTTTCTCTAATGTTTTTGGAAAAGAATTTCCTTTAAGAGCAATAGAAAAGGAAAACATTCCTAGTTTACAAAAGTTTATTCCAGTCACTGTGGCAGAGCCAAGTATTTTGAAGTACTTTCAGGACAAGCTTTTTGCAATTATTTTGATTGAAACAGTGATGAAAATGTGCTGCAGCCTAATGTCAATGTTTCTGGGTTGTTGTTTTTTTTTTCATTTTTTAATGTCAAAGGAAAGTGACTGCAATTAAAATTAAGCAAAACTCAACAAATAATGGAGAAGTAGGAGAGAGACAAATTCCATAAAATTGGGGGGCTTTGTTTGTTTATTCATCACTCCACTCTAGTGTCCCGAAGATATCTCCCAAATGGTGCAGTCATAAAAATAATTAAGTGGATGGATGTGGAGGACAGGCATTGACAATGACATAACAATAGTAGCATGAGAGAATGTTATAAGATCAAATACAAAAGTATTTTACAATAAAAGAATGTGCTGAACTGAAGAGGGAGCAACTAGAAGAAAATGTAGGAGCTGGTCAATAGAAAAATGTACACTCACATTTTTTATTATGATTATTTTTCAGTTCATCGGGAACTGAACTGCTGTCTCCAGTGTCTTCCTTCTCTACACATCACATTTGATTCCACATTCTTGCACTTTTTCTTTCTCCTTCCGACAAGTACTTCAGTTCAACTTCTCATAGCCTGTCAACGTTACTCTGTTCACTGGCCTGCTAGATTTATAATCCAGACTTTAGGGATACTCTGTTCACTGGCCTGCTAGATTTATAATCCAGATTTTAGGGATACTCTGATCTCCACTGTGATTTTCTTAAAGGATCAAAGTTATGATAGAGATTCAATCCCCTCTTTTTAATTTAAGAAATATCCTGTCTTATCTTATTTGTTTTCCATTCATTCATTCACCCATTCTTTCATTTAAATCCTTCCTTATATCAAACCCTAAGGTAAAGAAGAAGGGTTAACAGTTCTTCAAGCCACGCTTCTTGCTGACACTCAGTAGTCGCTGGGGGCCAGGATGTGCATGAAGATCTAACAATATTCCAGAAGCTAAATCCTTCAAGCTTTAGGAAAGCCCTTAGTCTATTTACTCTCCCACTTACATTCTGGTGTGGTCTAGTGTATAAGCACCTGTGCTTCTTCCATTGCTATAATTAAAGTAAACATAAATATGTAGTCAATCTCTGCTTCATTGGCCTTGTTTTAAACAAGATAATTGTCTTCTTGGCATTATCACTGTGGACCATCATCCTATATTGGAGAAATGAATTCTTTGAGGAATCAAAGTTTCCAATTCCAGTTTTTTTGTTCCCTTAGAATTTGAATGCATTCGTTTCCTTTGAATCACCGTCATCACTCTGGATGCTGGATACTTAGCTTATAGCTGCATTGATTTCCCCTCTGGCAGTAATTACATAATTTTTTTCCCTGATGGCTTATCAGCCTGTTGGTGTTCATTGGCGCATTTACTTTCCCAAGGTCTAGTCATACAATTTGCACACGTGTACATGCATGCATATGCATGTGCATGTGTGTCTATTGAAACGGGTTCTCTATGTTGCCCAGGCTGGTCTTGAACTCTTGGTCTCCAGTGTTCTCTGTCTTGGCCTCCTCCACAGTTAGGACTGGCTTGAAATTTACTTTGCAGATGGCACACTATTCAAGAGGCTTCTAGCTGAGGGCACACTATAAAGGCTTAGGGAAAGAAAGTACTTAGAGATGGGGGTAGCAATTGTGATCTACTATAAACTATTGCCTACTTCAAGAATATCAACTGGTATCCACTAAACAGCAAACCACAAAGAACTCAGTAAAAGAACCAAGGCTTGTCCAAACATCACATTCTGGGTAGTAATGGCTCTGGGACCCCAGTTAATCCCTTGATTGCTTCAGGTCATAGACAGTCATCGTTCTGACACCGTTCTTGCCCATAAGATGGTCCACACTACATTGCAGTCCAGTTTCTATAATAACATCACTGTCTTCACTGAAGATAAAAATAAGTGTGTCCTCTCTTTCTTACCACCATTGCCCATAGGGGTAACTGCACTTTTAAAAAATTTAAAATCACATCTTCACACCACAGATCAGAGAATAAGTACAAAAGCAAGCAAACAAAAAACCACACTGAGTAATGCACGTAGGTCTGTCCCTATGTGCAGTGCTGCGAACTCCACATGAATATGTCCAGCCCGCATGTGTGCTGTTTTATTACTGTTTGTAGCCATGCTTGCATAGGGGGTGCCACACACATGCCACTGGAGGGGAAGAGCAGGGAATTTCCTCTCCCCTGAGGGCATAGAATACACTATCTGTTGTAATGTGTATTTTGAATACAATTTGTCAAATGAGATTGGAAGTAGAACTTCCCACTTGTGGTGTTGGCTCAGCATTCAACAAGTTTTGGATTTAAGTATGTCGAGTTTCACATTTTCATGCAAGAGCTGCTTGACCAGTATGCTTTGGAATCTTGGGAACAAAGACATGGTATCTGTAGGCTGGAATTCAGGACGCATCTTCATAAAGATTTGCACATATCGTACGTAAGATCTTCTTGCATCCCTTCTAGCCTCATCATGCTTCCTTGGCTGCATTATCGATACAGGACACACAAGATATTTTCATTTGCAGCCGTCATTCTAAATGGACAGCATTTTTCTTCAGAGATTTTATCCTGTGATCTTATTCTATTATTCTGAGATCGTTGTGGGTTTTTAATTTGTTGTCAGTTTTCCTGATTTTCATACTAGAAAATGTCCCCTAGTTGTTGTGTTTTGAGAAATAGATTTTCAGGATTTGGGAGAGGGCCACTTAAATGTCTTTATAGTGCTTTTTTCCCAAAGGCAAGAGGATCTAAGTTCCTGTGAAAATTTATGAAAAGTGATTAAGTAGTTTCCTCTCTTTCATATTTTTGTAGGATTGTTGGCCCAGGGAAACCAGGTGGACAGATGATGATAAGTGGACACATACTCTGAAAAAAATAAAAGAAGATAGTTCGTTTACTTCAGTTTATACACAGCTGTGGAATAATGTCCCTCAAATATTTGAAGCGATCACGATCATGGATTCAAGATTAGAGGACTGTTCACGTGCTTTGCAGGACCATGCTTCCAAACTATTTGAGCAGAATAACCTGATTTTCAAGACAAGTAAGCCTAAGTATTGCTTAGCTCTGTGTGTGTGTGTGTGTGTGTGTGTGTGTGTGTGTGTGTGTGTGTGTGTTAATCTACCTGTGGGCTTTCATAAAGAAAGTGATCTTACTATATAAAATCCTAAAATGAAAAAATATACCATGTTTTAAGATGGGTCTCATACAGACTTTTAGCTGAACATACAATATGTTGTTCTAAAGAGACCGTTGCTAAAGACTAAAACAGTTACGAACTTTGTTAAACCAGAGTGGAGGTAGCAAAAATCAGGGAAATAAGATGACATCTACTGACATTATGAGAAATAAGCAAGTCAGTAAGGTCAGGATAGAAGAACAGAAATTTCCAAAACCAGAAGTAAAAGGGGTGAGAGTTGACCTACGTGGCCAAACTTGTAGGCTTATAGGCGTGCTTAGTATGAGACAAGTGAATTGAGTGAAGAGTGTGCCTGCAAACAATGACAATGTTTCATTTTTAGCATTTGTTCAACCTTTTTCTTCTCCAAGTGCATTGACTAACACTTCCACAATAGTTTTAAATACTAACAGTAATTCTTGTTTTGTGGATTTAATGGGAAAACTTGTCACATACAAGCCTTGAAACATATGATATTGACTATTATTATAAATTATTTTCTGTATATTAGATATATTTAATTAGCTATATTCTTTAAATATTTAAAATCCTTTCTGGCTTTAGATTTTTCAAAATCTGAGGATGTGTTTACACTGGTATTAAATTTATTATTTTAAATTTTCATATTTTAAAAATTTTATCAATTTTTAAATTTATGTAAGGTATATATGTACTTATGAAACATTAGTATATATGCACACAATATGTGTATATATATATAAACTGTGTGTATATATGTATACATATAGATGTATATGACTTGCATACACACATTCTTTTTTAAAAGAAATAAAATATCTACAAGAGAAAAATATGAATATATTTCTTTATAACTTTCTCCTTTGAAAATATTTCACATATACCCAGTGCCCTCAATGTGAAGGTCAGAGATTAAAGTCTCTGTTATCTGACGTGAGAGCCCCATAATCATTCATTAGACCATGCACAGTAGTGCAGCACGTTCCTGGGTCTAAGGCAGCCGTGAAGCCACTTAAGCTAAGTGACTGAGCTATCTGAAAACTGTGGGTCTGTCTGGTAGAAACTGACTGAGGTGAAACTTTACACATAGAAATGAGTTCTGCAGACAGGTTAGGTAGAACATATTTCAGAAAAAACACAGGAAACAGGAGGTACAGAATATTTCCAGTTCATTAAGAATGTGTCTGAATATGCTTATCAAAATCACTAGTGATCCCATTGGATAATTTCATATATAACTTTTTGAGTATTTAGAATTTGCTTCATTTTTAAATGATGTAAATTCTCTTTTTAAAGGTTCGTATGAAAAATTGAAAAGATACAAGACATTTTTAATGAAGTATCCAAAACAAAAGAAGATAATGGTATGATAGTTGTGTTTTTATCATCCTTCAAAAATTGTATTTTCACAAAAAATATAAATTATCATTCCACAGACAAGCACTGAAAACATTTTCAAAACTGCTGTTTTTGTCTTTCATTATCTAGCAATTCTCTGTGTTTAAAAATACACTTTTTCATATTCAATATGTTAGAATCTTTGTAACAGCACAAGTTTTTAAATTTAAATTTTTATTAGTACACATTTGCCGCATACACTGATTACATTCAGTGTGGGCAGTTGGTTCATGTACATAACACATTTTAGTTCTTTTTTACATCCTCTTTCCCTTCCCTCTTTACTCTCACCTCTACACTGCAAATCATTACAATTTATTTTAATGTATATGTATTCATGCTTTTATTATTTAACAGTTTTCAGTAAACTTAGTAGTACAGGTCCCATGTCTGTCCTCTTCATTCAGAAGCAAACAGTTCTCTTCGTGACTTTCATATTACATTGTCAGTTTTTTTAAATCTCCTTCAGATTTTCATTCACATTCTAAATAGACTTTTAATTATTTACATATACTTAATTATTTTCAAAAACACATTCTAAAATTACATAATTTTAAAGCTCTAAATACTTCAATATTTACCATTAGACTCTACCTCATTTAACATTATTTTAAATTTCAAAATAAGTTTTGATGTTTATTTTTCATTGTAAATTACTAAGGTAGTGAATAGAAATCAGCATCATAAGCTCATCACTCATAGATAATCATATGTAATTCGTTTTCATTTTTTTAAGAAAAATTGGATTGAATTATATTTTCTAATTAAATACATGCATTATTAAATTTCTATGAATAAATATTATTCTATATCATTTTAAAATGATATAGATAACCTTTGTTGGACATTGATGTTAGTTTTCACTATTTGTTATCACTCACAAAGCTGCTGTCAAAATATTTAGAGCTGAAGACTGTGCTTATCCATAATTATTAAGATAAGCTTCCAGAAGGAGTGGGGAGCGACTGTGAAATCCAAGTGTTCTGACATGTACTGCTGTATTGTTCTCTGCAAAGCACCAATTCATGTTTTTATTGGTAGTTCACGATTGATCTCTCACTCAGCCTCTTGACAACATTAAATGTTTTTTAATGTTTGATAACTTGATAGCAACATTTTCAACTCAAATAACTAAAGAGTAGTTTGGGCTATGTAGAATTTTACATTTCTAGGAATATGTAATTTTTTTTCAAATTTTCTGTCTTTGGTGACACAATATTTCCTAAGGGTTTCTTTATCATATGGTCATAGATGTAGTTACGTATCTTATTTTGCATTAGCTTATAATTGTAAAAATATTTAATTTTTTAATCCATTTGGGATTTGTTGTAAGGCAATAAAATTGTAAACATGTTATTATAAATACATCAGTTTGTTATGTGCCATCAGAAGCTCACGGTTTTTGCCTTCTTCTGAGTGAAGAATTGTCTTAGGCTACATATAAAACACATCATAGTTAATGCATTTAAGTAACAAAACTTTCACTTTTAAAAATACTTTTCATTGTAGTATTAAAGAAAGAGAAACATGGTCTCTATCTTAGACAATTTACATATTCACTGTGCTATTTTTTCCTAAGTATCTTACATTTTCACCAGTAATGTCAGTTAGATTATTTTTCCATTATATTATTAAATAGTTTATTATGGGTTTAAGATATGATTACATTTTCCTATATTATCTGCAGTTGGTTTTGATTTCAAAATCATACTAATCCTAGAAAATAAGGAACTTAGCTTTACTTCTCTTTCTACTCTAAAATAATTTGTACACTATAAAGACACCATTTGTCCTTTGATTGTTTGACAAAAGTTGATTTATTATTCATATTGTGCAGCAGGGAATGGTTAGGTTGATTAAAAATAATTATATGGAAATTACTAGTTACACATAAATAAAATTTGAGTATAATGTGTAAACCTAATATTGAGTGAAAAAGCAAGTTACAAAATAAAATGTATAGTTACCATTTCTTACGTAGCTCTATACATTTGAAAAGACACACAAAGTCTCTTATGTGGTGTGTGTGTGTCTTGTGTACGTTGTGTATAAAAGTATTTATAATGGAATGGATACAAAGCAAAAACTTACAATGATTTTCTCAATGAGGGGACACAGGGCTAGAATAGAGATCCTGATGAAATGGAATCCAAACTTTCTACTCTTTTATATATAAACTTCACATTTTACTTTCAAACTGTAGTCTTTCTTTTTTAAGTTAGGAATATTCTGGTTGGAAATAAGGGGGGAAAACAGCCCCAGGTTTCTCTAGGAGGAGAATCTGAAAAGTGACATCTCCACAAGGCCCCTGGATCCAGAGCCTGCTGTGCAGAAGTAGAGCACCTGGCGTTGCTTGGTCTCTTAGTGGCCGCCTGTCACAGATGGTGTGGATTTAAAACAGCCAGTCAGAACTAGGCTCTCTAACTAGGCTCAGCATACATAAAGTTGGTACTCAGCTTACAGGAATTTACAGGTACTCAGTTTACAGGAAGTTGGGATTTTAGAGAGAAACTGGCTATTTCCATTTGGGGAGCTTAGTAGGAAGTGGCTGACACTCCCCTTTAGTCTGGAGGGGACTGCATTGCACTCTGCCTGAGTGGTCCAAAGTCCTAGTTCATGCTCTGTTCTTCCTGTAATTCTTATCCACATGGCTGACCCCAACCCTGTTTCAGGCCCGTCCCTAGCTAGCTGCCTGAGTCATAACTAAACAAATAAAAAGAGGTACCCCCTAAGTGCCCTTAGGAGAAAAGGGCTGCAGACCAAGCATATAGCTCTTTCCTGTGGCATCAGGAATTTTCCCCAGGCAGCTAATCTAAGGGGACTTTGAAGCAGACACTTTGGGGTTCAGGCGTGATGGACTCCCTTCAGAGGGTTCAGCTAGTGGACCCCAGTAAAAGGGGTCCAGCACATGCGTTGTTTCCATCTACGTAATGCTTTTAGACCTTCTAACATGATCACCTATGCTGGGATGACCTTACCTTGAAAAAGCAAAGTGCCTGCCAAAGTGGCATTTGTTAGGGGGACAGGAGAAGGGAGCAGAGATAGTCCTTAGTTTCCAGCCTTACCCTAAGGGCAGGAAGACAGACAAACTGGGACTAAAAAGTTCACAGCGTGAGTTTCTCTGGTCTTTAGTAAATAAACCTCAAAAAAAAAAAAAAGAGAAAGGAAACAGCAGCAGGAGAAAGTAGCATTAAAAAAGACCCGCTGTGAGTTCACGGGACAGTTCACCCCGAGCTGTCAGTCTCAGGAGACCACGAGGGGGAGCATCAAGAGTTAATGCTGCTCCCTCTCCAGCAGAGCTTCCCCTTGGAAAGGAACCCGAGGCAGAGCAGACTCAACACTCCCCTCAGTGTGTGTATGGCAGGGTACTGATGGGGGTTCACGGCCTGCTGCCCCAGGGAAGCCTGCACTTGAGGTTTAAGCGTGGCAGCTTTCACTAATCACCGGCAAAATCCCACATTTTTGTGTGAAGGCCTGTTGTCTGCAAATCTACCCTACCATGAGGGAAATGGTGAAAGAAGCATAAGGCTATCCAGAAAAAAAAAAAAAAAAAAAGCAAGAAAGCACAAACTTCACCTACCTCCTTCCTCCTGAATGTAATCATGTTTAACAAGAGCGTATCACAAGAAGATGACAAGAGAAACTTCCCATTTGGGGCTTACCTACCCTTAACCTCAAATCTTGGTGGGACCTCCAAAATATGGAGCAGTTAATTCAGTATAAATTGAGTTTGGTGGCAGGGATATAGCTCAGTGGCAGAAGCACCTGCCTAGCACGCACAAGGTCCTGAGTTCAATCCCTGGTACCAAAAAATAAATAAAACTTAAACTGCATTTGTGGTCTCACAATGCTGGCAAATGAAGTTTTGAACAAAAAGGAGGAAGTTAGGAAAGTTTTTTATTGGAAATAAAGAGGAGGGGGAAAAAGCTCTTGGTCTCTCCAGGAGGAGAATCCAAAAAGGAGAATTTCCCTATAACCATAGTCTTAAATAGCATGGTAATGTATCAATGATAATCTATTTTAGAATGTGAGACAATTGGAACCCTGGTAGTTATATTACTAGTTAAAATTTGTATTCAAAAGAAATTTTAAAATTCTCGCTGCTGAATTTTACCAGATGACTTTCTGGGATCTGTTGAAATTATCTTTAGATTAAATATGTTAACAAAAACTTTAGTAAATGCTACTGTCAAATATGCTTTATTGGACTGAGAGTTTAAAGAGTTTTGTTTTGAATGTTTTACAGCTTTCAGATGAGATGGAGACAAAAAAGAATATAGAGGTATTTAAAATTTTTATTCTGCCCAGTTGTGTATCAGAAGTATTTGTGTTCACAATAATACAGACAGGGCTGTATAGGCAGAGGAGCCAGGGTAGAGAGTGGGCGGCAGAGATGGCAACTGCCTCTTTTCTGCCTGGTTTGTATCTCTTTGTATATAGTCTAGCTAAAATTCTTGATCATTTGAGTATCTATCAAAATGTATTCTGAAATATGATTTTATGTTTGTTTATTTGTACTCAAACTCGAACTCAGGACCTCGTGCTTGCCAGGCAGGCACTTATGCCACATAGTTACGTCCCCAGCCCTTATTTTCCTTTTGAATTAACCTGTGATCATGCAAGGGCTCTTAATTTCACAAAACGGATAACAAGAAGATGTTTTTGTAGGAGAGAGATATATATTGTTTACTTAATGTAGCAGCATAAATACTCATCACTTGATTGACAGTCAAGTACTTATCTGCCTTCAATAGTCATATGAGAATATTGTACTGAGAATGAAATATTGTCCTGTATGTTCCTTTTTTCTAGGGTTTCAACTTCTCAGGATTCAAAGCAAGTGAACTTACTGAGTTGCCCAGACATTTGGATGCTAAACGAATTTATCTTTTTATTTTAAAAGCTTATAACTTTGATGTATGTGAATATCATTTTATTTTATAATAAACCACAAGAATATGATTTATTAAATCAGATCTTTGAAACTATGATAGTTTGGTGTTGAGGAAGATTTGATTGTTTAAATTTTGCAGGAGAGACCAGTGTTGTCTAATTTAATTCCCTGCGCTGCAGCAGAGCCAGCATCAGACTGTGTGGGTGCCATGGGCGTCTGAGGTTGACGGCAGACAAGCGCTTTCCCCTCCCTCCTGCTCTGTCAGCCCAGGAGGATTTAGCCTTCTCCTCTGACCCTGAAATCACTCATCACAGCCCTTCTCCACAAGCCTTCTGTGTGTCCCTTTAAATAGAGTATTTTTGTGTAGTATCTACACAAATGATGAAAAACTGCAAACGATGAGTAACCAAATGATGAAAAATTGCAAGAATAGAGAAGTAACTAGAACCAAGGCTAAAGATCACCAGGAATAGGCTGGGGCTGGGGTGGCTACTGATAAACCTATTTGTTTCCCCCTCCGTATTTCAGTTATCTGCTTTTCATGTTTATATACATCATATAGGTTCTTTGTAGTTAAAAATGACCAAATCTAAGTTGAAACTTGTACCAGTGAAGCCCATACTGTATTTAGTGGTCCAAGCACAGGAAGTACCTTGCTGAGTATGTGACAAAGAATTGTCCTGCTGTACGAGTTTCACATTACGTTCTTTCTATTGACTTGCATTTGAGGAACAGGAAATTATATTTATGTATTCCTCTAAAAAAAATATTGCATTCTACTGAATACACCATTTAAAAATTTGGGGAATAAGAACATAAAATGATCTGTTGAATCTACCTATTTAAACTAAAATTTATAGTTTAAAGTGTAATATAGTAAATAGATTTAACCTTATGTGCCAATTTTGATGAGTTGTCTGCACAAGAGAATTCCATGTGTAGACAGATTCATTAAGGGGACCTATTTGGATAAAATTCCATGTTTCATTGTTGATACTTGATTTCAAGGAAAAAGAGGAGGAATTATGGCATACATTTACAATTTTGCTATTTTGGGTCTGTCCCTTACCATCTTTTCAATACCAATAGCGAAATTGAGCATTTGAAATATGGCCAGTATGACTGAGGACCTGAGTTTGTTATTTTATTCCTTTCAATCAATTTACACACAACTTTAAAAGTTAGAATAACTAAGTTATTTTAAAAGTTGTCAGTTATTTTTGGAATGAAGTTACAACTATGAAGTCTAAATATTGATCTAGTACTTTTTGATAAAAATAGTTGATATGCTATAAGTATAAAATATATACTTCAATACCTACAATATACTCCAGTACACACAATTTCAATGATCTGGTGTCAAAAAATAAAAATGTTTCATTACTCGTCATTGTGTCAATTATATGGTGACAGAATTTTAAATATGCTTGGTTAAATAAAATATATCCTTAAAATTAATTTCATCTTTCACCTTTTTAGTATATCTACTAGAAAAAATATATATGTGTATATTTTCTGGTGCATATATATGTGACTGGTGCTAAATATTGTCAAACAATACTGGTCTATAGCCATTAAATGCATAAAATTTATAAGGTATATTTGTATTAACATGTGTTCTGATATATTAAATTTGATATCTTTGTATCTCTTTTTTCTTTAGCAAAGAGTTTTTAGGATTTGGAAAATGCATTTCCTCTCAGAAGCCTCCATTGCTCTTTTGCATGACTGCTTTTGGTGGTGGTTTCTCTATAAATTTAAGGTAAGTGATGTCTTTTTATGAGTTGATTTGTAGCATACTTAACTTTTCAGTAGAGGTAACACTAAAACTTTTCTGGATATTTTTACAGAGACTCATTGTTAAGCATTCCATATGTGTTAAAAATTTTGTCTACTGTCTCCTTTTTCACAGGAATTAAGGCTTTATTGTGAATTTCCAAGATTCCAAATCTTCATTAGTCAGAAAAGGATTAGTGAAATCAAGTACTGTAGTGAATAATAAAGTTATAACTTTGTTTAACATTAGTATGTGGTGGTAAACTCTTTAAAAAAAAAAAGCCTGCTGCAAACCAGTGACATTAGAGAAATTTCAATTTGGAAAAAAGTCTACAGATCAAATAGAGAAAAGATCTTGTTATGATTCTGAAAAGTGAAAATTCATGTACACATTAAATATTCACCAAGTTACTCTATACTCTAAGCTGGAAAACATCCCACTAAATTTCTAATAATTCAAGCCATATCCATGCAAAGTATGTTTTCAGACAAAATGGTAGTTGTGGTTCATCTTGACTTTCAACTTGCTTGACTTGAAAGGTACTTAGGAGGGTAGAAAGTGCATTTCTAGAGGTGTCTTGTGGGCCACAGGGATGTGACCTTGGGAACTGTATCTGGTCCCTGCCTCCTCCTCCTGCCCCCTGTTTCCCAGGTGCCATGAGCTGAACATCTTTCTTCCACTCTACTGTTTCTACCTGGGAACCAGCTGACCCTGGACTGCCACATCAGAAACCATGAGCTGAAATGAACCTCTCCTTTTGTAAATTGCAGGTGTCAGGTGCTTTGTCCCAGCAACAAGAATGCTGAGAAATGCAATGGCATCACATTATACATGAGCAGCTGGGAGACAGATGGAAAAGTCTCTAAATATGTAGAACTAGCACATTTATAATAATGACACATCAAATCAGAAATTATTCTGAACTAAATGAAAATGAAAACAGAAATTAAAATTCGTGGGATGTAACTGAAGCAATATTAGAAAATTACGTGAACATTAAAATGCCTATATGTGGGGAAAAAAAGAAAGTCCTCAAAAACTATGATCATAGCTTCTACCTTAATGAAGTACCAAAAAAAATGAAATCTAAAACAATCAAAAGATAGGAAGTAATAATGATCAGAGTAAAAGTCAACACAAAAACAGAAACCAAGAAATTTGAGAAAAATTAATGAAGTCAAAAAGTGTTCTTTGAAAATTATTCAAATAAGGTAGTGCAAGAGGAATTTGAAGTCTGTGTTTTACTGAGTAACCAGAGCAGAAACAAAACCCAGACACACGTCAGCACTTCTTAATTGGTTCAAGCCCCCAAAGGCTTAACAGAAGAGGTATGTGTATTGCCAAGCACGAATACATTCTCAGTTTCTACTGACCTACCCACCACATCTAGCTCTCCAACAGAAATTAAGACATTTGAAAAAGTCATGTTCCCATTGTCAATTGTAGTATTAACTTTAATTTATTGTATTTTATTTCTAAGCCTCACAGAAAAGATCAAGATTGCCTATTTGACAGAATTGCAGAAAGTTATGTGACACTTTTCATGAGCGTCCCTATCAGCAGAAAAGATGCATTCTTTCAGGTAAACACAGGAATCAATATTGAGCTAGTTATCTTTAGAATGAATAAAATAGAGTAATTATTCTAACACATATGAGAATACATGTTGTTGCTTTTGAAAGCAAAGGTGTCAGGTGTAAATAGTGGTGATATTTTAGAAGTTAAGTTCCTATTACAGCCTCCCAGAGTACTATATTCTGTTACCTGAGAGTCTCACAGACTATTAATTTATTATATATTGTTATCTTTGAAGTAGTTGTTCAGATTACAAGATTTAGACATGAAAAAAATGATCAAACAATCAAACAATGAAAGCACAAACTGCTCTTTTTTATGAACATATATTAGTAGTATAGTTATTTATCTTTTGTGTGTGTGTATATATATATATATATATATATATATATATAGCATAGTTATCTATCTTTACCTTCTTTCTTTTCTCCTTCCCTCTATCCCAGTTGTTCTTCCTTTTGAACTCTTTCTTTCCCTTTCATTTTTACAATATCTATTTTACATTTTGGATCTTATTTATTCTTTCAGTTTTTTGCACTAGAGAGACAGTATGATATTTACACATGCAAGTGTGAATTATTTCACTTATGAGTATGGTCTCAAGTTGCATCCATTTACCTCTAAAAACCTCAAGTTTATTCTTCTTTATAGATAAGTAATATTCCATTTTATAAAAATACCACATCTTTTTTATCCCTACGATTGATGAGCATTTGGGTTGTTTCCAAGATTTCACTGTTACAAATAAACACGAGTGCATATATATTGCTATGGTATGATGTTTTCAATTCTTCTGGGAAAATACTCAGAAGAGCAATAGTTGTATTGAATGGGACCTCCAATCCTAGTCTTCTAAGGAATCTCCACATTGATTTCCACAGTAGTTGTACCAGTCTACTCTCCCATCAATAGTAGAGAAGGGTTCCCCTTTCCCATACAGCCCCTCCAGCACTTATTATTGGTTAATTTCTTGATGACAGCCATTCTTTCTGAAGTGGAATCTCAGAGTTGTTTCAATATGCATTTGTTGAATGACCAGTTATGTTGTGACATTTTTTCATGTATTTATTTTCCATTTGTATTTCTTCATCTGAGAAGTGTGTGTTCATCTCAGATGCCCATTTTTGAAGAGGGTCTCCGAATTTGGGAAGCCTGACCTTTTTTTAGTTCTTTATATGTTCTAGATATAAGTCTTTTGTCTGAAGGACAGTTAGCTAAAATTCTTTCCCATCCTGTGGGTTTTCTTTTCACTCTGTTGGTGATTTCATTTGATGTGCAAAAACTTTTGAATAAGATGAGATCCCAGCTGTTGATTCTTTGAAGTACTTCTCATGCAGTTTGTGTTTTGTTCATGAGCTGTTTACCTACCCCATCTCAATACTTCTACCTACCTTGTCTTCCATTACACTTAGTGTTTGTCTTAATATTTATATCTTTGATCCATTTTGACTTTAGTTTAGTGCATGGTGACAGGCATGGGTCTCGTTTTCGTCTTCAGCATGTGGCAATCCAGATTTCCAGCACCACTTATTAAAGAGGCTATCTTTCCTCCAGGAGTCTAACTACATCTAGACATTGCGTGAGCTGAGCTCCAACTTGAGATTCTTCTGCCTCCCAGTGGGATGTGTCTTTTAATAGATAATGTGATTATGACATTTCTCAACTCGTGACTTGACTTTTTCTGAATTTACTGTTAGTGGCCTCTTCCCAGGTGAATTTAGAAGTGGTGTAAGAGGATTCACAGTCTCACTTGAGAATTTTTTTAAATGCACACACATTAGTAATTATATTTTTGACCTGTACTCAGTCTTCTTGGAGGACACTTTTGCTGCGTATGTCTGCAGGCCAGGCCAGCTTCCTACACGTTGTCAGTCATCACTAGGCTATTTGAATAGGGACAGGGCCTTATTTCTTACTGACTCATGTATATCATTTTTAACTCATTCAAGTAATCAAGGGTTTCATTACTCTTGAAGCATTTGATTTATCTAAGGAAAATGTTAGTGTTTAAGGATAAAAATATTATGCTCGCTTTTTACAAATTAATGTGAACCTACAGATATTTAGTATGATGTTTGCTTCCCTTTCTTCCTCTGTACACAATGATACTCCTTTACAAATTTTCCAAACAGATTGGCACTTGGTGTCCTTTTCCTTTAGTCCCCAGAAGGTAGGATGTTCACAAAAGACTTCAGCAGTTTCCCCTGTTAAGCTGAACCACATGCCTGTGACCCAGGACTCCTGGAGGCTAAGGCAGGAGGACTGAAATTTGAACCCAGAGTCTGCAATTTAGTGACTTGGTGTGTGAAGCCTGGGTATGATGTCTCTGTGTTTAATCCCCAGTACCACTAAAAGAAAATAAAATATTTTAGTTGTCATCACTGATACAACTTTAAAGTCCTGAAATATAATATGTGATTGTATCTTTTAGTAAGTTGTTGATGATTCATTCCATAAAATTAAGTCCATCAGTGTACTGCACAGCTGTCTCCTTTTCCACCCACATCCTGCTCCCAAAGAAATATAATTTACCAGCAATTTGAGCACCACTGGATTAGGTAACCACATCACTTTTTTATTGTTGCTGTAACAAATGTTGAGAAATTAGTTATTTAAAGAAGCAGAAGTGAATCCCTTAGTTATGAAGGCCACAGTCTAAACTGAATCTTAGAGAGCTAACATCACCGTGTCAGCAAGGCTGTTTTCCATAGGAGGCCGCAGGAGAGAATCCACTGTTCACCTCTCTGGTCTTCCAGTGGCTGCCACACGCCCTGGTTTATCATGCTTTGGTCCAATCTCTGCTTCTCCTGTCACACAGCCTCCCCTCTTCTCTGTCTGATTCTCTTCGCCTCCCTCTTACAAGGATTACACTTGGGATTACATTTGGAGCACACTCAGTAATCCAAGTTCATTTCTCCTGAGGTCTTCAATCATATCTGCAAAACCCTTTGCCGTATAAAGTGACATTTACAGAGTCTAGAGACTAAAACTTGTTTATCTTCTGGTCCATTACTCAATCCCCCGCAGTAGCCCTTTAGGACCCTGCCAGTTCTAAAACGTTGTACCGTTAAGGGCTTAACATGTCTTTGCCAGTACTCATCTGAATGCAGAATACCAAAACAGTGATGTAAGTTTTCTTTAATATAGAAGTAAGATATCCATCTACTGTTTGGTCACTCCTGAGAGGAGCTTGTTTAGAAATCTGAAAACTTGTGGGATACTGGTAGTGCATATATTTGGTGATATCTGATTATGATTTTAACATTTAAACCATACTGATTACAATATGTAAGCCCAAATATACAAGCTCTGGTTTATTTGAAAATATTTTTGGTGCATATACCATTTTCTTAAAGGGGCTAATAGTAGTAAGGTTAAATGAAATAAAGGACTAATCAAACTGTCTTGTTACCTTATCTTTAATTAAATTAATTTTTTCACAAAATTCCAGTAATTCTATTGACTTGGTTTTCAACTCTTCCTTATTCATGTCCCTCACAACTACAAATAGTAATAAAATGGTTAAACACAACACAAGCTATTAGAAATATACACCTGTACAAAGTAATAATTTCTTAGTTAATACATATAAAATATAAATTACTCTAATATGACTCTATTTGGTAGGTGTATCCCGATTGTTTGACACAAGCTATCTATGCAACATTCCTGGAAGCTTTTCCAGAATCTAGTAACACCTTTAACAATCAATTTAAAGAAGATCTAGGAAATAACATCTTTCTTTGGTTGTCAGGTATGAATATATTATTTAAGTACTAAATATTTTGATTCCTAAAATTATGGAATTGCAGTAGTTTATTACATTCAAAATATTGATAGTTTTTGTACATTGGTGTAGACATATCAATGTCTGAGTTTTTAAAAAATGCCTATTCTAAAAATTGTTATGAAAACTAACTAGTTATTAACTTTAGAGGCCAAATAATTTTATACACAGTGAAACTATTGGAAACTGGATTGTTGCAGAATTAAAAATCAATGTATATGCAGAAATGTATATATTACCTGTGGAAGATATATATTTTAAGCTGATGTGAAGAGCAGAAAAATTTCTGACAGGTCGGTTGTGGGCTGAATTGTGTTCCCTCCAAATGTATGTGTTGAAATCCTATCCCCTATTATATCTTATGATGTGACCACATTTGAAGATGAGACCTTTAAAGAAATAGTGAAGGTTAATAAGTGAGGCCATGTGGGTGGATTACTCAATATGATGAGTGTCCCTACAAGGGTAGAGATAGAGACGTGACGTGAGCAAGACGGTAGAGTAGGAGATACCCATCCTCTCCTACTGCCACCACCACCAAGGGAAGCAATTAGCCATCCATGAAAGAAACACTCCTAGCACAGCTCAAGAATCCAAGTAGGAACCCTCAGCAACACAGTGGAACAAAAACTAGAATAACCACTCTATTGAATGAATAATCCTTGAGACATTAGCAAGTGTGAATTTTCTGGAGACGGCCAGGAATAAAGGAGGTGGAGGTGCTCGGGGCCAGGCATGTGGCTGGTACCACTGTGGTCCCCTGTGGCCTGCTCTGCAAAGGACCCCAGCAGTCCTTGCTGAGCGGAATTTCAGAGGCCTTACAGCAGCTCCCCGCTGTGACTCCCTGTTGCCCCCACACTGGCTGTGCCCTTAGTGTTCATCCACAAAGACCTCAGCAGCCTGCTCCACACAGGACTCTGGTGATTTTCCACAATGGAATTAACCAACTGCCATTGCCCTGTGGATGTGCAGAAGAGCAAGATCTTACTGTGCTCCCGCTTCAAGGAAGAGTCACTGCTGTGCTGGCCCAGGACTGCCACTGCCCCAGACTCATGCACATGCCAGATGTTGGAGCTGCTGTCCCGGGGGGCACACCTGCTCTGTAAGACTTAGCACTACAACAGCCACATGCATGCCCACACCTCACACATCAAGGCCGCAAGGTGAGCCAGCCTGCACTCTGGACCTCAGAGCCAGCTTACATCCTGAGCTCCCTGTCTGGCTCTCTGGTCAGTTCCTAAATGCCTGTGTTGTGGACACTGGAGCCACTGCAGTAGCAGGTGCATCTACAACCCAGACTCCAGAGCAACAGCATCTGCAGACTCCCAGACCCCAGGCAGACAGCCACGTCAAGGGCAGCAGAGAGGGCCACAGTGGGAGTGCCCAGGCCTCACACCTCAGGTGTGCAGACACTCTGATGCTTGAAAAATGCATTATTCTCCTCCCAGTGCTCCAAAGATACCCACATCTCACACACCATCACCAGTGCTATGAGCTACACCTGACACCAAAAGCAGTCTTCTCTCAGGTGTGACTTCTGCACTGGAGAAAAGCAGCAACAGTTGTCACTACCAAAGAGCCTAACAGCCCTCACGACTGGTACAGAAAGCGGTAACCTCTGCCACTGAGGACCACAGGGTCCACTCCGCAGACAGAGCTGCACACGGATCTGGCTGCTGCATCCTCCCCAGAGCCAGAGCGCTAGGCTCCACCTCGCTGGCACATCACACCCTCGTCCATGACATGCCTTCCCCACTGAGCCCAGTCTCTAACAGCCGTGCTCTGCAGATGTGCAGACTCAGCACAAGGCAACAAGAAGTTCACACACACACACACGCACACATGCACACGCACACACACACCCATGCACACATACCAGTGGAACACCATACTCTTCCAGTAACTTATCCAAAGGAAAAGGAAATGTACAGATTCCTCACCCGACAAATAATTCAAAATGATTGCTTTAAAGATGCTTAGTGTGCTAACAGAAAAATATTATTTGAACCAAAACTAGTTGATGAAAAACAAGATAGGAATCATTAAAAAAAAATAAAAAAGACAACCCTGTGGAGCCAAAGAATATCTGCAACCTTGAAGACAGGTACTTTGAAATGACCCAGTCAGAAAAAAATTTGGAAAAATAATCAGAAGAGTGAAGAAATCCTACAGGACTTACAAGGACATATAAAAATGAAAACTAGAACTTTATGTATAGTATGTGTAGTTCTATAGACTATTGTACATTGTGCTTCTACAGGATTTTCTTCGTACTTTTAGTGGTTCAATATGTGTTGTATCTTTAATCAATAAAATAATCCCTTTTCACCCTAGTATAAAATCAAAGGAGTTTACAGAAGAGAAAAAATCTGTCTTTTTGTCTAATGTGAATCTTCCCTTGATTCAGTTTAGCTACATTTCTTATTCTTCTGTTTACAATGAAAAATAGGTCAAATAAGTTAATACCGGACCAATTTTATGCATATATAAAATTAAGTTTTCCTACTCTTTAATTATAGTTCTTTTACTGCAGAGATAAATAAATTAATTCCCTTCCACCTTCCTAAAGAAAACACAATTAAGTCTCCTGCTTATCAGATCTTTGCCCTCCTCCTCTGCCTGCTGGCTACCCCGGGTGGAGGGAAGGCTCCCCTTGGGGTCTCTTGTGGATCTGCTGGCTCCACCACACATCAGGCTTTCTCTAAGTACCCAGTATTTTCGATATAGGCTATTGAAGCAACATTCAAGTGAATTCAACTGAGATCCTCTGCAAATTTGATCAAATGGCAATTAATGCTAAGGAGATGATAACTGTATCTAAAAATACTTGAAAGATTCTAATTCAATAGTGAAATCTGGCAAATCATCCTCAATAAATGCTAATCACTGAGAAAACACTGGTTACATTTATTAGTATATCAATGTGTAATAATGTAACAGTAACAATGCTAGCTCATGTTCTGATAGTGCTTTTCCCTTTGCTGACACTTTAACATACATTTGAACTAATCCTGAAGACCCCAAAAAGATTTCTATAATTCTTGTTTTAAGGCTGACAGTACAGAATTTTAGAGTGACTGAATGATTTATGCAGTCCTACTCAGCTTAAAAGGAACAAAAGCAGCACTTTTGTAAAATGTGTAAATCAAAATGTTTTAACAAATTAAAAGACAATTTCAAAATCTTAATTTCTTCAGCTACATGTACATTTTATATTAATAGGTCTAAAACCTCAGAAAGGCTTTTGGACCCACTGGAAACTGAAAGAACTCTCTTCAACCTCCATTCATGGTTGCAGAAAGATGACTGCAAAATCAATACAGGAGAGGATCACAAGAAGCCAAGAGCACATTTTAGCCAGTAAGTGCAATGTTCAGAAACCGCGGAGTGGAGACACCAAGGGTGTTAGGTTACTTTCTAGTAGTTTTTTTGTGAAGATCTTTAAATAGCTTTTGATTTATAGATTATTATAATACTGGTGTGTGCTTAAATCCTTTTCCTATTTGCCTGTTACAATATTTTATATTGATTTTTAGGAACTTGGTGTGTCTATGGACATTACAGATACCACTTTTAGTGGTATTGCTAACCAGATAATAATGTGTTTTGGTAACAGATATGTTTAACATTTTTATTTGGCACATGTAAATTATGTTTGCTCTATCGTTTCAGTTTTGTGGCATTTTTCTCCAGACTTAACCTATCATAAAAATACCTGCCTGTATCTTTTTTCTTTTTCTTTCTTATTTCCATATTTGATTTAATTCTTCAGTCCATTTGGAATTTGTTTTGTTACAAAGAGGATGTTTATTTCCTATGTAATATTTTCTTCTCATGGCTCATTTATTAAATCATCCGCTAACAGACCATTTGAAATATCAGTTTATTTAGATATGCTTTTGCATTCTCTTCTGTTCCTTGAGCTATATGTCAAATTTCTGTACTAGGGCCAAAAAGCTTACTTACTTTTCACTAATGAGCGTCATAAGGAAATTTAACTTTTCCCCTGTTTATGTTGTATCTCCAGTCCAAACATGGATCTGACACTCAGACCTCATTTCTGACTGAATAAATCTGAATCTAGGGTGTCTTTTAAAGCTCTTCTGATGATTTCAATGTGCGAGCAAAGTGAAAGCCACTAGGGTGCAAGGTACAGCTTTCCATTGTGTTCCTAGAGACGGGCCGGGCCGGGAAGAAGAGTAAACAACCTACTCTCCTCAAACCTCTTCGTTAGTTAATTTAGGATTCTAAAATTAGTTAAAGCATGAGTTATTGCTTTTCCGATTTAGGTACTTTGAATTTAGGGAGTCACTGTTTAAGCTTGGTGTTCCCCACTATTGTCTTGAAATGGTCGTATATGATTTCTGTGGTTTCATGAAATTCTTGGTTGCTGACATCAGCATTAGTGGTTTTCTAGGTTTTCATGCATGTTTGCTGTTTGGGGGAATCTTTTTAGGGACTTGGAATGGAAGGGGAGCTTGTCCATTGTCATGCTCTACTTTTGCACATCTCGTTTTACTTCTGACCCTTGTGTGTGAATTATTACTTGACTAAATACCAAATTAGGACATTTTAGGGACTTTTAACTTTTATTAAAAATTTAACTTACAAAAAAGTGATATGGATAGCATAAAGAACTCTTATATAATCTTTATCCAATACTTATTTGCATTTGTCCCATTTTTATCATTTTTTCTCTTCTTCACATCAGTATTTAAAGCTATGATTTTCCCTAAGTAGTGATTTAGCTATTATCTACAAATTTAAATATGATACATTTTAACATTGGATTCAAAATACTGTCTACTTTCTATAACTTCCACTTCGACCTAGAGGTTAGATAGATGATGTTTAATTTCCAAATATTTCAAAATTATCCATATAGTTATGATTATTGATTTCTAATTTTAAAGGCATTGTGGCCTAAGAACACACTCTGAACAGCCTTTTGTAATGTGTTTGTATTGAGAATCATTTTATAGTCTAGCATGTGGTCTATGGTGTGACCATTCCACGTGTCCATATGTAGCATGTGGTCTATGGTGTGACCATTCCACATATCCTTCATAAAAATGCATACCCGCAGTTATTTTGTAAATCTCAACTCAAAAGGTGTTTTAAAATTGTTATTCAGATTTGTATCAAGGGTCAGAAAACTGTAACCTTTGGATCTTATCATGTTTGTACGCATCCTATGAGTTTGCAATTGTTTTTACATTTCTTAAACATTGTAAAACACAATGACTATGTGTGACCTGACTATCTTAACATACTGTCTGGTCATTTATAGTAAACATTTGCTAACCCTGGTTCTGTGTCTTTTCTTATATTTCATTTAATCATTCTATTATTGAGCGAGAATATTAAAATCTTTATCATTGTGAAACTATTTCCCTTTGTAATTCTGGTGTGTTTGTTTTATGTGTTTTAAGTTATTAGACATTCTCTTGGTTACTGTTCACTCATTACTGAGACAAAATACCTGATGCCCATCATGAAGGAAGGAAAGGTTTACTTCTTGCAGTTTTTTGGAGGTTTTTAGTCCATGCGCAGCTGACCCCAAGTCAAGTTGGTGTGGCTGAGAAGCAGCCATTCATGGCGATGGCAAGTGGCAAGGCAAAAAGGCAAAAAGAGAGAAAGTGTGCCTCCTTCTGTCCTTATGTTTTATGCCAGCTCTGCCCCTGGGTGGGTGCAGCACTCAAACCACCAATCCCAGCACTAGAAAACAAACCAATCACAAATGCTAGATTCAGCTGCCTCCATGGCTACATGCAGCTTGCAGGGCCACCTAGACACAAACCGTGACAGAAATGTACACTTTTAATATTAAATTTTTCCTTTAATCATTATAAAAGTCCCCTTTTTATCCATGGTAATTCTCCTTTCCTTTAGGTCTTTTTTGTCAGACCTTAAAAAGCCACTTTAGATTTCTTATGCTTATGATTTTCATGATATGTCTTTTCCCATCATTTTCATGACATGTCTTTTCCCATCATTTTAGTTACACCTAGTTTGTGTCTATTTATTTATTTATTTATTTATTTATTTATTTATTTTTGGGTCTTTATATCTTGTAATTAGTCTTGACTGAGTCTTGTTTTTATTTATTCTGACAATATCTTCATTATCATTGGAGTGATAATTTACATTTAACATGATTATTGGTATGGCTGGTTTTTGTTCCAACTGGTTTTCAATTTTATTCCATCTGTTACTTGTTCTTTAATTCTCCCTTTCTGTCTTCTTTTGGTTAATTGAACATTTTAAGTATTTTACTTTAATTCCTCTATTAAGTGTTTACCTATAAGTATTTTTGAAGCTGCTTTAATGATTACAAATTACATCCTTAAATTATCAGAATACTACCTAGTTAACATTCTCCTGTTTCACTTAAAATATAGGATCTTGGACAACACAGCTGTATGTACTCCCTCATCTTTTCTGCTGTTGTGACATATATAAGTATTAGATCCAAACAAGTAACAATCTCAAATCATATACTGTTGTGATTTTTGTTTTAAATAATTACATGGCTTTTTCACTTCTACTGAGGTCTAATTGATATATAAACTACAAATAGAACTTAATGATTTTTGACATATCTATAAAGAACCCAATAAAAACGTCACAACTCCTAAGATGAGAAACATACAGTATCCTCAATTTCAGAAGTCCTCATGGTTCTTTTTAAAATTTCCACCCTCCTGATCACTCTCCAAGGTGATCAATCATTTGATTTTTGTCACTATAATTAGCTTGCATTTTCTAGAGTTTTATATAATGTTTAAAATATGTGCTTTTGGGAGGGGTAGACATTTTCTCCCATGTAATTATTTTGAGAATCATCTGTTACCACATGTGCTACTACTTGGCTCCTTTGTATTCCTGAGGAGTGGTCCATAGTCAGAATATGAACCTGTTGATAGACATTTGCATTGTTTCTAGTGTTTTGCTATTACCCATAAAGCTCTTGTAAATATTCATGTATGTTTCTGTACAGATGTAGTGTTTTAGTTCTGTTTTTTAGTTCTAAATACCTAGTAGTGGAATGGATGAGTAATATGTACATGACTGTGTAACATTCTAAGAAATGGTAAAACTCATCCAAAATTTCACCTTCCTTGCAAGACAGAAGTTATTCCACTTCCTTGCTAACGCTGATAAAGGTTTAGCTATTCTTCACAGCCCAGCAGGACCCCTGGGTCCTATTTAGATTTTCATTGCTTGTAGTGTACACTGAAAGTTCACTTTAGACGAAAGCTGGGATAATGGAAGAACACTGTCCCGTGCTGCCTGTGCTCCAGCCTGTTGGAGACGTCTGTATCAGGTTTTCTGTTCAGTGTTTTAGTGAGGACAGAAGAGTAAACCCAGCCCTCAGTACTTCATCATAGCTGAAAGAAGTGATTTCACCCTTCAGTTTCCAACCCTCTTACAGGGCCATAGGTCACTTCCCAAGCCAGTACTGTGTCTGGTTGTGTGTTAATATAGATATATAGATATATACCTATATATATGACTTTAAAATTATCTTCTATATTTGGTCACATATTTACCATTCCTACCTCTTCATTCCTAAATATAAAACAGAGTTTCCATCTGGTGTCATTTCTCTTCAGTCTGGAGTACTGCCTTTGACAGTTCTAATAGCTCAGGTCTACTACGGATGATTTTAATCCTCTGTATATTTATTATTTATTTATTTACCTATTTTTGGTACCAGGGATCGAACTCACGACCTCACACTTGCCAGGCAGGTACTTATGCTGCTGAGCTAAATCCCTAGCCCAGTCCTCTGTATATTTAAAGCGATCTACATTTACCTTTGTTTTTGAAGGATATTTTTGTTGCATATTAAAATCTAAGTTTACTATGTACTTTCAGCGAGGCAATTCAGTCTCTCTCTCCCTCTCTCTCACTCCCCTTTGCAGTGTTGGGGGTTGAATCCAGGGATACCGAACCACTAAGCTACATCCCTAGTCCTTTTTTTGGGACACAGTCCCACTAGCTACTTAGTCTGGCCTCTAACTTGTGGTCTTCCTGCCTTGTCTCCCAAGTGGCCGGGATTACAAGTGGGTGCCACAGCACCAAGCGTGGTGTGTATTATTCCCATTGAGAATTCAAGACACTGCTCCACTATGATCTCAGGTCATCAAATGTCACCTATAAAAGCCAGATAATAAATATTTCAACCTGTGTTGGTTATGTATAGTCTCCATGACATAATGTCTTTGTACAATTCTAGCATGAAAATTATTCTTAGGTTGCAAACTACATGAAAAATACGTTGTAGGATGGGTTGAATCTGAAGGTTTTAGTTTGCTGATTCCTATTTTGCATATGTGACTTTTTTATCTCTGCAACTAATGCTAAGATTGTTTTCTATATCTTTGATTTTAAATAATGTGTGCGGTATGTGCTGATACACTTTGTATGTTCTTTAACCTGTGGTTTGGTGCTTTCACTAGACTGGAAAAATCTCCCCTATCATTTCCTCTGGTGTTGCATTCTGTTCTTTTCTCTCCTCTAGGACTTCAATTGAATATACGTTGCTTAGTGTTGTCACAACTTGTGGATTTTTTTCTGTCTTTTTCTCTGTGTTCCGTAGATGGTCTCGAACTCCCAACAGCATGTCTTCCGTGGTGGTCACCCTCAGAAATCTCCATGTAGCACTCTTAGCACTCTTTCCTTCCACTTGCATTACCCCTTCCCACCCCACACAGGAAGGACTGGGCCGCCAGTGATTCGCTGTGGGACCGAGCACGGAATGTGCGGATTTGGGGCTTTCTCCTCCTCACGCTTCCTTTCCATGGATCCCAGCACCCTCCAGCTTTCAACCCTCTCGCAGGGCATTGCTCACACCCCAAGCCAGTACTGTTCCCGATTGTGTGTGAATTTCCTCCCCACGCTGTGTGGCTCTGACGGTCATTATAGGTGCTGAACAAAGAAATGAAAGCTGAATGAAAAGCACGTGTGTTTCCCCCACCGTCTTGCATAGGGGTGGCCTTTTAGATTTGTTTCTGTAGCATTTTATTCAAACATGCAGCAAAGTATGAAAAGTGGTATTTCCCATACGCTTCCATCTCCGCTCTTGCAGCCTCATGTTTACAGATCAGTTATATCATTCCCAAACTCATTTCTCTTTCCACAGAGGTTTTGACTATACCAAAATTGGAGGATAAGTTTTTTTTTCCTGTAATATGTAATAGTTTTTCTGTTTTTGTATAAATAATTACATGAAGCTATTTTTGTCACTGAAAATTATCCAGCGATACATGTTGATATAGTCCAATCTCCCCATTTTATACTTAACAGTCGACATTCCGTAACTAAGAATAATCTACAGATTTGGGTTCACATTTATGACCACCAAGAAAAGCTAGAAAAGTTAATCCATAGTTTGTAGAGATAGTCAAAAAGGTTTTCTCTTCTAGGAAGTACTACTTTTGAACTTTTATGTAAGTCACATTGTCCCTGACAATATTTTCATGTTATTTCATGATAACCCATGCTTTTTCAGAAGGTATCATTTAATTATCTATTTTATGTAATTTTAACTGAAGAATTACTTTAGGTGATGAGCTATAATTCTTGCAAGGGGCTTTGTTTATACTGTGATTCTCAAGAAATGACTATTTTCATTTAAAAAAATAAGACATCTCTGTACTCCAAACATAGATGTTTTTCATATTGGTGATAAGTCTTGAGAAATGGATACACTTAGCCTAAGTATATAGAAGAATACTTTCATATTTGATTCTAAAACATGACAGTATTTTTCTGTGTCTAAGTCTATGCGAATGAGGCAGCAGACAGTTTTAGAGGTCTGATGGCTGGGATTCTTTTTCACTTACTGCTCAGAATTAAAATTGAACCATCTATGCTCACCATGGGACAATCCTGAATTTGCAGCACATACTTGATAATGTGTGTTAATTTAATACTTTTATTTGGCAGGTGGATTTTTACCTTGCTCATTTAAAAAACTGAAACCAAAAGAGAGTAAAGAATTTGCCCAAGGTCACATACTGACAAATGCTGCCATATGAATTCAAATTCCAGAAATTTTGAACTTACAGGTTGAACCGTTAACCCCTTCACATTCTGCCTATTAGTCATTTAATTTTATAGGCTGTGAGTATGTGCAGCCTTGCTCATCACTAGGATATGAGTTGCAGCTTAGGAGGTTCTGTGGCTTCACCCTTCATTATGAAAAATGTGGATGAACATTTAGATCCCTTCCTGGATCGAACTGGAGCAGGTGGGAAAGAAGGAGATGTTAGGGAAAGGGCCAGGGCGGGAACAGAAGGCTGGGCAGGGCTGGAGGTGTGGGGTCGCTTGCTCCTCACCTCCTGTGTGGATTCCTCCAGAGTGAGCGAGCCGTGGTCTGGGCCCAGAGTGGGAGGCTCAGTGATAACAGGTTATCAAACTTCTAACCCTCTGCCAGAGCAGCTTCCACTAGAGAAGCACATGTCCACGGTGTAACTGCTGTCTGGGATGGGCTAACAGGACACTTTCATTATTTCAAACAGACAAGGATTGCTTGCAGATTTTTTTCTGTAAAGTTCTGCTTAAATTATGACTATTAGGAATTTGTTTTTGAGAGATATTTGTTCAATTCCATATGTTTCTTTATTTGAACTTTGAGACTTTCATATTTATTCAGCATTCTGGCCTGCTTTTAATTCTATCTTCTGATTTTTTTATATATTAGCTAATATCAGTGAGTCCTTCTCTCCACACAGAAATTCAGGGCTCTTAGGCTACTTCCACCTTCTAGGTTCACCATACTATTGAACCCCATCGTCATTTGAATTCACCAATATCAGCGGGATAAAAGAGGACTAGACATTCCCTCTGCATCACTTCCAGTCACATACTGTTATGGTTGATATATTGTGTCAACTTGAGAAGTTTAGAAGTTTAACCAAAAGACTCAGAAGGGATCCTGGATCCTCACTTTGTAAATATCCTCAGCCTGTGTAAGGGGAGGGCACAGAGGTGCTGTGAGTGCTACGCCCGCCCCGCAGTGGGGGTGACCTGGGTGCAATATAAGGGAAGCTTATATTATATAAGAAGCTTGTTCTGCCCTTCTTTTTTGCTCTGGCTGCTTTTGCTGGCTGCTGGCTTGAATTGTTGCCCTAGTGCCATGTCATCCTGCCTTGGAGCCAGCTGATTATGGACTGAAACCTCCACAAACAGTGAGCTAAATAAACCTTTCCTTCCTTCATTTTGGGTGTTGGGTATCTTGTTCCAGCAATGAGAGAAAAGTAACTAAGACACATACCGTTAGTATGACTAAGTCATGGTTATATATGAATATAAGGATGTCTGGCAAATAAAAACTCCAAAGTGAAGTTGTTGCACAAATTCCAAGTGACTTCTAAGCGTCTCTGCTCCTGGCACTCAGTTGCAGTATAGTAATCTTTATTTGATGTGCTATGGCCAATAATACAATTTTAGCTATCAAAAATTTTGGAGATGTTTTACCCATCACTGTAGTCTTACATGTTTTTCCATTACTTACGCTGTTTTGATTAAATCAGTAGTGACACGAATGTGATTTTTTGACATTGTATAAAGAAATGTGCCAACATTTAGAAGATCTGCACGACTCATTGAACTGGTATTTTCTGAACAGCCAATGCCCAATGTTAAAAATAATCATACATGAGTGGATTTTAATGTAACAGAGTACATGCAGCTTGGTGATGTAGCCTCAAACTCTGTATTGCAACCTACCACTAAGAAACTCTTAACTTCTTGAGTTTTGGTATAGTATCAAAGACTATTCAAAATTACAAGGAAAAGATAAGATATGGTCTTAGTTAGTTCTCTCATTGCTTGCACACAGTGCCCAATACCTGAAGTTAAATGAAGAAAGGCTTATTTCATTGCAGTTTGTAGAGGATTCAGTCCACAGCTGGCTGGTTTGAAGGCAGGGTGCGATGACAGAGGCGGCAGCAGACAAGCAGCCTCTCTTCTCCCTTTATACTCCATGCAGGCTGTCAGCCTAATGGTTGGTGCCACCCCATCCAGGAGGGGGCTTCCACGCTCCACACCCTTCAGCCCACATGGCACCCTCAATCCGCTTTCACACACCATCATCTAGCTACACCTCATGAGGCTTTGGGGGGACATCTAGCTACAAGCCGAAACGGATACTAAAGTATTCCTCCTTCTAAATGAGTTCTGTTGTCCAGTGACAATGGGGGTGAATATAGTTAATAATGTATTCTAAACCTCAAAATAGAAGAAAGACATTTGAATATACTTACCAGAAAGAAATAGCTAAAGTTCAAAGTGATTCACATATTAAATACTGTGATCACTACCCAGTGTGATCAACTATATATACATGAATCAAAATATCATATTGTACTGTAAAAATTTGTGTATTATATGTCAGTATAAAAAGGTAAAAATTACACATTGCTCTTCCTAATTACTAATCTGTGTGATACTGGATTTTTATATACTTTATAAACATTTACATCAAAAAATCACAACAGAACAAATGTAGATATATTTATTATAATTCAGTGGTCTTCTGTTAAGCCAGACATTAAAGAGGTCTTTAAAATGTGAGATTTTATTATACTTCTTGAAATTTTTTCTTAAAACCATAGTTATTTTTATGAGATGTTATTTATATTAGTGAGATGAGTTTATGATTGATATTTAATAAATTAATAGTTCACATTTTGCATTTTCAATTCTAAATATGGCAAATATTAGTAGATATAAACACATAAATGAAAGCTCTTTTGTGTCTTCAGTTATTCTTAGGAGTATAAAGGCGCTCTGAGGCTGAAACCCAGGAAATCACTGTGGAAAGGGGTGGCCTGCGGCATATCCTGCTTGCAGCTTAACAATGCCAGTGTCGCTTGTCCCCCATAAGGGCTCAGTCATCACCATGGTGAATCCCTGAACATAGTACTAAAGTACCTTACTTATTGGGGCCATAAGTAATTTGAAAACTTTTCTGTGGTCTGTAAAGTTTCCTCAGTTTAAGTGTATCATCATACATATAGAAGACTTGAATGCCTTTGAATAATCATACAACATCCTGAGCTGTACTTTTCCAACTGAAAAAGAAGGTGCCATTCTAAGATGCCATTTCTGTGATATCCTTTTCTAACACTTTGTTACTCCGTGACTTCTATCCACAATCGCGAAACAACCTTCCAAAGTGGTCGCTGACTGTCGAGGTAGGCTTAGCGAGAGAAGACTGGTGGTGCAGAGTTCTGGTTTTAGAGCTCTTCCCTCTCTAGAGCTGTGTGTGCAGGTGGGAGGGGGCTCTGAGTATTAAAATTAAACCTCTGCGCAGGAGGGAAGCAGAAGTAGGTCAAAAGAACCCAGGTAAAACATGGGTGTGCATATGCATGTATGTGACTTTCAAGAAATACAATAACCCATGCTTCATGTATACTGCTGTTTTATAATTGTTTCTTCTAATAAAAAACATATTTAAAGCATAGTTTCTTCCTCTTGACATTTGAGATGCTTCCTGTCATGTGGAGTTAACTTTTTTTTCCAGAATTTTAACAAAAAGAACTCTCTGTTTTTGTTTTTAACAAAATAAACAGACAGTGGATAAAGTTTGCCTTCCAAACAAACTGGCATAATATCTCCCTTTTTAGGTCTGGAATGTAAGCAGTTATAGAATTTCAGTATCTGGAATGACTCAGGATTTACAGGCCAGCTTCCCTGAACCAGCATATTGCCAGATTATTTACAAGATGAAGGTTTTAATGTTCATTTCTCTTATTGTGGTACAATAGCATTTAGCCTTTTCAACTCAGATGAAGACCTTTTTAAAAAAACTACTTTATACCTCTCCCCAATTACTAAATGCAGTTTTTCCTTTTCATCTGAACTTTAAGGCTAGAACATGAACAAATCCCATTATTTTTATAAACTATAGTTTAAAACACAAGCAGTAAGAAAAATCTTTGTATTCAACTAACATGTAACTTTTAAGTAGTTAGTAGACATTATTGTACTCGGTGCTGTGCAGAAGTAAAAATAATGAAGAAATATAATGCTTAATTATACACTAAGATTATTTCATGTTTAGCAAATGACATATTATAGAAATGTTTTAAGCAATAGCCGGATGGTTTATGACTCAATATGTTGTAAAAGGTCCCTTCAGTTTGCATCTCTGTCACTTCATTGACTTTCCACCATTAGCACTGCTCAGACATAAAAAAGGAACAGAACCCTAAAACTGGGATATAAGGTGGTACTTTGGTAATTAAGCTGGTACAATCTTCATGCTGTGCTGTTTTGTTACAAATCATTGAAAGAAAACCAGGAGTGCAGCAAACAAATGAGGAAACCCCCAAAACATCACCAGCAGGCTCAGATATACAAAGCCCCAAGGTCATAGTAACTTAGTAAGTCACATTGTCTTGCTGTTACTTAACTTTTGTGTGTGGAGAAAAACGGTGACCAGAGGATGGGTAATGTAAGGGACAGAAAAGAGGTGGCTCCAAGAGCTGGAAATTGGTTATAGTTTTATGGAACTATCCATGCTTGATCATTATGAATTATCTTTCTTAACAATTTAAATAATATACTTTTAAAAACCATTTTACTTCTCTTTTTGAGAGTATGTTTATCTACAAACTTTTCATTACTACTTTAGCTTCCAAGATAATTTTCAACAGTCAGCCGTGGGGTCGCTTGTAAACACCTTCTCCGGGTGTGGTGGCCCGTTGATCAGTATCCATGGTCAGAAGCACTGGACGTCCTTCTGAAAACCACGCGTTTCTACTCCTTTATGGAATACACTGTGCACACAGTGCACTGAATGACCTGAAGGTGCCATGCTACCGAGAAGTGAAATCTAAGAATTTAAATACTGCTCAGAGATTTAATCATCAGTTCACACAAAATGAGGTAGTACATCTCTGTATTTATTTACAACTACATTTGTGTCATGCTTGGATATAAAAATAATGCTTTGTAATAATATATACTCGTTATTCTGCTGCTGAATTGGAGTCAGTTCACACATTCATTCAGTGAATGGTTACTGAGTGCGGTTAATAGTTACTGAGCCCTTACTTCTATTCCCTGAGTTTTTATGAATATTTGTATAGTGCTTCACAGATACTGACCAATGTGCTTGGGATACACAAGTGCACAAAACACCCATACCCTTTTTACTGCAGAACATGTGGGCTAGTGAGGAGAGGTGGACAGTAACCAATAAACATAATGTATTTACAGAACAAGTAGAGTAGGTATTTCCGCCACATATCTCCAGATTGTAATATAAATTATGAGGGAGGAAAAAAGAAGAGCCTCCAACTGAGAGGATCACAGGGAAAACACAGCCCCAAGAAGACGGCCAAGTTTTCATTAGAATAAATGAGTAGGATGTATAAGTCTAACAAAAGGTCAGGGGAAGTTTTTACTACTGAGGTCCATTTTGTAACCTGGACTTTCAAGATAATATTAGAACTAAAGTCCACTAGAAGTTAACAAGAGCATGTGTGTGTGTGTGTGTGTGTGTGTGTGTGTAGATACTGTTTGACAGTGGTTTAATATATGCATACTGATATTTAAGACAAGTGTAAAGTTGAGGCTAAGGCCAAAGTACAACGGCAGTTAACACAGACGTTCCTCAATGTATAATGGGGTTACATCCCGAGAACCCCATCATAAGCTGAAAATACCTTGTCAAAAGTACTTGCAGTACACCTAGCCCACCTAACATTGCAGGTCAGCCTACCCTACTTTAAACACACACTGAACAATTCCATTAGCCTAGTGTTGGAGAAAATCACCTACCACAAAGCCTATAATATAAGAAGTGTTAACTACCTCTTGTCATTTATTGAATGCCAGTTAGCCAAAAGCTTGCCTGCAGCAGGGCACACTGGGCACTGGGTGTTTACCCTCGTGATTATGTGGCTGATAGGAGCTTTGGCCATGCTGTCTTCCAGTATTAGAAGGCAGGGTCATACTGCACTTCACGAGCTCAGGAGAAGACCAGATGTCAAAGGGCAGTTCTACTGAGCACGAACGACTTTCACCTAGTCAAAGAGTCCGAAACTCGTGAGTCCAGCCACTGTAACCTTGGAAACATCTGTGCGTACTCTCTGCACTTGATATTCTAAGATTTAAGAAAACATTTTTTCTGAGAGTCTGTCAACTGTCACTTAGAGTTCTTAGTATTTCCAGGGGTTCATTTGTTCCAAAGCGAATCTTTCTAAAATTGATTATGTATCTGTAACCCAGTAATTTCTTTTTTTAGTTTTCAAAGTATAGATTCTATTATCATTACTAAAATGCCTGATGCTGTGGCCGGGATTAAACACATCCACACACATATACGCACAGGTCCACGGATTCCTTATATAATTATGCAGCTGAAGAAGACACAGGCGTATATCCATAAACCATGTGTAAATGCATGGGTATTTGTGTTACTTAAGTAGATGGATGGGGAGATCACAAGAGGTGAGGGGAGAGAAGGAGAGAATGGAGGCAGAGAGAGAGAGTCATGGATCTGTATGTTAGATCTAAATGTTAGATTAGAGCTATAGACGGAAATGCACAAAAAATTTGAAAAGAGGAAAAACTACTGGCTGGGGGTTTAGCTCAGTGGAGTAAGCGCCTGCTTAGCAAATATGAGCTCATGAGTTCAATCCCCAGTACCAAAAAACCCCACAAAAATCAAAACAAAAAAAAAAAAGAGGAAGAACTACTGATTGTACAATAGGGCAATAGTTTATTACAGACAAGAATCTTGGTGTTTTTACTATCAGATCAGGACATGGAGTTAAGAGTGAGAAGGTTAAATATGCTATATGATAGAGCACTGTTTAAAAATCCCAGAGCCAAGATGAAGTGTGGAGTGTGCAGAAAACGATACGCACAAGGGTGTAAGGGGTGATGAAGTTTATGAGCAGAACAGACAGGATGGATACAGCCGGTTGTTTGACAGCGTTGACTTCTCGTTGGGAGAATCTTGGCTGAACTCAGTAGCCAGCAGGGAGAAAGCATGGGCTTCACAAACGAGAACTCGCCTTGTTGAAAAGGCATTTTGAAAATAGGTAGCCACCTCGCATTGGAGACAGTGGGGAACTTGAAACCAAAACGAAAAACAAAAAAACAAAAAGCAAGACTAACAGAACGCTATTGTTAAACTCCAGGCCCAGGTTAATGAGGTCATGACAGTAGTGAGGGCGCTCGGGGACTGGGGGGTGTGAGGAGGAGGAGTCTAACAGTCCTGGTGACAGTGTGAGCCAAAGGGAAAGACGGGCTACGCTAAGACTCTGGGAGCAAGGGCTGCGTTACTATGAAATTCAGGAACTGGGGAAGCTAACGCAATGGAGTGCGATGACCAATGTGAACTGCAAATCTGACCATTTACTCAAAAGGCCATGCTGTACATTGTATCAGAGGCAGCAGCTCACCAGGGGTCCCACCTTTCCAGTTGTGGGGGAAAAAAAAACCTGTATGGAGAAGCATTTTTTTTTTTTTTTGGTACCAGGGATCAAACTCGTGACCTCGCACTTGCCAGGTACATGCTTATGCTGCTGAGCTAAATCCCTGGCTCCTGAAGCCACATTTTTAAAATAATGTTTGTCACTATTTTTCTGATCATAAAGATAACATATACTAATATGTAAAATTTGAAAATAAATCAGTATGTAAAAGAAAATAAAACATCACTTGCAATATTCTACCAATATTAAAAATGGTAAACATATCATTGGTGAAAGGCAGTAAAACACTCCAGTATTATTTTTGAAACAGGTGGAATGTAGCTAATACAACATTCATTAATAGGAAGTTAACACTTTCTTGCCTTCATTTAGGACAATATCATAAATATTGGACAGATAAATTGCTAGCTAAATGGTATGTACAGTAAACAACATCAAACATTATTAACTATAGAAATATAAAATGAAATTGAGATTCTCCCTCGCGCAACAATGGCAAAGGGTAATGAAGGGGGCTGAAAAAATGAGATGATTCTACAAAAACCTACAGCTTGAATACTTGACCTAAGAAAGGTACTTTAAGGCAGAGGATCATCATGTGAAAGTGTCACCTGCTTCTCTTGGTGGCTTCTGTCTGGACTGCTCGTGGCACTGGTACTGTGCTGGCCTACACGGAAGCTCCTGGTACTGTCAGACCCAAACCAACAGTACTGACTTGTCTTTACCTTACAGAGTGCTTGATGTACTTATCAAGTGACATTTCAAGAACCACCCCACCCACCCCAAGCAACTGGCTGGTTTGGAGGATCACAGGCTGAGTTGATAGCAACCGAGGTACAAGAACAACTAAATACTTCTATTGTTTGGTTGACTTGGCAGGCCTGAGGCTGGTAGTCTGAGCGTCTATTAGGAGGATAACGGTACGCAATATAGCAACTAAGGGGTTTTCCTTCTCTCTTGTTTTTGAAATCCAGTATTCTCACTGTTTTGTTCCAATTTATTGTTTTGTTTTATTCACTGTTTTGTTTTCATTGACTTTATTCTGTTTTATTTTGTTAGGTTTTATTCTGTTTAAAATTTTGAAAATCCTCCTGTTGACATGAAAGTAAAAGAAACTGATGTGGATCTTGTAAAAAAAATAAATTTTAAAAAAATCCTATAGGACTTCAGAGATATGCAACCCTTAGCCTCGCAAAGGCACACAGTTATGTAGACATGGCCTGGAAAAATGTTTCTACATATAGTGTACTGAAGATTTCATCAGCCCATTAATCATGCAGATCAGTGAGTCAGCAGGTATTAACAGTTTATAACTGTTTATATACAAGATAACAGAATTAAGTACATTGTGAGGCTCTATTTCCTTGCTGGAATCCACAGGGAATTTTTAAAAGGCAATGACCATGTTTATTTTTTATCACATTCAGCACATACTTACATAGTTCCTGAAACAGACATGATAGATTTTCTAAATATGCTTGTTTAATTGAAGTAGACGAGGACATATGTTCGTAAGCATTGCATACGTCAGTACATATACGTGTCTGTATGTGTGGGTATGGGCACACCTGTGTGTATGTGTGTGTGTATTCAGTTACTAGGGTTCAGTAGATTCAAAGAAGAAAGACATTACTATGAGACAGTGACAAGTCTTTGAGTAGTTTATTCAACTCGAGCTGGGTCCTAAAGGACAGAGAAGGGTGTAAATTGACAGCGAATAGTGAAGACATTCCAGACTGTGGGAATAATGCAGACAAAACTCAGAGGCAGTATCAGTACAGTTTGTGTCAAGCATGATGTGCACGATGGACTAAGGAACTACAGTATCCATGTTAAGCAGCTAGAGGACTAGACAAGATAAAGTATAACCGGTTGTCTGACAGCTTTGGATGCCCACTTACAGAATTCAAACCCAATAGGTAAAAAGGAGCCAGCAGGGGTTTTTCAGCTGATTCTGACATAATCAAAGCAAGATTTAGGAAGATGAAGGAATTTGGCAACCAGTGAGATGGGAAAGAACTTGAAATGAAAGAGTAAGAGTCACTAAATTCTAGGCATGAGGTATTAAGGTCGTAGAAGGCCAAAAAGAGAGGCCTCTGAGGGGATGGTGAGAAAGAAGAGGTTAGCAGAGTGTTGGTGGTTCCTGTGGGTTAGATACGATTTGTCCCCCGGGTTCATGTGCTGCAGGTTTGGTCCTCAGCATGGCAGTCGAGGTGGTGCAGTTTTTTTTTTTTTTTTGGTACTGGGGATTAAACTCACGACCTCATGTATACCAGGCAGACACTTATGCTGCTGAGCTGAATCCCGGGCCCTGAGGTGATGAATCTTGAAGAGACGGTGCCTAATACAAGAGTGATTAGTGCTGATCTATGGATGAGTCCTCCTGAGATTGGATTGTTATCGGTTGATGCCATCCCACGAGCTTGGCCCGGTCTAGCTACGGCCCCTTCCATTCCTCTGCCAAGCTGTGATGCAGCCCGGAGTGACCTCCCTAGAAGCTGAACAGATAGAACCACCAAATCCTGGACTTACAGTCTCTGAAATTTTGAGCAAAATGTGTATTTTGAGTAAAATGAAATTTTGAGCAAAATCTTTTACTCATACCAAGCCTCAAGTGTTTTGTGATAGAGACAACAATGAACTACTACAGTGATTTACCAGATACACAAGGAGAAGGGGAAAAACAAACTGGACTCCAAGGTGCCACATAGAGGTCATCCAAATCAAGTGCTCGCCTCCACCACAAAGAACAGTTAACTGTGTTCTGTGGTGAGTGACTGAAGTCAAGCACTGGAACTCAGCAAGACAGGGACAAAGATCCCCAGAAGGCCCTCCTCGGTGGAGCAGAGAGACCTAGTGAAGCAAGATCTAAGACGACTGCAGAGGGAACGCGACAGCTGTATAAACAGGATAAATTCCTGATTCAGTAGAATTCAGCACTTCGTCATGATAAAGACCCCTTAAGGAGATAAAGAATGTAGTTCCCCCAACCCTGATTTGGTCATTACACATTATATACAGGCATCAAATTGCAATGGAGGTCAATTAAAAGGAAAAAATAATAAAAAGCTACAAGCATAAAAACTGGGCAGAATATTTACCCACTCCATGCACTGTTGATTGGAATGTGTTCTTGAAAGAAATCTTCCTGAAAATCAATTTCTAAAATTCTGTTTCTTGTAAGAAAACAATCAGAAATATAAAGAAGCATGGATAAAAAATGTTCATATTTGTATGAGTGAAAATTGCAAAACTACCAAAATAACCAACAATACTGAATGCATTTAATAAATGCCTGTAAGTTTAAATAAGCCCTCTTATTCAACTTAGTCATATCTATTAATTTGTTGGTTAATAGAAAATTTTCAGTAGAGTAGGGAATCGTTTCATTGATATATACATGTCTTCTGTATTTGATGCTTACTGTAGGTATAAAAGGTCCATTTTTTTGGTCAATTTTTGGTGAAAGTCAATGACGACCTTTTGATGACCTTTCCTTAAAAGTCTAATTCTGATCATTATCATGCCATTAAATATTGTATGCAAGGTCTGGTGTCAGTTTCTTTAAAATAAGCTGAGACTCCAGTGACATCTCCCAAGCAATCTGAGTGTGTGTTCCTTCTAGCTTCATACTCCTTTCTCCTGGTGTTTTCCCATGCCTAATCCAACATTGAAGTTTTAATCACTGATCTGTGTCCACTGCAATTCTGTAAGCCTTTCTGAGGACCAGCACTCAATTCTGTGCCATATGGTAAACAATCGCAGTTTTGAACAGAGGCATTGGACAATGTGAGATACGTTTTAACAGAACCACGGTGGCTTCACTGTGAATGGACTGAGAGGGAACAGGACTGTCACACACCTTCTATTCTGTAATCATTTCCATACAAAACAGTGGCAGTGCCTCGTGTAGAGGCATCGATAGAGAAATCGAAGGAAACCAGGGCAGATGGAGGAGAAAGCTCTTCAAGGTGTGTAGGGGAGACACAAAAATGTAGAACCAGTATGGTTACCAAAGAAGACTGGTGTTTGTGGGTTTTTCCCATTTAACTGTTAGTTCCCAATTGCACATTAGAATTTCCTGGTAATTTCCATAGTATTAAAAATACTATTGCCTGTGTCTTATCCCATATATACTAATGCAACTGGCCTGGAAAGAGCCTAGGTTTCGTTATTTAAAAAATAATAATAATTCCAGGTGACTTTAATGGGTGTCTGACATTAAAATCAGTGGCCCTCAAATCTTTTTAGATTTGAGGTCGCCTTCGCCATGTAACAAAACTCACTACGGCCCAGCAGAAATTCACCTGACCCCTGTGATCTTACTGTCCTAAGGGAGGACAGCTGTGGAGGGTTGTTTTCAGGCTGAGTCTGAAGCCAGAGCAATTTCCTTCCTACGGAAGTGAAATGATACTGTTAGTTTTGCGGCTATGTTAGGGACCCTAAGAGAGCACCACGTAGGCTGATGAGTGCAGACTTGGTTTTCCCAGGGCACAGGGGACCACGAGGGTCTCAGAGGGCACAAGATCTTTCCACAGCTTGTATCTCTATTTGCACGGTCTTGCCAAAGGTGCAGCCCCAGAGGCTATGCATTACTCCTCAGTGCTTTCTGGAATCCAGCTTAGGGCCTTAAAAATACCTCCCATGTAGCTCGGATGAGGCAGCCTTCAACGGAACCGCCTGTCACCTCCTCTCCCGGTAGATATGCCCCTGAGTAATATCCTCCCCTTGATGGTAAGCAAAAGTGCCATCACAGGTAAAATTGCTTTTTGAAACTGCAGCTTACGTTTTGGGCTCTTTCACTGGCTCTGACTCCTCACGCCGTGGAAAACAAACTTCCTGTTATAAGCAGTGTCACAGAGGGGACTTGGAGAAGAAGCTGTGATGCCGACAGAAGCCGGCAAGACGCTGGCTGACCCCTCTCTGGCTGGACTGCTGAAGTATATGACTCCTCACTGAGGCGCTCCAGCCGAGACTTCGAGCGGACCGCAGCACCCAAGTTCCCGAAGCACGCAAGCTATAAAGATCATGCATATTTGTTGTTTTATGCCGTGAAGTTTTTGCTGGTTGCACAGCAACAGATAACTAATACATGGTTGGATTCATCAAGAGAAGGCCTTGTCCTCTTCAAGCCAAACTTTATTATTCACTTCCCATCTTGATTCTTAGGGTGTAAGCATGGATGGTATGAGAGAAAGTAAGCGTGTATAGGTTCTTAGAAACTCCGTGATGCTGGTTTGAAAATGGAGCCACATAATAATCAGGAAATGAAAGGCAAGCAAAGAGGCATCTTCTCGGGTAAGAGTAAACATGTAACTTCTTGACTTGCATGGTTCAAGAAGGGAGAAATCAGGACCTGGTGGGGAGATACCAGGATTTTATTATCTTGTCATGTCATGTCTCTTTGACTCAAGACAAAATAACTGTTCGTGACAAACCACTTGAAACTGGAGGACGTGTGAGGGTATCCCAGGCCCCGAAGGAACAAAACACCATCACTGAAGGCAGAGCTTGGCTGAGTAAATACAGTCACATGAAGTGGAAGAAAAAATAGTAGAATCAAGATTAGCTTAACCACCATCCTGAACCAGTTAGGAAAGAAGCTTTAATGAGCTATTTTATGTAGAGATGTATCTTAAATGACATCTCAAGGACTCTAACCAGGGAGACCAATTAATAGGCATTTTCAAAAATCTCTGTTTTCGATGATCGTAGAAACGTCAAGGCTGATGACCATCTGGAACCCACAAGTGAGTCCCGGCGCTGTGGATCAGTACATTCTGGCCAGCCAGTCACCACCACTGTCACTCTCGCACACAGTGAGCTTAACTAAGTTTGGGGGGTTTGGGTCCTGCTCTGCCTCCATCTCTGGCAGTGTATCCTTGGGTACATCAAAACCTCAGTCTCCTCATGAGTCAGGAGTATAAAGTCCCCAGACAGTGAGAAGATTCTAAGCATGTCACTAAAGCAGATTTTTTTGTCTAAAATTTGCATGATGCATTAAAAGCATTTCTAGAAAGACATTATAGCTGACTTATAGTACGAAGAATGGGATTACTACTGAATATCAGCTTTGCCTAATAACACTGCTATATAATTTGATGGTGGTTATTGCTCACTTTATGTGTATAGACAGTAATTCTGTTTAAATTTCTGCATTTTATGATTCACCTCAGTGTTTGTGAGTGAGTTAAAGGCAGGATTATTCACACTGAGTCCAATCCTTTTTAAAAAAATTTTTTTAAAAACTGGGCTCAAACATGAGATTTTCCTACCTCATCCTCCCTGAGTGCCAGAAACCTCAGCTTTTTAAAAATGAAGCAAGATTATTATCATCACAGATCTCTGATGTTCAAACATTGAGTGGTTTTATTTATGTAAAAAACCGATTATGGACAAACACTCTGCTAGGCTCAAAGGAAACCAGTGTGAAAACCTGAGTCTTCCGCTGCTGTCCATGAGTTCACAAAGCCCCTGTCCTCAGCCAGGAGTCTGGGGTGCAAGGTCCTTGACTCAAACAGAGCTGGGGTTATCAGTCGGGGCGCCTTCCTAGATGGACCTGAGCAAGGGCGGTTCTTCCTACTGTCTGCAGCCTGCTCACACAGGCGGGCCACAGGGTATCACACCACTGTTGTTTCTGTTGAGGAAGATTTTTCATCAAGTTCTCACCCCTGAATGTATCACCAAACAACGCATCATGAAATGTAAAGGGACTTAATGCCAAACATTTTGAAATGAAAACCGCAATGATTAGCATCACAACGGTTTGATTCAGAGAAAGGTTGACTTCCCATTGTGGACATATGAAGTGCTCCCGACACCTCCCAGCAAGAGGATTCTCTAATAAACCCAATATCCAGCCTCACCGCAAGGCTTCAGGCTATTCAGGGCCCTGTATCCCCAACCTGTATCCCAAACAGAGGGCTCTGCACTTTGGCTACCTAACAGCAAAATAACTTCCCATGCTGCCTTCATTTGCATGGCAGATATTTCTGGAGATTAGAAAATTACATTTGCATAATTTTTAAAATATGACACTTTTCTCCTTATGCACTCAAATAAAGCCAATGTTTAAAAATGCTGTAGCTGGAATGATTTTACTTATATGGTCTGATTTAGCTGGCGAGAACACTGCAGCAAAACATTTTTCGCATATTTGCATGGTTCCCTGTGTGAATCTATGGTGAGTGCAGCTGCGGGCAGTCATTCTTGTCTGCCATCCAGGCCTGTGGCCCAATCACCGTGTTCTGGGCTCGGCGTGGGTCACACCGGGGAGGGGACATCTGCAGTTGGGCCAGACGCTTTTGTTATTCCTTTGAAATTAAAAGCATATGAAACACATACAGCTTATTATGCTTGTTGCTTTTATAAATAACATAAACTTAAATAACAAAACAATAAAGTTCAAATACAACTTAAAATAGAGTTTAATGCTGTAACCACAGAGAAGAAGCATGATTATTTGTGGGAAGAACATTATTAAAAGCCATATTCCCAGATATGAATTATACAAAAGAGAGATTATGTTACTTAAAAAAAAACTTAAAGATTTCTGAATTTTACTTTTAGGAAGTATAAAATGTTACTTTGTGGCAAGTGAGATGAAGTACAGTATTATCATCATTACTGCTATTTTATATACAAGATTTTTGAAAATATCCTTTTAGAGATACCCCCTCAATTTGAGCAGCATTAGGAATTTTGTTCTTGTTAATAGATATACACTTACCCTAAGCCTATAATTTTGTAAAATTATCTGCTTGGCTTAATTCAATAGTAGAAATTTTGAGAATAGTCCTTTTTTTCTGATTGGTGCCTAAGTTTCTGATTGTCGCAGTTGTTCACTGGGAAGCTCTTGACAAACTGCTCATCTTTCCTAGTTAGTGTTGGCTTGATTATCTGACAGGTCCTTCCAGCAGCTTGTAGGTCTGACATACCTCACAGAACACCATCTGCATTATTATCATTATTATAGCAGCCATTTATTTCATAAGCAGATAGGAATACTTAAATAATCATCAGATAATCAAATCTAACATACTCTAAGGGTAAATTAACTTAAGAGAAAAACATTACTATTACTAACACCATGATTGTACAACCAGTTTTACAATTTTTTACAACTTTTAGTTAACTAAATCTGATTTTTGTGTATATTTTTCAAATCTTTCTTTAACGCAGTCTCTTAAAATAAACATAGATGCGCAAGTCCAGCTTGATCAGTTTTTCAGTAGTTTTCCAGCCTTTCTTGGTTACAAAAAAAAAAAAAGAAGGAAAGGAAAGGAAAGGAAAGGGAAAAAAAGAAAGAAAACAGTCCACTTGAAGAAATCTCCCTGCTGGAACTGGTTCCTTATATTCCCTCTGCGATTAGGTTACTGCCATGGGAAGGAAGTGAGCTGTCTTCTGTTCTTTCTTGGTTTTCTTCCCTTTCACAGGAACCCCTCTGTGACTTAGAGCGACAAACATTTCTCCTCCGCTGTGTGTCCATTTAGCTGACGCATATGTGTTGTAATGGTTTTCCAGAATTAATTCTTTGAAGTTGCAATCTTCATTACACTCTTTCTGTTAAAACAGCAGACAGCGTGAGTTCTAGGGGGTCTCAATTAAACAGAGAATATGCAGGTAATTTTTGGTAGAGTCAAAGCGTAGATGACTATTTTTTAAAACCACAGATCAAGTGGGCCTACTACTACTTACTAGTTTATCTACATAGGTTTGATTTTGTTTGTTTGTTCTTTTCTGTCTGAACAAGACACCTTAAATTTAAAACAAAGCAAAAAGATCATATTACAATATGATTTCAAAGATGTCACTTTTACCTGTCAGTTTCAACTGCTCTTTAGTTTTAGGACCAAGTTCCCCTAACTCCTGTGTTGCTACTTGTACGGCTACTCCAGGCCACTCACTCGCTAGCCCCTAGAAATTTGGTGTAGGACCTCTGCCTCCCCAGGTGAGGGACTGATTTCACAAATGTTTCTTCATTTACTACTAGCTTTGATAGGAATAGAAAATTAGATGTGATTCATTCATCTATGCAATTCAATTCATTCAACCTGTATTCCTGTATGATTTGCTTGTGCCAGGCATTGTGCTGAACAGAAAACTAGAAGTTTAATTTATATATTCATCTATTCAATTTAATGCATTCAACCTATAGTTTTATACAATCTGTTTGTGCCAGGCATTGTGCAGAGCTATGCGTAGGAAAGTCGATTATACTTTTGTAGAGTGGGACGAAATGTTACATACTTCTCATTGCAATAAAGTGGGGATAATGTGAATGCTGACAGCTCAAAGCCCATGATTGTGAGATTGATGTTGCTAAATGAACTGAATGTTTCAGGGGTTTTTTCCCCCCAAGAATTTTCATGTCAGCGATGTGTAAATTGAGTGAACTTGAACAAAAAGAGCTTTAAGCCTGCCAGAAATTTTAGATGTCAAGTATCTAAACTGCACACAGAAGTTGGGAGCCAAAAGGATCCTTACAGTGCAGTTGTTCCAACTCATTTCACAGATGAAGAAACCAAAGTCCAGAGAGCTCAAGCAGTTTCCCTGTGGTCACTCAGAAAACATTTATTCTTAATGCTTTAATAAGTGTTTCAATGAAATTATCAAATATTAACATTAGGAAGAAATTAATTTTATTTTTTCCTTTCAGAAAGGCAAGATGTTTTTAAGAAACATAAGTGTGGAAAATTAAGTCTATGCTGTGCATTATGAATACCTTTGCATAGAGCTTTCCTTCCTTGTTCATTGCAAGGTAATATTCACTTTCCACCCCTTTGATCGCCACAATTCCAACTGCCACTGTCCTGATTTCCATGATATCTGTAAGGAATCACAGAAAGGTATACCAGTTATTCACTCACTTTGCAGACTGTCCCACAAAGGCCGTTTGCTCTTACTTCTGTTTCACCTGGAGTTGTCCAGATGATTAAAACTCAGCTTGAGGCTCCCTTCCCCTAGCACAGCAGCAGAGCAGGCATCAGAGGTGGACTGTGCAAGATGATGGGTTCCCATGGTCTAGGGGGAGATCTGTGCCCAGAGACGGAGACCTCCAGACCCACTCTGTGGACCTGTATTTTAGTGGACTATAATAACAGCAATTGCTAGTGCTTATTAGACTCACTCCGAAGGCCAAGGATTGTTCCAGTACTATGATGTATTTTTGGAGTGGAGAGAGGAATGTCGGCTCAGCTTATTTCAAATCAAATGTCTTGTCTGAGGATGCTGAGAAACTAAAATCTCAATGTTTTTCAAATGCACTTCTATTTACTTTTTTTATTTTATGAAAAAATAAAACAAAATTTTATAACAAAATAATAAAATAAGAGCAAAAGTTAATCCACTGTGTATCATTACCTTCAAAATAGTTACTCAGATTTTTTTAATTCTTTTTTTTATAAAAGAGTCTTACAACAAATAAACAGGTAATAGCACAAAAATTCTTTTTCAGTGAGCTAAGAGAAAATACAAGTACAAATAAAATGCATTAGCATATTTAGGAAATGATTTTGGAACAGTGGAATCGATAACTTGTGTATTAACTCACTGCATATCATCACAGACTATAAAACACTTGTTATCCCCATATCACAGACTGGAAAACTGAGGCACAGAGTAGTTAAGTAATTTGCCAAGTTCTTTTAGCTGGTCAGTGATAGGACTGGAATCCAAACCCAGTCAGTCTGGTCCTTGATCATTATTTAGTATTGTGAAAGTTGTATAATAAGCTAACATTTTATACTCTCTTATATGGTTAAACTTTATCTTAAAAATTATTGCTGACACCACGGTTCCTTAATAGGCTGAAAATGAATAAAATTCCAAGTAAAGTGACTCTAAATGAACAGTAAACAGAACCTACTGCCTTAAAGAAGAATGTGTTTAAAACTTTTTAATACACTTTAACGAACATTGAAAACAAAACGATGAACCCTGTTTGCATAAAACTTTATAGCTTTGTGCCTTTCTGATTAATTTTTAAGTTTCTGAAATCCTGAGTTAAAATCTAACATAACTAGCAAACACATCTGTAGATACACCTTGATTAAAAAGGAAGCTTTTCGAGACCACAGGCCTGAAGAGCTGCAGGAAATTCCAGCCATCTCAAGTCCAGCGCGAATCATGACGCTGACACTTTCGCAGACCGTTCCACGGATCTTCCCGAGCCAGCGTGTGCCCGGCTCCATCCTCCTAAACACGCTGAGTGTGGAACCACTGAGCTGATAGCTTCCGGTAAAGCAAGCACAAAGGGAAATGTGCCACGTGGCGGAATCCCATTAGATTAAATCCATACCAATAAATGGGTAACACTGAAGAAATTAACTGATTCAACAGATCTCAATACCTTCAAAATGAGTAAATCTACAACTACTTAAGAACACATGAATCTTACTACTGTAAAATTTCCCTAAGTCAACATTTTCCTTTCCTTTCAATCCCTTTATTCCTGTCATTCCTCCCTTCATCCTATATTGTATTCTTCTTCTAGATAGAAAGGAGAGTGTTTGTGCAGAAGGCTAGGGTCTCTCATGATCAGATCCACAACATGGACTCTGTCGTGTTGTCTGGCTTTTGTTTTCCAGAATAATCGTCCAGAGAATATAACTTGAATAAGAGCTACCCTTAACCGAGACCTGCGAGCTCCCTCCCTTAGATCTGGTATCTAATCGTGACAGTATGTTCACATTGTTGTACCCCCAAAAGCTTTTCCTCTGCCCTTGGCCTGCCCACCATCTGCTAATTCTTCATTCCACTTTGACATGCAAGAGGTGATGAACATTATCAACCTTACCCTGCTACGTTGGGGTTAGGAATACTGAAAACGCTTTTGTCATGATTCTACTTTTAACTGGGAGGAGAATAGACTTCGAATGGCTGGATCCCTACATTCTTAATTGCCTGTCATATTTTTTAGAAACTCTTTCTCCCTGGGAAGTCAGACTATCTCTATAGGTTGGTTGCTTGCGAGGGCATCAAGTCCATGGAGGAGTCAGTACCTCATGAACCCTGATTTTCTGCTCTGTTTAGCCCCATGTTCTGTGTCCCTCTCTTTATCAAGAAAAGCCAGAGAGGAAGAAATTAACGTCACCACATTTTGGTTCAGGCACAGAGTGGAAGCTGATGCTCCCTTCGATAGCCACAAACACCTTTCGAAGTATCAACTACGTAACCTAATGGAGCTGGAGCCAGGGACTTGCCCAGGAGACACAAACAGGAACGTGCAAATGCAGACATTAAGTTGGCCGCAGCATAAGTTAATGAAACTGCTTGGTGCCGTCTCCTCTAAGACTCATCTTTTTCTGTGGGTCTGTATTTCTGCTTAGAGAAATGTGTTCAAAGAAAGAGTAGTCGTAGGGGGTTTATTTCCAATTAGTTAAGGCCTTTTATGTAGATGCATCAATTAATGATCATGATAACATTATGGGTAATAGGAGGGGGAAGGGAGGAAAGAGACAGACAGACAGACAGACAGACAGACAGACAGAGACAGACACAGAACAGCTCAAGCAACAGAGCGTGAAAAGGGGCGATATGTAAAGCATTTTGACTTTTTACTCTTGTCAACAGTATTGTGAACAACAGCGTCAACTCACTATTTTAGATTATCCCTTTCACAAACTAGGTAATGTGCCCTAACTGGCCCTCTTGTTTATTTGGTGGGGTTAATCATCCATTAATGTATCTATGTTTTTTTGCATGTTTATATAAGCTTGTGCCCCTCTGGAATGAGAAGTAAGGGGCCACAGGATAAATTGCTGTTACTTTTTAAAGAATTCTCCAACATCTACGTCCAGAATTTTAAGTCTTCCCCTAAGCTTGAACTTTGGAGATTGATGCTAGTTCTTTGTTTCTATGCTCAATAGCTTTATGATTGAAAGTGCTTTAATTTTCCTGAAAGTTGAATAAAATTGATTGCCTTGTTCACAGAAATCTACCTTTGTGTTCGAGCATATTGGACATTTCTTTTTCTCTGAATTTGCAAATGTTTTAGGTTAAAAGTTTTGGGGGAGCATATATGTCCTGACATAACTCAATGTTTTGAAGTTGAAAAAAGGGAACACAGTTGTTTTGACAAGTCAACTAATTAGAAAATTTAATTTTGACTAAGTATACTTTCTTGGGCACGTTAAAAATGTGCCTACAAGTGCCTACCTGGCAAGCGCGAGGTCATGAGTTTGATCCCAGGTACATAAATAAATAAATAAATAAAGCCCCTTTACTGTACAACCTAGCACTCATGCCCCTAAGTATTTACCCTATTCAGTAAAAGACCTCTGTCTCCAGAGAAACCTGACATAAATAGTTTTATAGCAGTGCTATTTTTATCACCAAAAACTAGAGGCAACCAAGACATCCAAATAAATGGATGAACACACTGCGGTACATTCACACAGGGAATATTATTTAGCATTTTAAAAACGAGCTCTTCGGCCACAGTAAGGTGTGGAGAAGGCTTAGATACGTGTCCCTAGGTTTTCAAAAGAAGCCAGTCTGAAGGAGCTGTATATATATACAGACTCCAACCGCCCAGAGGCTGCAGAGGGCAAAGACATCAGGAGTTGCCAGAGAACTGGGCAGAAGAGACACAGAGTGAACTGTGGGGGGTTATTTAAACCCACCAATCACTGCTCTTGACAGTGTACCCGCAGACACGTTATTATTGCACATGTCAAAACTCGCAGGCCTGTACAAGGCAGAGTGGACTTAATGTAAACTGTAACTGTTTTGTTAATAATATGCGCAGATTTACCACATCTGTTCAGCATGTTCCTCATAGAGGAGCTACAGGACAAAATAGGGCTGGTAGATAGGAATTCTGCTACCTGATCCATTTCTCTGTAAATATAAGACTGTCCTAAAAAAGAAAGTCTTAATTTTTTAAAATACAGGATAGATTTGAATTAATAGTATATAACATGATTGATAATATAGAATATAATAATGACTATAATAATATAAAGTATATAAAGAAGCTACATGGATTTTTAATGATTTATTCTTGTCAAATATATAGAACATGAAATTTATTTATTACTATCGCTAATGTCTCTGGTAATAGATTAAGATATGTTTATCAGGGGCCCAAAGATTTAGCTCAGTGGCATAAGCGCCTGCCTTAAAGCATGCAGTCATGAGTTTGATTCCCAGTACTGATAAAAAAAATGAAAGAAAAGAAAAGCAAACATGGTTAAAAAAAAAAAAGTAAAAATAAAAATGAGTTTGATATCCGGTACCAAAAAAAAAAAAAAAAAAGATACATTTCCCAAATGGATAACTTTTTTTGTAACATAGGGACAATTATGAGGCATAAGTTATAATGTAAACACACTTTGGAAAGTGCAGGAAATACTGGTACTCTATGTGGAGACCACAATCATACTTTATGCACATATTATCTCTTAGGTATTTGAAGATGAACTGTGAGATCCACTAATATTCTAGAAACCTGAGCTGATGGCTCTATTACATCATCAAAATAACTGGAGGTTATAAGATATAGATCAAAATTCAGTTAGTGGTTTTTCTTCTTCCAAAAAAAAGGAAACGAATAAGGCCCAGAAAAAAATGTCAATTGCTAGAAATAACAGGATGAGAAATTAATTCCACAGAAATCCAGAAATAAGAGTTGCTATGCATGTGAAGTGATCAAGGTAGAATTTGAGCAGGGTCTGAATGAGATCTTCAAGAATGGATCAGCTTAATATGGCATGAAAATACAGTGCTAACTTGGAGAGAAAGAGAAGTGTCTCCAAAGTCCTGGAAGCCAAGATTCAAAGCCATGTGAGGAAGATCGACCCTGGGGTGGGGAAAGACTCAGGCTCAGCCTGCTGAAGACCCTGAATGCTAACGTAAGGAGTCTGAGCTTTCATTTGAAGGCACTGAGGAGTCACTGGAGTTTAAAGTTTGAAAAAGGTCAGGCTAGAAATTGCGATTCAGGGAAATACGTTGGATGTGAACAGTAAATAAGAAGCGGAAATGACTGCAACTATCTATGCTGACGTGTTCAGCTAGTGAATCTGGGCCTAAAAGGAGCCTTTATTACTTTTTTAAAGTGAATAAATAAATGTTTTCAAAATATCTCCATTTAAATTTCCAATGCTTTAAATTTAAGTAGTTCTGACTCCTAGATACAAAAGCTCTTTGTCGTCCTCAGTAATTTTCTGTGAGTGTCAAGTGGTCCAGAGATCGCTTGAAAACAGTTTGCTAAATTGATTTTATTTCTCCTTGCCTGTTTAGCCGCAGTTTGCTCGTGTGTCAGAAATGGTTCCCCTGTGTGTGTGAGGTTAGCTTCTTTGGCTGTTTTACAACCTTCCAAATACTTGGGTTTATATATGGACATTCCAGGCGTACGCATCCTGAAATGTTCAGTCCGCTCCAGAATGTCTAGTGAATTTCTTACTGGTATTCTAAATTTCTTACTTGTATTTTAAATTCTCAAGCTTCAAATTATAGTTACATTACATCGGCAAGTAGTAAATTAGATAAAACATTCATATGTGATCAAGTTGGTTACCTGTTTGATGTTAGTTCAGCCTTAATTAAAGAGTAAAGCTGAAATATGTACTTATACTGCTGAAGTCTTTGTACATTGACACAAGAATAACAAACTTTTTTCTAAATAAGTGCTATATTTTTGACATACTAAAACCCTGTATCCCAGTGTTATATTTTTAACATATCCTATACATCATTTCTCCAGTTATTAACTATATGTGTATGTTTGCTATTATAAATTCAAAAAAATTGCCTGTAAATACCAGCGACTTGAATGAGTCGTGTCTTCCTTCTCACACATCTTCGGTTCCTCTGCTTTTCATCTTCTGACAGCAGGAATCCCTTTTTTTCTCATAATCAGAGCTGTTTTAAGATTTTCCATAGGTGTCAGGTTCTGATATCTCCTGAGACCTCCACACACACATTGATCACTTGTGTTAAAATACATCTTTGTTGTTCAATAGTTAGCAATATTTCAGTTATTTTTAAAGTTTCATGTGATCTTTCTTTTGAAATTAGTCTAAAGTAAACCACTGAACTTATCCCAGCTAAACTTTTCCCTGATATTAAACATTCTGAAGAATTCTTACAAAATGAAACAATACTATCAAATTATTTCCAGGTGAAGCGTAATAGCATGTAAAATGGTCTGTGAAATATTAGCTAATGTCTATTTCTTATTTCACCTTCAAACTTTATTGTCAGTGTCCTAAAATTTTAAATACATTTGTATGCCCTTGAAATTTTCATAGGTTGTATGCTCTGTAATCACGGGTCACATGAATAAAATGTTCCTGCTCTTAGTTCTAAAGCCTTTTCAGAAGAATATACTGATTCTTTTCACCAGCACCAAATTTCATGAACCTATAGCCTCCATCTGCTTGATTCTCTCCCATTTAACTCTTGTACCTTAGCTTCTAGTCTCTTGATTATTTTGCTATAGTTAAGGTCATCAGCGGCTTACTAGCAGCATGGTCCAAAGCTTCCACCAATATTCATTTTTCTCCCACGCACCCTTTGCCGCTGATAACGTGCCTGTCCTGCTCCTACTGCTGCTGGTTCACCAACCCTGTGCTGGTCTGACGTTTTACTGTACTCAGGATGACTAATTTTTGTGTGATTCCCTAGCTCTAGATCTTTTATTACATTTCATTTCTGGCATTTATTACATTTTACTATTGCTTCTATTCTGAAGGCATTTTCACTCCATTATCTGGAATATACTTTGTTCTCGCTTTGAAAGTTTGAACTTCAAAAATAAATTCTAATTTTCTTAAATTCATCTAAAGTTAATTTGGGGATATAGTGTGAGATGACACCCAAAACCGACAATTTATTCTTGCAAACAGCTACCTCATTTTTAAAATTATTAAATATCTCATTCTTTTTTAAATACCTTTCTTCTATATTTTCTTGACCATTATGTCTCATTGATTCATCTTTCAACTATGTGCCCTCATTGATTTGTTATTGATTACCAACTTTCAAGTGGCTCACTGTATTTGTAGGTATCTCTGACACCAGGTATTGCCATGAAGAATTCATCAGTACTGTTTTCACACAGCAGTAAAACAGCAAGGAGAAGACCCTGGTCTGCTCAGCATTAGAAGAGCTTCTTTGGTCCCTACCCGTGAGTTCCAGTGTGAAATCCAGGCTCTCTACTGACTGTGTAATTTACTTAAAACAGGTGTCTCAGCAAGAACTGGGCCGAGTTAACCCAAGACAGAATATTAGCCCTTATGTCCTTGGTACAAGCCATGGACTTATCATTCAGTAATACAACCTCACCATCTTCCTTGAGAAGATGTTTAATCATCTTATTATTTGAGAGTTTGCATATAGTAAAAACTATGTCAATCATTCCTCTTTAACAAATGACAAAGGTCTATTTTATGTAAGTTATGATTTTTTAAAAAACACAAAAGTTCAGGATACTTTATGTGATGCATGAAAAATTAAAAATGTATTTAATAAACAAAAACTGAAACATAAATGTTATAGCATCAAAAATGACAAAACATCTTTATCTGATCATGATACTCTTTTGTTTTAAAGTAGTGAGCTCACTTATTATTACAATTGTTTTGCTTTCTAAATAATGAGGTAAGAGAATAGTTTCATTCTATTATTTGTAATAGTATCCCACAAATAAAATATCACCAGTGGAAAGAGTCATTGTTGTCCCCTCAAAAGTGACACTAACTTCAGTATGTGACTGTCATTATATTTTCTGTCATATACAAAATTACTTAATAAGTATTTGTTGAATGTTTATTTCCAAACCCCATTCCAGATAGCTATTTTACTAATTTGAAGATTATCTATAAATCAATTGCCAGATATACCTCAATAAAAATAAGTCAAAGTGAAATTCAAATTTATGCTTATAAACTTATTCAGCTCTTGTCCTTTAGACTTCCTGTTTTTAAACTGCAGCCTGTTAAGGTTATAAATTTAACAGCAAATGACAGTCAATGGACCTATTTATGTAACAGTGAAAGTCATCATGACTAGATGAAATGACGAAAGGATGAGATGAGCAAGTCGTGAACAAATTTATCTCCTCTGTCTGCCAGGCATCCAGGTCAGATACATTTGTAGAAACACTCAAGCCTTTCTTTACTAAAACATATAATTGACTTTTTTATATGTCCCTGGGGGGCGGGTTCCGTTATGCCATTACTGAAATTCGTCCTCAAGCATCTTGGAAGCACATAGACATGAGCTGTACTTATTAACTCAAGCTCAGATCGTGTTAACGGTTTTAGAATTAACACTCGATGGCTTGGACTGAGGCCGCGCACTGTCCAGGACGATAATCACATGCATAAATCACCTCAACTTGTCATCACGCACCTTATTTTTCTGCCAATTCCAGGTCTTTGTTTTTATCCTGCCTGTCACAACAGCTCCATTTCATTTAGGCACCTCAACTTGTTTATAAATTGGCAGATAAACAACGGCACTCAAAAAATTAGCTGTTCCTTTCACTTATCAGTCATGGACGGGTTTAAGAGATGCTCCGAATAGCATCTGTAACGCGGTGGAGCTCTTCCTACTACAGTATTTGTCCTCGTGTACACTTTTAGTACCCACTTGGGGTTACATGGTTTGAACTCAGCCCTTTTCTTATGAGGCACAGCGAGCTTTTGTTCTCTCACTGTCTCTGGTTCTTACAAGTGCACGACAGCACAAATCCTCCTTTGCATCACTCCCTCGTTCAGTCGTAGAAGGCATTTTTCTCCCGGAACGTCTGAGCAAAGACTTATTAGCTGTTCCTCCCCAACTCCCCTTCTTTGTCCCTAGCAGTGGCTTTTCAGCTGCCTGTATAAAATAAACATTTAATCTCCCAGCCTCCTTTGCAGTTCAGTGTGACCGTGTGACCAAGGTCCAGCTGCCGTATGGTGACGCCCGGAGATCTTCCCAAACCAGGTTGCAGCAGTAGCTGTCTGTGCAGCTTTTCTTCCATTAGTCCGTGCTCCTGCTGGGATCTGGATTCTGCCTTGGGTTATGAGAACAATGTGATTGTGGGAAACAACTGAATAGTCCTGGAAACCCCCACATGTTCCTTGGGAAGCAGAGTTGTCATTCTTCCAGATGTTTATTGGATGGAGAAATAAACTATTTTGTTTAAGCCAAACTGAATTTTAACTAATGCACCTCAATCATTTTCCTGTCAGGGTTTATGCTTCATAAAATGTACATAAAAATCTAGGAGCCCCCCTCCCCGTTTTTTTAACTATCCTAAGGTACCAGCCAGAAAACCAAGTCCTATTTTCAACACTATTAATAATCAGGTGTGTGCTTTCAAAGCTGGTTTTTTGTTTTGTGTTGTGTTTCAGGTTTTTTGGGGTTTTTTTCGCCTTTAAAGTCATAAGATGAAGCTAGAAAAAGAAATGAGAACATCTCCTGTGCTCCCATGTCTTTGATTCTCCTATTCAGAATCAAATGTCACTAGAGACATTTGAAATGTCACAGGTTTCTCCGCTATGCTCACTCCCGTGTGTGCCACATTCGGCTGGCTTGGGGCATCTCCACGACTCATCCTCTTGTGTCTCACCGAGTCAGGATGACCCGAGGCTCCCTGGAGGCATATCAGCCGTGTTCCGGGCTGCCTAGCTCCAGAGTGATCTCATCTGGCTAGCATTCCTGATGCTCCTCAGTGTTACAGAAAGCATGAGATGCAGTTGCGATGCTTCCAAAACTCCAGATTCCTCGCTCTTGTTTAGAATATCATAACCGTTCACTTGTGAATAAAACCGTTGCATTGGCACGTGGCCGTCTTCAGTACTCAGCATATTTGCTGTCCTTCTGCACTATGTTGGTTTATTCCCTTCGTTGCCTTCTTCATGATGGTGTGGATTCTCTATCCTCTGTAGATAGTTTTTCTTCTTGGCTTCCCTTCTAAATTAGTTTTCCTACTCTCTCTGAAAATACTTCTCTTCCTAAACAAGCTGTAGCACAGGAAAATTATCTCAAATCCTTTTCCTTTTCCATCTAGCCAACGAAAACAATTTATATTTGTGTCCCACGTGATCAGCAACCATTTCACACACAAGAAGGAGCACAATAAATACATTCCCGTTCCATCACACCCCTTTCCTGGGTGTCCCTGCACCCAGAAACCCCTTCCTGAAAACTCCTGGAAGCCTTTCTGTACATTCTTTCTGGCCAATCCCGTGTTGCTGCTTCTGTTCTTTGTTATTCCCCTGGCAAGTGGCCCATCATACTGGAATGTACCATTTTAATGTCAAACTTATCTTCTGTCGGCAAACGTGAGAGAACACACACTCAGCACGCATGGCAGCAGGGACCCAAGTGATCTCCACCGACTCATTCATTCCTCTCGCTCTGTTTCCTGGGCTTCCAGGTCCAACAGATACTGAAGCTAGGGAGTAACAAGTTGGAGAAGAAAGGGATCGTTTCAACCCCAGGCATTTTGAGGATGGGTGTGTGAGGACATTTGGGTGGATGCTGCTTTTACTGGTGTGGCAGTGCTGCTAATTGGTTGGAGTTTTTAGAGGTGTACTGAGTTTCAGGTCATGGTGGTTTTCCATATCCTGTTCCTGAATTCCGTATAGGAAAATCATATGTGATCTAAACCTGCAATGAAATTGTAATTACACTAGATAACATAGGTTTTACTCAACTCTATTTTAGCAATAAAAAGAAATTTACATACCATGAGAAGCTTCCAAAGATGATATTTTAAAACTGTACTGATAATGTTAGTGTTCTAAGTTATAAAATATTTTGTTTTTTAAATATTTTACTCGATGTCAAAGAATTGACCTGTAGATAGTCTTTGAAGCATCTTCCCATGTGCTCATTTACTTTGCTTATCTCTTTAATCACCAGCCGATAATCACATTCTAGAATTTCATCATTTTCCATACTTTGAGCACAATATTAGTCTTCAAAAGATGGAGCAAAATTGAAATTTGATCATAATTATATTAAGATCTTAAGTTTTACTAGCAATAATGTTAAGTAAATAATGTTTTACTAGTCTTATGCCAAGATGTGTATTAAAGCACAATTAACATTTCTATTCAATGCCTTCGTCTGGTGATGAGATGGACTTGGAGTGATTAATTGGACTGTGGCAATAAGAATTCTTTGGATTGGATTTCATAGCTCCCTCCTTACCATCATTTCTCATTTTGAATTTACTGTTATTTTGACCCTAGGGAGCCATAAAGACCGAATGACAGTGGCAGTATATTTTAGCCATTACCTTCACAATCACATTATTACTATTATCAGTCAATTTTAATGCACAGCTGAGTTGCAGCCGTTATCTTGGTCACGGATATTATGTCATTCCCTGATGCTTGCAGTTGTTTCAAGTAAGTTACCACCTATGTTTTATTTTTATAAAATCAGAGTATTTACATAATTTACTGGATCCTTAATGATGCCCAGTGACTTAATCCATAAACCACTGTTTTGGTCTTGACTGCAGAAATTTATTCTGACTCAAAGAAAGGGAGTAAAAATTGTTATGTTTTGCGAACTCAGATGACTTGTTGTTCTGAGAGTTTAGAATGAAATAAAGTATGCTAATAGTCATATGCAATTTATTAGAATTTAATATATTAAAGTATTGTGGTTAAACTAATTTTAGTGCACCCTACCCTTCAAGTAGAAATAAAATTAAATTCCATTTGAAGAATACCCCTGGAAGAAGTAGCAGTTTTGTACATTTGTAATGTTCAGCAAATGTTCTTCTCTAACCAAGCAATGATTCTTTAAACCAAATATAATTGAACATGAGCCTCATATTATCTGTTGTAGAGAAATTGCTTATAAGGAAATAAATAACTCAAGTGCCATTTTACATTTATTTCCTTCTGATATTTATTTTAAAATGATTTATGAATCACTTATTTTAAATAAGTTATATAAGGGACTTTGACCATGAATTGAGTTTTAGCTAAAGGTCAAAATTATATAAGATCTGTAATTTAAGAATATGTAGGTGTCAGTATTTTGTTTCCATATATCAACTTGAAACATAAGCAAATGACCTTGCATGTTTGATCCAGTGTTTGAAATGGGAAAGAGGTGAGTTCTCTCTCCTTACAGTTCTTTATTGGCTTTGACCTGAGGGAGGGGAAGACATAGGACTTTGTGGTAATAATCTGGAGCAGGTTAGATGCAAAACCTGTTTCTGGGTTCTCTTTCTTTTCTCGAGAATGCTAGAACCCACCATAGTACAATAACACAATGGGAACATGTGGTCGATAATGGTAATCTTGTATTTGGATCATTTTTGTCTAAAAAGCATGCCCTGTAACTGTTAAATAACAGATCTGAGACAGAACATTGGAATCCACAAAAAAGAAATTAGAAAAGTCATCAAGTCAAAGCCAACAAGAAAGACACATAAATAAATAAATTATTACTAAAACCCAAGAAGTATAATTCCCATCAAATCAGCATGAAATTCAAAACAGCTCCACACTATTGTGTAATTTCTCGTATCAGATATAAATGAAATGTTCTTCAGTAGGAGAGACTGATGTCATTATCACCACTAGGGAATAAACCAATTAGAGTTCATAACAGTCCTATACCTCTTCCTACTGATGTCAGAAACCACTGCAGTGGCTTGGCAGGTGTGTCAAAAGAGTATGTCATTAACTCAGGGGCTCGCTAAGGAACAATGTGAAACACAGGAAGTGTTCAGCAAACACGTGGGCATGTGGCACAGTAATGACAATGTTTGCTTTTGAAAGAATCGAACTTACAGCAGCATGTTCCATCAGTATCAGGACCGTGCCAGAATCAGAACCACTATTTGGTTGTGCAGTACGTAGGGTGATAGCATCCACTAGCTTATTCCTTAAGAAAGCACAGTGGAACTGTTTGTACGGACTTAGATTTCTATACCAATTCACTAACCACCTTCCCGTATCCTTTATGGCCTGTCTGGAACTCACAGAGCTCAGGTTTTGGGGTCTAAGAAAGTATATTCTTAAATCATAGAGGGGGAAAATACTTTTTCATTTACCCTGTAAGCACTGGAAGTTCTAAATTTATATTCAGAAAGAATGACTCGATCATGTAGAGCATTTACATTTGCTTAATACAGCATTTTACTATGTTGCAAATAGCTCCAAAACAATCTGAATAGGTGTGAGTACCATAATCTCCATTTAAATGAGAAGCACCTTGTTTTTATATGAAATAGAAATAAGTAAAGCGACCTCCTCCCACCAGCTAGAAAATTTTTCCTACTTCCTAGATCTTCCTTAAGTCTAAAATATTTTCAGTAAGATATTGTGATGGAAACCACGTTTCCGTGACATAGGATTATAAATAAAGTTCAAAATACAACTGTGTCTTGGAGAGGCTAATTCCTAGGCATAAATCGGTACTGTGGCATCAATGACTGTATCTTCTCTAACATGCAGAATTTGATTGGGCTAAAAGAAAGAAGAACTCGTGTACCAGAAGTGAACTGAGAAGAGAAGATAATCATATGAGGGAGAAATAATAGAAACTTACACTGACATCCTAATCACAGCTAGCTCTAGAAGTCACGATGTCTTGCTAGACTTTTTCTCATTCAGAGACACCAGCTCAGAAGATAACTAGACATTGACTTCCTGTCTGTTTTCATTATTTATATGCCCTGTGAAATTTTTTGAAATACAATCTTTCTTCTTTCCTTCTTTCCTTTGCATTTAAATATTCTGCCATCCAAGCAATATGACACCTCTGAACACTTGGACTTGTCCACGCTGAGAAACAAAAACCCCATCTAAACCCATTTTGGCCACTGGTGCTCATTCTACCTAAAATTCTGATGATGAGTAGTTTGGTTTTGCTTTTGTTTTTGGTTTGGTTTTAGTCCTGGTTTTGGTTTTGGTTTGGTTTTAGTTCTGGTTTTGGTTTTGGTTTGGTTTTAGTTCTGGCTTTGGTTTTGGTTTGGTTTTAGTTCTGGTTTTGGTTTTGGGTTTTATAGGATTTTTTTGTTTGTTTGTTGTTTGTTTTTTGCAGAAATGAAAGTGAAAGGAGGAAGAAGTAAGGACCTCAGAATTTACACAGGAAGATGCATAATATTCTGAAAAATTATTCAGAGCGTCTCAAGTTCCTGTCAGAAACTACCCCATTTCTGTCACAAATGTGCGCCCAGCACTTCTCTCCTGTTTCCGCTGCCATCAATGTTTGTCTAGATTGTTTCCTTGTACTTCACAGTTTCTTTCTTTTGTTTGTTTGTGTTTGTTTGGTTTTTGTTTTTTTTGAGACAGGGTTTTGGTTTGCAGCTTAGGTCGGCCTTGACCTCATTTCCATTTCCAGGCTGCCCTCAAACTGCAGTGACCCTCCTTCCTCGGCCTCCCACGCGCTGTGATTGCAGGCGTGAACCGCCACACTCGACTGCGGTCTCCCAACTAGAACCTTGTCTCTCACCCCTTGGACTTCACATTTATCCTTTATCTATTCATACAGGACATGCTATATAAAGGGTACTGTTACGTTCCAGAAGTTTCCTAGGCTTACTCTACTAAAAAAGCAAAGCAAAGCATGTTTACTTAAGACTTCAAAACTCTTTTTAAGTTTTCTCCCCGTTTCTTCACAGCCTACTTTTCTTTGGTTCTCAGATGTACTGATTTACTCATTATCTTCCTCTCCCATGAAAAATGCCAGGCGCTTTGCCATCTCTGCCTGCCAGTCCTTGCAGTGACACGGAATCTCTGCTCCAGGACCTCCCAAATATTGCCTCATGGTTGGACTGTCTTACACTTCTGCAAATCCCTGGTGTTTGGTGCAAGGATTTGTACTTGGCAGGCTTTCCTGAATGCAGAAACAATGCTATGGAACCCCCATACTAGCCAGTGTATCATTATAAGTCAACAAATTAAAGTAATTAATATTTCCAGGATTAAAGAATTGATGAATAAGTGTCCTAATCATGTTAAATGTCAGAAGAATTAGCATTAAAAGATTAATTAACCAAAAGTATCTGCTACATTTTCTTCCGATTTGCATTATGTTTTTGGAGTTTACTAATTAGATAAGAATAATATTCCCTGATTAATTCAAACAATAGCTCATATCAGATTGTAATTCATATTAACTTCAAAAAGTTGAATGAACTCCAAACATCTTTAGTTTACCCATAAATGACAGGTTTTTGATTTTGGCTAAACCTCTCATAAACCTGTTTATATTTTCAAGATACAATTTTTTTTTTCTTTTTGTCTTTTGGTGAGTTTCACTAATGCAGTTCAGGCTGGCCTTGAACTCACCTCGTGGCCTAGGCTGGACTCCTCCGGCTCCTCAGGGCTGGGATTACAGACATTTATCCCCACAGCCAGCTTAGTATACAACTCAGTACCAAATCGCTAAGTTTACTGTCTGTTATATAATATGGAACATGTATCTATCTGTCTTGCTTGTAGCACATAAGGACATTAGGAAGTATACACTGGTTCTAATCTGTGCATTAACTATGATTGTTCTTTTCATCCATATTCTTATAATTTTACAATGAACATAGCCCATCTTAAAATTCACCTTAATAAGTATTTCTTACTCTGGATGGAGCCCAAATATTTTTTAGCCTGTGTCATACACTGTATGTGTTACATCATTCCTTTATTTATTCTAATTCCAGGATGCCTCCATTGTCATGTGTAATCTTCATTAATGCTAAACAAGGAGAATAACCTCTGTATTCTAGATGTGGATATGTCACGTTATTTAGCCAGGAGTACTGCATGTTCTGTTTTGTGCCTTAACACTTTGATAATGCCCATTACATTATTGATCTTTTGGTGACTGTGTTAAGGTATCTTCAGGAAATTATCCAAAGCAATTTCTTAGTGAGATTTTTTTTTTTTTGGTGAGCAATATAATATTCAGCTATTGTATATAATTTTCATTTCATTGCAAAGTTGGTTGCATTGGAATTCATCTGCTTATTGTCTGCCCACCTGCATACAAATGCTTTGTTCTCCAACATTTTATCATCATTAGTTTCGTTGACTAATTTAGAGATGTTGGCATAATCTGTGAACCTGGAGTTTTCAGTTTCCATTTTTCTCAATTTTAGATCATTTCTAAAAATATTGGCCAAACTGGATCATTTGTGCTGATCCCTGAAGAATCTTACTGCTACAGATTTTCATTCAAAATACTCGTTCAAATTAATTCCTTAGTTTCTCCCATGTAAAAACTCAGTGCATCCTCCTCCTGGGCAGGGTCTCACCATGAGAGGCCTTTCCTTCCCACCCTGTGCTTTCTGGTTATGTGCCACCGGAGTGTGTCTTGCACAATGTGTCAACACACAATTTGTCCATACGTTAAAAAGAGAACTGTACTAAATATATTTCTTGATGAAGTCTGGTTCTCTCTAGCCAGTGTGGGGAAATAAAATTGCAGGTCAACCTCATGTGGTCTCTACACACGAGGGAGCTCTGCTCTAACATAAAGCAAGACAAGCTTGAGTCATTCATAGGAAAACGTGTGTACCTTGAGGCCATGATGTCAAGTGAAATAAATCAGGCACAAGAGCTTACGTGTCACATGGCTTCTCTCTGATAAGAAACCCGAATTGAAAAGAGAGAATAAAAGATAAGAAGAAGTAGGGGATAGTTGTTGAATGGGAAAGAGATCAAGAGATAGAGGGAGATGGGATGGAGCGGGGAGAAAGCGGATGAGAAAAGGGATTCAGATGTGTCATATATGTGAACGCACTTCACACAGGCAATATGAACACGGACTGCAAACATGTACCAAGAAAAAATTCTTTTTATATTAAGAACAAGAAACCATCTGAGAACACCCTGTCTTATCAAGGTGAATATACCAGGAGCTTACTCTTCATTTTGAAAAATTCCTCCCCACCCCTTTGGATAGGATTTTTTGGAATATATTTTAAATAGTGTGATCCTTCTTAATGTATTCATATGTGTAAAAGTTACAGAGAAAAGCAATAATTTTTCAGAGCTCTATTTCTTACATAAATCAGAGAGCACAGTAATTCTACACCAATAGTGAACTATCAATTATTTCATTAAAACTGGGTCCATATAATAGAATAAGAAAAATCAACTGAACTTTTCTACCATATCTCTTTAGTATTTTAGTCAGTTATCAAAATTGTCCTCAGTAAACAAGACCATTTATTACTTTTTTGGTGCCTTAGGTATGGACTCACTGTACCAACATGATCTGAAAACATAGCACACAAACTATTCCAGCCAGCGCTGCAAGATCAGTCTCATGCCTACACTAAACAGAAGCGCATGGTTCTTTCCCAAAGATAGAATTATTACTGCCAATAAGTGTGGCAAGCTGCCAGCAAAAATATGCAGTCCCTCAGCTGGAATCTGCATTACAAAAACAGCTATGATGTTAAATAAGCTAGTGCTCTCTTTATAGCTTTGATAATGATCAAGAGCATGTCTATTTAATAATTTTCAAGTCTATGTAAAATAAACCAGAGTTACTATGTACCTACCAGATGTTTGACATCATACATGAATCCATTGTGCAGTACATCAGAAACACAAAAATAAGTTGTAAACTCTCGGTCTTGGAGGAACTAACTGTCTTTTGGAATCAGACACCTACATTTAGCCCAAAAGGCATAGAAGATTCTAAATGGCAAAGTAGTAAAAAAGAAGAAAAGATCTGTGTCCTTTGTGAAGACAGGAAGGCCTTGAAGAAATCTTTATCAAATGCGCAGTGTTCGAATCAGGGGGGAGATGGGCTGGAAAGAAGTAAGCATTTTCTCTAGGGAAGGGTTGGCCTTACTGGACGTGTACCGCCCCTCCGTGGTCTGCATGGATTACCAGATAGTAACACTGGATTTTGACACAGTGGAATTCCTACAAAAGAGGAAAACTAAAATCCAGCTTAACAAATTCTGAAAAACAAAACACAAAAATGTCTTCTTTGATATCTGCCAAATACACAAAGATTAAACAGCTTCAGTGTCTAATACATCTGTACTCCAGACAGAAAAATCTCAGTACCAAAAGAGAGAAGCTACATGACTTTCACAAGTGCCAGAGAGGTTCCAGGTTGTTTAATCGTTATATACACGACTGATATCAAGAGTTCTATTTTTTCAGACCATAATGACTACAGTGTATGGAGGGGTTAAAATATTTGTTTTATGACTTGGCTGCTGCTAGAACATTTTTCAAATTCACTGGTACTCCCACCTCAGATATTTAGTACTGATGACCTGGACTGGGAAGAAATGTCAAAATATGTTACAGAAAAAGGAATCCTGGTACCACAGACTTATAATTTGAGCTAATTTGATTACATGCATTCCAGATTTTGCCTGGGGCTGGAGATATGTGGATGCCCAATATACACCTGAAACACTGAGGTAAATTATATTTAATTCCACTAACATCAAGTTTCACCTTCTGTAAGCATCACTATAAGTGTGTCTCAATATATTTAATCTGCATGTGGACCAGTGGCATATTGTGCAATTAAATTTGTAGTTTATTTCTAGAACCACTATATTAGTTATTTTTCTCTCATGTTGAGAAAAAATGCCTGACATTCAAGGTTAAAGGAGGAAACGTTTTTCAGCTCACAGTTTGTAGAGGGTTCAGTCAATAATTGACCGGCTCCAAGGTGGGGTGACTTGACAGAGGAGGACAGTGATGGCGGACAGATGTGAGCTCCAAATGGCTTGGGTGACTTCCCTCCTACAGCACTTCCAGTAGTTGTAGCTCCCATGACTTCTCTCCTGGGCTTGCTGTGCTTCCTCCTTATAGTTTTCCTTAGATGATCTGCATTCCTGGCTTCTCCGAACTTTTAGGTCCTCCACTGAACCTCTGGCTTCACACTCACAGCTTCTCACGCTTTTCTCTCAGGCATACTGCCTGACCTCCCATCCTTCCAAAATCTGGGTGGAATCCTGGCCCCATAATTCTTGTATTCTGCATGCACCTAAAATCAGCACCAAGTGGATGATGCCAAGTTCTGCTGCCAGTTGGAGCAGTAACCAGGCTTCCCTCTCTCTTAGCTGTAGGGGTGGAGTGCCTAGATCACTGAGTACTCTGAATCCTATTCTGAGGAACAAGTTCTCTAGACCACTGCCATTCTGAACATGGTGCTTTTGGGCTCTCTTCTCAAAGTGAAGTCTTTCACTTTTGCAGTTTTGAGGCTGCAAAGGATGCAGTCCTGCTGCTTCTTGTGATGCTATCTTTTCTAGTCTTCTGTTCCTTCTCAGCAATAAAGATCTCTTCTACTCTATCTTTGCACTGAACAGCTTTACTAGAGCTTCCTTTACTGGCCAAATCATTCTGCTGGAACGCTTTACTCTTGATCCTCAATGTAAATCTGACAGAAGACCCCCACAGTAACCTTTACACTTCCTCAACTTTTGTCTGTCTTGAAATTTCTTCTGCCAAATTAATTAGTCCACCACTCTTAATCTCAGTCTCAGGCAAAGTTTCTGGACATGAGTGAAATGCATGCAAACTTTCTGCCAAGCTATAACGCGCATCATCCGGAGTCCAACAACCAATACAGTCCTTCTTCCCAACATAAACCTCCCAAGCCTGGTATTTATGAAAGGATTTCTATTAGCCTTCTGGTCTTCTGAGCTCTGACTACATCTCCCACACAGAACTATCTAAGGTATTGCAGCTCTACTTTTTTAGCTGGTATCTCTGAACTTTTCCAAACTCTGCCCACAAGACATTTCCAAAGACTCCAGAACCACATGGTCAGGTATAGCCACAGCAGGGATCCCACTCTTAGGACCAAATTCTATGTTAGTTATTTTTCTTTCAATGCTGGGACAAAATACTCAACACCCACAATTGAAGAGAAAGCAGTTAATTTAGCTCACAGTTGTGCAGTTTTCAGTCCATAATGGGCTGGCTCCAAGGCAGGGTGGCACATAACATAGGGACAATGGTTGGTGGCAGCTGAAGACAGCAAAAGTAAGAAGGGAGGACAAAGAACAAGCCTCTTTCTGTCCCTTGTATGCAGGCTACCTACCCCTATGTCAGGTGTGCCACTCACTCCCCTAATCCCAGCATTGGACCACGAATTAATCACAAACTTTAGATTCAACCACCAGCAAAAATGTCCCCTCTAAAAGTGCATGTGTCTTTGGAAGGCCTCTAGACACAAACCATAACAGGCACCAAGTTTGGGGGCCCTTTTCCTTAAGGCTTCAGAACTACCTTCTGCAGGTAACAAAACCAAAAGGTATCACTTTCCTCTTTGGAGTCCAGGACTTGCCTTTTCTGTGATACTTGATGCTCTTCCCTTACTTTCTTTGCATGGAATTCCATGGTACTAAGAAAAACATGAAGCCCATTCTTGGTAAAAATAGGCAAGGCAGTCATACCATATGGTGTTAAGGTACAAGGGTGAAAATTTCACTGGTGGGCTGGGGAAGCAGCTTGGTTTTTGAGTGCTTATTTAGCACGCACAGGCCTGGGTTCAATCACTAACACTAAAACAAAACAAAACAAAACAAAACAGAAATTTAATTTACAAGCAACGAGTAGGGTAGTATTTAATACTGGAATCTTCAGAAGACTAGAATCTGATTTGTATTCTTTGCTAATTTTGGCAGTTTTCAAGGAGCAAGTACTTCTGCCATGGTCAGTTTCATGTCCATATCAAGTTAACAACCTATTGCTGGGAAGAGAGGAATACAGAGTTGGAAGGCGCTGCGCACCATTGGCTCTTAGGAGCCAGGATGAGCTCCAGCACATTACCAGCTGCAAGTCTCAGGCCCAGCCCGTGTCATGAACCACTGCTGGGCCATGGCCCTTAAAACTAAATGAGATCATTTTTAAAGATCATAAGATAATGGTGTGTGGCGCAATGCAAGTAAAAGTTATAATTATCCCCCAAACTCCATGAATTTGCAAAAGAGAAAAATTTTCAAGATAGAAGAGAAAGGAAACTTTGATATACAGTATTTTAATTCAGATCAAGATAGAAGAAAACTAGGTTTTGTATCAGATGGGAAAGGAAAAGCACTGAGCCCAAGGCTGGATGTGGGTTCTATTCATCTTACCACTTTTCATCCTTCAACCTCAAAGAAAATAGCACTAACGAATGTGCAGTGCCTGGACTTGGAAAATAGGCTGAATACCTTCGCCAGTTACAGTGTTCTTCTGATTCCAAGAGAGGTTTTCAGTTTGCTGTGGGCATCAAGCACTTGTGCTCTTCCCTCCTGAGAGTCTGCTACTGCATGGCTGACGGGGCCACACCTGTGCAAAGCTCTCCTCTTCTACCTAAAACAGCGTACGGCTGCACACCAAATGTAGAACAGCGGGAGACACAGATACACGCGCGCGCGCATGCGCACTGGACAAAATTATGGAGCATTTTGAGAATATCCAGGGAACTCATTAGATATTCTATAATGTTCGTATTTATCTCACCAAAGAAGGAAGACAGATGGCGAGGTACTAAGTATATGACAATGGTGTCCTTTTAAAAGATACAAATTAAGGACAATCAAAGGAATCGTCTCACTGATCACTATAGCTGTTCAATTTTTTACACCCAGTGGCATTTTTTATTAAATTGTCCAATAAAGAGCTATAATTAAGTAGTAGGTCATGGGCAACCTAGAAAAACAGATAAAATACTTGTGCAGAGAAAAAGTACTCTGAATTTATCTACGAGGCTTGGCTAATTTTTTTCCTATAAACTGAATTTATAGAATGAGTTTCTAAGAGACAAGATTTTAGGAACTTCAAAAGTATCCACAACTGTAACTAATCCCATTGCTTTTATGAAACATTATCACAAAGTTGGTTTTGAATTTTGTTTTCTCATGTATTACATTTTCATTTGTATGAAAGTCAGAAAATATGAGAACATAAAGTTCACTCTGATTTCTATAAAGACAAGAATTTGGCAAGGGTAAAAAGCAATTTTTAGTCATTCTGTTCTTAAAGAGTTTCTTCTAGTGAGTATTATCTTAAAATGCATGAAGTGTGTTGAATCTTAAGTTGGGAAAGAAGGAACAGAAAAATCTTGGATGGAAAATAATCCAAATAAAACTGAAACTTTTAAATGATAATTAATTAGAAACACAAGTTTACTATGCTGGAAGTGCATGTTTATGAGTTTAAATGACCTTTAAAGATTACTCAAAGCCAAGTAAGAGTTTATTTGTGGATTATGCCTATTTAAATGTTCTACTTTTTTGTTGTTCTTTTTTCCCAAAGCATCAGTAATTTAGCCGGTAAATATAAATGCCTCGACTTATCCATCTTATCAAGCTGAAGTCTTACCTCAGCATCTATCTCTTCAGAGAATTTACACACATTTTGTCTTGGTAGATCTCCTCACCCCCACGCTGGCTATGAAATGAGTGTTGTGCTTTATAGAAGAACTGTGTCACTCAAGAAAGGTCGACCTCACCAAAGGTCAATAACATCAATAAAGTTTGGAACACTTGGCTCCAACATTAGCACAAAAATTATTGTGTTAGATTTTTATAGTACGCAATTATGAACCATTTTCAAAAACACACCATTTAATGACTAGAAAAACTCCCTTGTTTATTTAATATAATGCATTCATAACTCTCTTAATTTTAAAGTAATACGGTAAAAAAAAAAAACCTTCGAGATTCATCAGCTGTTTCCTGAGTACTGAATCAGTGGATCTGGAACCCACTGCTGTCGGCGCCAGGACTGCCTCAAGGCCTGTGCTTGTTCTATGGAATTATTTTCCAGGTTTCCTCTTGAGAAACAGAAGTGAAAGAGCTTCTGTTCTTGGGGAAATTTGGTAATGTCATTCATCAAAATTAGTCTTACACATTTTTAAGAAAAAACAACTCAGGTAGTTATATTTTACCAAAAAGTTTAGCCATCTTGGTTCTCCTATTTTAGTTAATGGCATCACTGTTTTCCAAACCATCCAGCTTTGACATGTAAATGTTTTTTTTTCACTTCTCAGTTCTGCTCCCCCAGGCCTCATCACCACCTCCCATAGATTCTGTCTAGTAGTTCACACAGCTCCCACTTCCCCACCCCATCTCTACTGCAGACACCGTGGTGGCCACAGTTGGAATATCACAGCGTGACTGACCTCTCTCTCTCAGCGGACTCTCTCCTCATTCCAATCCAGCCAATAAACTGCCTCTCCTTTCCTACAGGGAAAACCCCACTGTTGTAAGGTCATTAGGCCTTCTCCCCTGTCCCTGAACGGAAACCCAAAGTCCTCCTTCCACTGCGGTGGTGGCACAGAGAAGGTACTGATGTGAGACCTGCTTTTCAATCTAGGTCTGTCTGCCCTCTAGTGTTTTTGTCTTAGAGCAAGGGAATCAGCTTTCCAAGTCCTGAGTTTCCTTCTCCATAGTATGAGAGTATTGTTTTTTAAAAGTTGAAGTAGACTGGGTTATTTGGACATACTTGTGTGATTGTGCTGTCTCCTTTTTTATAGTATATACTTCTTGAGGAGGAACAGGCAAAAATTCTTCATTTCTCTATTTCTTCAATTTGTATTCTCTATTTCTTTGTTTTTTATATTCTTATGTAACTTTTATGTCCTTTAGTCTTACGTAGGTAACCAAATCCTTGCTTCCCGTAGACATCTTTGCTTAGTGAATGACTGGAAACACAATATTGGGGAAATCTGACTTCATAACAGTGCACATCGCATTAGCCTTTCTTAACTCCATCAAGCAATTGTGATCGGCAGAAAGGACCTGTGAAACGAGAGCCTGCCCAGCTGCAGTTCCTTCCCATTGTTTCTTTCAACTCTAAGTAGAACTGGCTCCCTCTTGCTTTGCTCACAGAGTATCCTGCTGTGTTGACGATGAGGGAACACACACCCAGGGGTCTCAGGGTGATAACTCAAGTCTCAGCGGGAAATGAGATAAAAAAAAATGAAATTCCAAAGAATTAGCTCAAAAAACCCAGCATATGTGGAATAAGAACTGAAAAGTTTCAATACAATGTGTTGATCAAATGATAGAACTCTTTGACACAGGGTCCAGACTTCTAAATCTTAATGTGTCTCGAGGGTAGCTGGGCAGGCAGACTGGGCAGTCACCCTGAAGCAAGAACCACATGGAGTCCGCCCCCAGCTACTGTGGTTGGTGGGAAGCTCTTTCAGAGCATTCTAGAGCCCTTTCCAACATGTTCTGAGCTCTAAAGTGAAAATCTGAGAAGCCAATTTCAACTGAGAATTCTCTGCTATTAAGGACAAAGTAAGGCATGTTTTCTTGTTTCCTCCCACTCTGAGCAAGAAAAAAGCCTGCATTTGTGCTTAAGACAGCGAAGCGTTTATTTAGGTGCTGCTATTTTAGAATGTCTGTTTAGAAGTAAAACAAATTTGATAGGAAATTGCTAGAATGTCTGGGAAGACCTTCTAACTGATGATGAACCTGCCCTCAGATTCAGTACGAAATGTCTGCCTCAGCTTTTTCAGGATGGTGTGTTTCAGTATCCACATGCCCTAACACGCCCATCACAGTGTCACCACTTAGGTGAACTGCTAAGTTACTGTGAGAAACATTGGCCTTTTAAGCAGTTATTCAGACACTAGGTCTACTCAAAGTTCTCTAATACTTCTGAGTCTCTGTTTCCTGATTCGTGAAAGAAAAAATAATGCCTCGTCATTGGATTATTTTTTAAATTAATTTTGATATTGTGGGTGAATTGCTTATTTCTGTACCCTGCAAACAGAAGGGTTCCCATGCATTCGGCCCTATTTATTAGTCATAAGTTGGAAATGTGACACAGTGCTTCTGGTTTTTGTAAGAGAACAGGAATGGCCCTTCCTCCAAGGGCCCAGGACAGTGAAGGTCTCAAACTGGTTCAAGGCAGGTGTCACCCCTTCCAAACAGCAGATAAGGGACAGTGACCCTGGCCCCTGGACGATGGAAGTGAGGGGACTGTGTGGCCTCAACATTGCTTACTCTAGAGGCGACTGCAGTGATATGGTAAGAGATGACAGCAAGCCAGACCAAAGGTCTATGCTAAACACACCAATTGATGGAGCTCGGCCAAGAGCCAGACACAATCACCAAAAAGATGAGTCTAAGCAGCACTGACTGTGTTATTCCTTTTACAGAAGGCTTTATTAGTGGCACAGTAGTATTATACATAGCAGAAAAGGAGAACTTGAGGGGAAAGAGTTCAGCTACAGTTGGGATGACTTTCAGAGCCATGAGCACCGTGAAGGATGTGCAGGAGGAAGAGGGTGAGGTTCCCTGCTCAGAAAGCTTCCCAGGAGGGTCACCGGGAACCTGCCTCAGGTTGGGTAGACTGCTCAGTGTTAGGGGGAACCTTCCTTGTCCTACCATAGTGTGATTAAAACATGAAAGGGAAAGGCAGGTATGCTAAAGGCAACATGGTTTATAATACATGGGTAAATAGGTACATGCATGTCCCTCATCAAATGGCTATAAGTGCATCAAATAATATTTGGGAATCACCAGTAGAAAAAGTGAAGAAAATAAGCAGAACAAATTAATTACTATTGTGGTAAAATAAATATATCAAACTGTGTACTTTGATAGTCGTAATTATTATAACTTTTTTATTGTGAAACGTAAATTGTTTTAGTTGCATTTTTAATTCAAACAGAGGAAATATACTCAATTACTTTAATAAAAAATTAGTATGTTCAGTTCTCCTCTGTGTCTAAGCCAAGACCATGGAGACCAAAGAGCTACATGGAAAGAAAGGGGTGAAAAAGAAAAAGTCAGGAGAACAGAGGGAGGAAAAGGAAGCAGGAAAGGAGAGAGGAGGCAGAGGAGGAAGGCGATGTGGAGAGAAAGAGGAGACGGAGGCACAGCCCTGGGTGCTGCTTTTTCTGAAAGGGAAAAGGTTGAGTTGTCAGTGGAAGGGTTCTCTGAGGTCGCCTCCCTCCATCCCGTCAAGCTCTAAGCAGAAGCGTGACCACATGGCTTCATGTCTGTGTCCTTGGAAGCCTAAATACCTCTGTTAGCTACAGCAAGGGGTCAGGAGTCCGGAGGGTCCTTTGTGGGTGAAGAAGCTGAAGCTGGGTCCCTAACGGACAAAAACCTAAAGATTCTACCTCTGCCGTAGACACTAATCTGCAAGGAAAAGCAAAAGGCAAAGCAACTGTTCAAACAATTGATTTCAGTCCTGTAAGTCTTGGGTTTGATGTTTCCTGCCTCATATTGGTGAGCAGTTACTTTAATTAGTTTGGAGTCAAAAGTAATGAGAATAAGATCATTCCACATGTTAAAAAAAAACACCTTAACATTAATAATTTTCCACAAACAGTGTATTTGGGTTTTGTTTTTGTTTTCATTCTGCAGTACTGGGGATTGAACCCAGTGCCTTTACACTGAGACACATCCTCAACCCTTTGTTTTATTATTATTATTATTATTATTCATTCGTTTGTTTATTTGAGGCAGGGTCTCAAATAAGAAGTCACTAAATTGCCCCAGAGGGGCCAAAACTTGTGATCTCCCTGTCTCAGCCTCCTAAGGTGCTAGAACAGAATGCATGTTTCATCTGAATCGGTTTCCTCGAGAATGAATGTGCTTGTTTAGAAATCTATCAACTTGTATAAATTTACCACCAGTACCGGAAAATCTACCCCAAATAAATACACCGCAGGAGGGAGCATTTGTTCTCAACATCACGCACAGGGCATCCGTTTAACCACTTGAGCGCTCAGAGGCTCTTGCTTCAGCACGATTCTTGGCTAATTGCCATGCTGGTTTCCTCAGTTTTTTAATGCCACCTGCTTACCTAGAAATCTATATTCCAAACCTCTTTCTGTCACTGCCTAGCTTTGTAAACTTGGCTTCGCTTCTTAACTTCACAGGAGCTCAAATTTATTTACCACAAGAATACCTTTCCCATCAGCATGCAAAGAATTACTGAGCTAATGTTCTCAAGTTCCTACAGTTGTCAAGAGAAATAAAATTAGTTCCTCAAAGACCTAAAAGCACAACTGCCTTAGGATCCAGTTCTCCCATGGCTGAGTATATAACCAGGGAAATGAATGAATTATGCCCGAGGGGTCCCTGCGTGTCCATCTCATTGCGGCCCCCTGCACCACAGCCCACACACAAACCAGGGAGTCTGTCAGTAGATAAGGGGATAAAGAAAATGTGGTTTGTATGCGATGGAATATTATGCAGTCATAAAAAGCATGGCATCCGTCTTGTCACGACATAGGTGGAAACGGAGGACAATGTGTTAGGTGAAGTAATCCAGACCCAGAAAATAGAAATGGAGGCTAAAAATGTAGATTCCCTAGGGTGCAGAGTGGACTAGCAGTCACTAAAAAAGATAGGGAAGAGGGAGACAGACGGATAACAGACACCAAAAAACAGCCAGGCAAGAGGAATACGGTTCTAGCCTTGGACAGTGCAGCTGGGTGATTAGTGCACAATAACTTACTGTATATTTTGTGAAGAACTAGAGAGAAGATTTCAAAGATTTCAAAGAAATGATAACTATTCAAGGAGACAGAAATACTAATTCTAGTTTGATCATTATCCTTTGCATGTATATTTTGACTTCTCACCTTGCGTCTGCCTCACAAATATGTACAATTATGATGTATCAGTTCTTAAAATCAGAAAAGAAGACAGTGAAAATTATTCACTGTGGGGTGCCCACTTTGTCTCTGTAAATGATTACTATTGGGATCCGTTCTGGAAAGCCTCACATGGGCGAAGGAACCCACGGGCCTGCTCGCCTGACCCGCAGTGGGATTCCGTCCAGAGCGCGGGGCAACTCTGTGGGATCATAGCCCACCTATTCAGGGTGAAACCCCACCCCACCCTACCCTGTGCCCCAGTGGGCGTCCTGGTCAGACCTGTCAGAGTCTCCAGACCTAGGACCTGGAGCGCTGCCCTCTGCCTCTCACCTGCCACACCGCCCCTGTTCTCCTGATGTGCCTGGGCCTGGCCTCCCTGCTCGCATTTCTCTCTGGTCATCCCCTAACATCCTTCCTTGGTCGCCCATTTGCCCCATTCCGTCCTCCCACCTTCTCTTTGGGGTAGGAAGTTACAGTATACGCTGGAGCATTTCGCATGTGGCCAGCTCTGTGCCACCTCTTCCCGGGCGGGTACCACCTTCCCCAGGTAGCTCGGAGCTCTCCCTTGCCACTGCTGCCCTCCTGCTCTGTGCCCCCCGCACCCTGCTGTCTACTGGGGCAGGAGGACTCTGCCCTCCACCGAAGCCCTCTAAGCAACCCTCTCCATGTACAAGTGCACCTTTCCCTGAAATCCGTCCCTCCTGATTCTTGTGCTCTGTCTTTCTCACCTCTTTAGATTCATTTGGAAGTACAGTCTCATCAGCTTTCGTGATCTCTCCTCTATTTAGCTGGAACTCGTTAGTAACTTGCAGAATTTTTAAGCACTAACGTGTATCAAGCACTGTGCTGTTAGGGATGCCAGCTCTCCAGGTTTGAGGTAAAAATTATTTCTGCCTTCACACAATTTCTAGCCATGCTTTCCTGTTTGTCTCTGCCACTTCTGGGCTCTCTTTTCTCTAACCAACCTGTTGAGTGGTGCTGGCAGCATGAAATCAGTGAATGGCAAGAACTGGGTAAGGATTTTACAAAATCAAAAGGCAAAGAGCTGGGCATTTGGAGTGTCTTGTATAGGTGGCAGCGCATTAGAACTGGGTTTGTGGTTGCTGAAGTAGCCATGCTGCTGGAAATGGGTGAGTGAGTACACATGGCACTAGGTGTTACGGGCAGCACCTGGTAGCTGTGCAGGAACAGCTTTTACCCGAGGTGAAGGGTCAGAAAAGGCAGAAGGAAAGAAGAGAGTTGGAGAAGAGTTGACATAAATGGAAAGACCTACAATGCTTAGAATTCCTGGTCTGAAAGTCTAGGAGAACTGTATTATCTTGAGAAGAAAATTATACAAGAATGTCTTGTGTCTGTGTGCTGTTTTACAGTTTTCGTGTTTTCCCCTCCCAGGGTACCAGGCAGTAGAGGAGCGGAGACCGAAGTGGCCAAGGGGAGCCTCGTGGGCCAGTTGGGCAGTGAGAGGCATGGATGTTTACAGCTTTGGGGGAAAACAGTGAATAAATTCTAACAGGCTCTTTCCATTAATAAATCGCAGAAAGCAAACTGGAGCCATTTAAATAATGACAAGTTAAGGGAAGACTTACAGCAACTTTGTTAATGCATTTTTGTTCCTTTCTACTTAATTCAATTGCTTGAACACTTTATCATTTCCTACTGTGCACTCCACCCGGGGTCAAGAAGCCCTAGACAGAAAATCAGACGCACGCGATGAACTGAACTATCTAGGTACCAGTCAATGACAAAAACAAGTACAATGAAAATGTATTTCCCCCTCCTAACTGCCTTCTGTATGCAGTTAGACGTGCGTTTAATTGACAGGAATTCAATGAGGTATGTTTTTTAAAACCCCACACAAAGCCTGCTACCCCACCAAACTGCTGTTAGGGACGAGAACTACAACCAGGCAGAGTGGTACAGGCCTGTGATTCTAGCCATTCAGCAGGCTGAGGCAGAAGGACTGCAGCTTCAAAGACTCCTCTGACAACTTAGCAAGACTTTGTCTCAAAGTTTATAAGGGGGTGAGCATGTAACTCGGTGGTAGAGTGTTTGTCTGACACGGCTGAGGCCCTGGGTTCAGTCCTCTGCACAGGAGAATTATAGATGGTATAAAACAGCAGAGTTGTTATTATTGTTATTGGAGATGTGGAATCACATGTTGATATTAGTTTTATTTCTAAAGTTCGATGCTTTGGCGTATGTTACGCTCCTTTAACGTGCCTGTCATTCTGTGTCCTCAAACTGATGCTAAGGAAATGTGACTGTTTAACCCGAGCATCTAATCACAGGTACCAGGACAGACTGGGGGTGTTGGTGCAGCTTCCAGCGGCTCCCTGCTGCTGCCTATCCCGCCTCAAACACCCTTCTCCTTTGACAGTAACTTCACGTTGTCTGTGTCACTCAGTCCAAGGCTGAACTCAAGAAACAATCTCACTGACTCGTGCGTGCGTGTGTGCGTGTGTGCGCGCGTGTGTGCGTGTTTGGTATCAGGAATCAAACTCATGCTTGCCAGGCAGTACTCACATATTTGAAAGGTGTAAATTGTTCAGAAATCTTCAAATATATTTTAGAGAAAAATGCATTTTAAAAGAAGACAAGACATTAAACTAAAACAGAGTATGAATCTCTAATTGTAAAGTATCTGGTATCAGCTAGTTAGGCAAGTGGTGCTTCCTTATTATAACTCTGAGACTAAAGTGGTTTGTAACTAATGTTGCACTGATGGAAAATTCAAAATGCCTAAATATCAGAGTGTTTATTAATAGCCCAGTTATCAGCTCCAAAATATTAGATTACAAGTTGAAAGGAAAACGCATCGGCTTTTAATTTTTTTTAGACCCCTGAGCTGAAACCCTGATTCTGTCCCTTACTAGCCCCGAGATGTTGATTATCAAACTCTTAGAGCCTCGTATTCCTCACCTATAAAGTGGAATCAGATGAGATAAATCATGTAAATCATCCAGCACCGTGCCTGGCACATAGTTAATGCTAAATAAGAGGCATTTCCTATCCCCTCCTCCATTACTTTAAATGTTAATGTACCGTGTTGGCTCATGTTATTTTGCACGGCTGTGCATGAAGGTGCATATTTTAGTGAACTTTCCCTAACGAGGGGACCACCCAGGTTGTGTATGTTTGCGGCGGTGTCGGTTAGGTCTTTGGTTTTACACTGTAGGTGATGCTGTGATCTGTGTGCTGATCCTTTTTCCTGAGTTTTCACACTGAACCCTAGGGATGGAGCCCGTCCCCACCCTGAAGACTCTTCCGCAGTCAGGCACCACTCAACAGTGGGAACCCTGAGACGAGTGTTGGGGGCAGCTTTGTTGTGTGTGGACGTCACAGGGTGACCCCACAAGCCCAGAGGGTACAGGGAAGCCAGCCCAGAGGCGCAGGACACATAGGTGTGAGGCCGCCGCTCCCCAGGAAGCCTCTGCTACTGGTCTGGGACGTGCTCCCGACAGTGAAAAGTACAGGAAACAACCCGGAGCAGAGCTGTCTGTCACCATGACCAGGCATGGTGACCCTAACCATGGCGCGTGTGAGTGTGCACCGGACCTTCGCGTACCAGGTGTGCCATAGGCGTGCGCATGCCAACACCCCACACACACACACTCACACACACACACACACACACACACACACCTTGGCGTCCCCGGGCGGCGCAGGTTTGCAGTTCCGCCGTCACCCTGTGGGCCCACCGTCACCCACGGGGCTGTCCTGCCTGCACGCTGCCTTGTGGCCCATGACTGTGCTCATGCAGAGTAGTTCACCTTCGAACACTTGTGGGAGTAAAGGGGAAGTGATCCAGACAGCAGGAGTGTGTAAACAGAAGAAAAAGCGGGGTTCAGCTTTTACAAACCGTGATAATAATGTGTTTTGCACGCACAGTGGGTTTATGTTAAAGTAAAAGCCAGAAAACTTCAGTTCTGCTCCAAACCACCACTGCCATTGATTTACACCATGACTTTGATAAGTCGCGCCTTTCTTGGTGGCCTGTTTTCCCCACAGTTAGACTGAGCATGGCAAACTATATTGGTGCCTTTCAACCCTTCTGCAGGAAATGCAAACACTTGGAGAATCTGGTGAAAGCTCTGAATTCTCTCCCCAGTAATTGCTGTGTAGGTTTTCCTTACCAATTTCCCTAAGTTCCACCCGTGAACTCCACGTCAGGCTGGACAGGATGACCTCCTGGGCTCCTTCCAGCTCATAACTCCACAGCGAAGGGTCTTGTTTACACACAATCACGAGTGTGCTAGAAGCAAGCAAATGGTCATTTCTGCTGAGGCTCACCGGCAGCTAGGAGAGGACTAGAACAGCTCACTCACCCCCGTCACGTCTGAGGAGATGACACAGCCAGTTCCGGTGTCACCTCTGAGAGGCCAAATTCAGACACCAGAAGTGAGCTCCTCCCCTCCCAGGGTCTCATCCTGGGGAGAACCTCTGCCACCTTCAGAATCCAAAGCCACCAGAGCTTTAAGATAAAGGAAGAACCTATGATCAGTCAGATTGTAAGTAACGTGTCTAGTTTTCAGAAAAACACTGAGGAACAGAGACGCAGTGTGATTTCCCCAGAATTATGGTTTTCAAAATCTTTAAAGAGAAGTCATGGGGCTGGGGGTTTAGCTCAGTGGCATAAGCGACTGCCTCGCAAGCACACCATCGTGAGTTCAATCCCTGGTACCGATTAAAAGAGAGAGAGAGAGAGAGAGAGAGAGAGAGAGAGAGAGAGAGAGAGAGAGGTCAGATAGAGCGTCTTTGCATTAACTCATGGTTTTTATTTCCTTTCTTTTGCCTCTTACTTTTCCTTAGGCAAAGTCCTCAGAGGATTAGAAATAAACTGAGAACATAATAGTCAGGGACAAAAGAAAGAACCAATTTGTCCAGAAACTATCCAGTGTATTCTTCAGAAGTTCTGGTTACAAGCTCTCCACTATTTATTTGTGTTTGTATTTGTTCCACTTGTGTTTGGAAAGGAAATTATCTGGGTGTGCTCCTAAAGCTGATGGATTTATTCCCTGAAATTAGATTGTACAAACATATGCATCTTATAATAATTATACAGACACTTACTAAAGAACAGAAGTGTCAATAGTTTTAATAAACATGAGAAATATGTTTAAAATACAACCAAAATAACTTGCGCAGCAATTTGTAAGCAAAATAAACCAACATTTGCTAGGCCAACTCAGAAGACAGATGGAGATGTTTTATACAAAGAAAATTGTTTTTTTTTTAAGAAAGCATTTATTTATAAAAGACAAAGCCAAGTAGTCATTAAGTCATGTTACAGAGAAGAAAAATTTATCTGTCTGTATCGCTTAGATGCAAATTATCCCACTCACAACATGAATTAATATAGTCACGATGCTTTGGTAACAGCAGTGACAGTATAATGACCTTTGCAGCGATGGCCAGAACTCTGTCCTGAGGTTAAACCTACCTGAGCTCACAGCCCATCTCCGTGTGACCCAGGGCAAGTCACTTAACACCTCTCCAAAAGGACCGAGGCTCTGCCGACCCTCCTCTGCGCTCTGTAAAGATCACAGCGTGCATTGGACGGGTTAGCGCCGCTCCAAGCACAGAGGCCACACTCACATTTGTGATTGTAGTGATTTTTGTTGTGAGCTTGAAACAATATTAACAAACTGTATTTTCATTCAGGAAAAGTTAACACCAAAGAATCCCGCCACTTCCCACCTGAAAACATCTTAGCGTCCTGGGTCTAAGGTAAACAGGGTGGGTTAAAACAGTATTCTGCATGTGGACTTCTTGCTTTTTTATACACAGGCTGTCAGGCGCTTAGCAATGTTATCAGACCTATTATTCAGGATCTATTTTTTGTAAGATAACTGACCACCCAAATATGTTTCAAAAAGCAAACAACTGCTGCACACGAAGGATTTGCATTTGGTCAGTTGAATCATCAGCAAGTTTTAAACACCAGTCTTTCCTAATAAAATGCACAACACCTAAATAGCAGGTAGAACAAGGCCATTTATAACTTTTAAAACCAGAGTTTATGTAACAGCAAACCTACTACGCTGGCCAACTTAATGGAGGCCTTTTATTCCTTCTGTGAAATTAAGTAATGCTGTGATTTCAATTTGACACAAAGAGGTTATTTTGAGAAATAATTATAACGGGATAAGCACACTCGTCCCAAGTTTCAACACTGTCCTATGTATTTTTATGGGTTGACTTTAGTTATGTACTGATATTTAATCAATTAAACAGTCCTAAATTCTGTGCTGTACAATTTTGCAGAGATTAAATTAGAAGATCTGTGAAAACCATAGCAAAATTCATTTCTATTCATTGCAGTCATTTTACTGGGAACATTAATGTGAATGCCTGACAAACTATTAAATAGTGCTTTTTAAACTTTATGAATTTTCAATATAGTCTGGTAACCATGATACAGATTGGCATCTGTCTCCTTTGGGGCGTATTTTTATTCAATCTCTGACCAGCTGCAAGCCAGTGATGAGAATATTTGAGACCAAATTTGGTCAGAATCTTTTCCAAGCCCAAAGCACATGGTCATTGCTGTATAACCCGCCTTTCCTGAGCCTAATTTCCGAGGCAGAGGCTCCTCCTGTCTCTGTCAATCTCATGGATCACTGGAGGGGAGTTTGCACAGAGGCCAGCTATGGATGGCTCCTGAAAACAGCTGTTTCTCTCATTTACGGGGAACTGTCATGGAAACAGAAACCTCCATAACGATAATGTAGCATTCACAGCGATTATTTGTGAAAAGTCATTTTAGTAGGTTATACTGACAATCAGACTCAAAAGGCACTGAAAAAAGTAAAACACGCAGTTAATCAAAAACCTGTATCCTATTCCCACCAGCAGAACTTGAACTATGCATTGAGAAAATGACACTTTAAAAAAAAAAAAAAGACATCAGAACCAGCACCATGCACAGGCCTCCAGGGGCGGGGGGCAGTCAGACCCCAGCCCCCTCCAGCACACGGGCTGGCAAACAAGAAGAGCCACTCCCCACTCCGCCCCTGTAAGCCACCGGCTCATCCAGAGAAACCCAGGCTGCGGTGACAGCTACCAGGTGAAACCCAGTCAGATGCCTGTGGTGCTTTGCTGTCTCACTACACTGCAGGTCTAGGGGCAGTGGTCTGACCGTGGGTTCAGAGCACAGAGCTGCGCAGTGTGGCTCCTAGGGGGATCTTCTGAGGCTGGTAGCCATTGTTAGTTCCCTATTATCTTGTTTTGAAGTCCTGTATTATTTTCATTGATTTGTTGGGTTGGGTTCTGTTCTGTTCTGTTTTGTTTGATTTTTGTTATATCTAATGGCAGGAGCAGCTATTTCAAAGATAGCAAACATATTATGGTGGCCACTTTGGATTTCCTATTGTCTTGTTTTGAAGTCCTTTATTGCGTTCATTGTTTTGTTTTTATTGGTTCTGTTCTGTTTGATTTTTATTGTGTCTGAAGGTATTTGCACCTATTTTGAAGACAAGAGCCATTATGGTAACTATTGTTGATTTCATTTGAAGTCTTGTATCACTTACACTGGTTTGTTTTGATTGGTTTTGTTCTGTTTTATTTTCTTTGGTTTTATCCTCTAAAATAAAATAAAAAGAAAAAAGACATCAGAGCCAGGTATGGTGGTACATGCCTGCAATCCCAGAACTCAGGAGGCTGAGGCAGGAGGATTGCCAGGGTTTGAGGTCAGTCTGGGACACAGTGAGTTTGAGGCAAGCCTGAATTGCAGAGCAAGTCCCTGTTTCAACAAAACAACCACAAAAACAAAAACAAGGAAAGACATCACACAAAACTTTGAAAGATGGGTGACCACTGTGCCACACTGAAGTATAGTAGGCACAGAGTGGGGAAGAAGTTCTTGCTGTGTGTTTTTTAGGAAATTAGTCATAGTTCAATAAATATATCAAAGTCTAAAATTTGATTACAAAGTAAATATTCTCATTATTTTTCGAAAAGTAGGAAAGGTAAGATTTGTTTTGATGGATGCCTGGAAAGAAGCTAAATCACTTTTCATGCCTGACTTCACGCTTTGCTAACAAGCACACGTGAGCAGCATTTCCCTCTGGGTAACACATTTGACCTCTGTTGTCCGTGTTGTGCTAGGTAACCTCCGGTGTGTCCTAAACTTGGCCCTCTGACCTCCAAATAAACCATTGGTTCCCTAGAAACACAGATTGCAAGCTCACTGGAGGTATAGCTCAGCGAGCACAGCGCCTGCCTGGCAAGTGCGAGGTCATGAGTTCGATTCCTATTCCAAAAAAAATGAAACACAGGTTGTGGATTCATCCACGACTGTCCAGCAAAGGGAGGTGTCAGCGACAATTTGATGAATCATCAAAGAATGAAAATAAAAAGAGATCAGAGCTTTGTATGATGCCTTAATTATTCATGCAAGCAGAAGAGGAAACTGCCCCAGGTGACCTCCCCATGCGGGCTGTACCAGGGCTGTGGTCCCAGGTACAACTGGACACCTGACTGTGACATGCCCAAGGACAGGCCTGAGCAGCAGGCTGATGGCCTCGAAGCAAGCAGAGAACGGCCACACTCACCCTAGGGCTCTGTCCCCTCCCCCGAGTCCAGCATTAGTCTCCCCAGTAAGCAGACCCTTGCCCCGAAACCACAAGTCCTCTGCCTGTTTTCCACCCGGCCAGTACTTCTAATTCATAGAGACTTAGAAGTTCCCTTCCAGTGCAGGTGTTCCCTAAGTCCACATGGACTGTGAATTACCTCATCCCGGATGTAGATAAGCAGGGATTGGGTGACAGTCGGGTAAGAATAAGGATGGAGACTGAGGACCACACCTTCTCCAGGACAGGTCTGCATCCTGCCCTGCTGGTGACAACCTTCCCAGTGTCACCAGCGCTTCCTGTGCCTACTTATATAAAGCTACTCTCCACCAGAAAGCCGCTTTCCCTCGAGCCCCTGAGCCTGCCTAGAGAGGCATCCAGCACTCTGCTCAGGTTTCTCAGTTTCGCTCTGTCTCTCTCTCTGTCTGTCTGTCTCTCTGTCTGTCTCTCGTGCTCTCTCTCTCTCTGTCTCTGTCTCTATCTGTTTGTCTGTCTCTCCCCCTCCCTTTCTCCCTCTCTCTCATCCTCTCTCTCCCTCTCTGTGATAGACAATAAGAGGGAAGTGAGGTGTGTTTGTCTTTTACTTCAGCAGGTTTTTAATTCTTATCCACTTTAAATCTCCATGATCATTTAGCACTGTGACCTATAACTCATTTTATGTGAAATAAACTAAAGGAGAAATATACTGAGTGATTAAATGACTCCCTCCACCGCTCCCACTGGGTAAGGGCTGCATCCTCTATCACTGGGAGATGAAACAGGGGTTAGACGAAGCTCCTGTCTCTCCCGAGGCAGTGCCAGCCACACAGCAGGAGCTGTGATGGAGGCGGACGGGCTCTGCGTGGACAGCAGAGCAGTGGCACAGAGGACGGGGCAAGCCTGGCTCTGTCTCCACGTGGAACCTCCCCAAAGGGTGTCGGCACAGACATTCCCCCCGAAGGGTCTGCTAAGTTTCAAAACAATCTTTGGCCACTAAATGAAAATGTATTCTTTACTGGCATAGTTGAAAGAATTACAACTTTTGTCCCAGCAACTTTTTTTGAAAAGTCAAATAAAGTTTATCATTTGAAGTACATGTGATAAAATCCTTTCCATCATGTTGGAATCCTGAAACACTTTTAGTTACCAGACCAGAAACGTTTGCAGTCAGTTTACAGGTTGCCCAGTGGGTTTCGGTTCATGCTAGGCGACTGGTCCCATATAACTTCGCAAAACCCAGGAAGGAAAAAAACTTTTCAGTCATGCTTAGGTCCTACTGCAACTCTCTGATTCTTAGCCCAAAATACCACATTCATGTGTAAGCTCCTGCCTTTGGTATAACTACTTGGCTCAAGTCATTCTTAAAAAATTGGTACAAGTCAATTTTATAGACTTCTTATATATATATATCAAACCACAGGGACAATTTGCGTTAGTTCTTGGTCACATCACAGATGGATCCCAAGACAATGGCTACATGTATATGTGTAATATAATATACATATATATATGTAATATATATTAGATATATGTAATGATTATGTTCATCATAGGAAATTCTTACCTGTATGTACTATACTTTGATCTCTCTGTCCTTCCCAATTCCCTCTCCTCCTTTTGGCCCATCTTCCCCTCCCTATTTACAAAGCCTTTGCTTCCATTTTATCTTTTTTTAATCATTTTTCCCTTTTCCCTTCCTTCTTTTCCCCTTCCCCTGCCCTAGTTCTTCTTTCCTTTAGAACAATTTCTTCCCATTTCACAATAGCTATTGTGCATTTTGTTCATTATTTACTGTTTCCATTTCTCACACCAGAGAGACAATGTGATATTTAGACATGTGAGTCTGATTTGTTCCCCTCGAGTCTATGGCCTAAAAGTGCATCCATTTACCTAGAAATGTCTCAAATTTATCCTTCTTTATGGCCAAGTTGTACTCCGTTGTATTTTTTAAAACCCACATATTCTTTATCTGTACCTCAGTGATGGGCATTTGGGTTGTTTCCAAGATGTAGCTATTACAAACTGTGCTTCTATAAACATGGGTGCGCATATATCACTGTGGTGTGGTGTTTTCAATTCTCCTAGGAAGATATCCACAGGGGAATGAATAGCTGGGTTGAACGGGACCTCTAGTCCTGGTTTTCTGAGGAGTCTCCACACTGATTCCCACAGTGACTGCACCAGTCTGCACTCCCACCAGCAGTGGAGAAGGGTTCTTTTTTCCCCACAGCCCCTCCAGGGTTTGTTACTGGTTGATTTCTTGGTGACAGCTGTTCTTTCTAGAGTGAGATGCAATCTCAGGGTTGTTTTAATTTGCATCTCTGCTGCTCCCCACATTCCTGAGCCTCAGGTCTCAGGGATGCCTTGAGTGAAAGGCTCAGAGGGGAGAGAGACCACCTGAGAAAGCTCTGCATAAGTAACCACGGCTGTTTTACTCCCGCAGGAATGGGCTGAGTTCGGAGAATGAAATCAGCATTTTGCTTATTTGTTTGGTTTTTTTTTTTTTTCTTTTTATACCAGGAATTGAACTCTCAGCCTCACACTTGCCAGGCACTGTACCACTAAGCCGTATCCCCTGCCATTTTTTTTTTTTTTTTGAGACAGGTTCTCACCATTTTTTTCAGACTGGCCTATGTGCCCAGGCCAACCCCAAGCTCAAACGCATGGTGACTGATGGCACCGCATGGGATCCTGCCTCAGTCTCCCAGGTGCTGCAGTTACAGGCATGCATCACCACCTGGCTAGAAACTGTGTCCCTTTTGTATCACATATTTGTCTTTCTATTGAATCCTGAGGGTCTGTTACTATTTTGTTACTCCTCTTGCCTGGTAACTTTTCCCCTATTTCTTTAATTTTTTCTCTTGTCAAGACAATAGCTTTTAAATTGTAGTTTAATGAAATTTAAATATCTTCCCCAAACCAAGGGCTGGGAGTGGGATGAGGGCAGTTTCATGTTAAATACATTTGGTAAATCATGTGTCTCCTTTTTCCAGAATTTTGCAATTACTTTAATGCAGTATAAACTCAGAGAAATTCTGTCATAGAAGAATCATTCAATTTCACTCACCCGAATGTTTACCAGTCAATTAGTCACACAAACTGTGCTGCGGGGAACACCATTAATATCTCAGGGGGCAGTGGCATTCTGAGAAACATGGTGTGGCAATATGGCCTGCAGAAGAATCTGCAGGCTGAGCAGATTCTGAATTGGGGCCCAGAATTATTCACAACTGCATCTAAAATTCAGATAGATAAGATGGGAGCTGGGCGCGATGGTACAGGCCTTGTCATCTTAGTACTCTGCGAGGCTGAGGCAGGAAGACAATGAATGTGAGTGCCACCTGGGCAATTTGGCAAGACCTTGAGCCAAGACAAAAAAAAATTCAAAAAGACCAGAAACAGGTTGGTGTGATGGCCCTGGATTCAACCCACCCACAGTACAGAGAGAGACAGAGACAGTGAGAGTCAAATTGGAACTATTACAATAGAATATGAAAATTTGCTATTTAAGATGTTGACATGCACCTCATTTCTCTTGTATTAATTATCATTAATCATAAATTATGCTTCAGAATAGTTAATAAAGAAGCAACAATTAGTTTAGGCATGAAATGAACTAACAGATGCAAAGCTCTTGTTTCAGTACCGAGATAATCGGTTATCATCTAAACCCCTGTTTACATTATTACCACAGCTTTTACTTAAATACAACCCTCAGCATTTTAGCATTCTTTTTTAATCTAAGAATTTTGTCCTCTGTAATCTTTTCCCCATCCATTAAGTACTTCACAGTTAGCTAAGGTCAGTTAAAGTCACAGTGAAGGTCAGTTGTCTGCATCGTATGAGACTCCTTCATAGTTTATGGAGAGTATGATCCATCAGTCTTATGATGTTGGCTTTCTAAATCACAAGGTTTCCCCTGGGTGTGGGTACTGGATAATTCTCCCGTCTCTGCCCCTGCCCCCCGTAACCAAACCCATCCCATGCACATAGCAAGGGAACAAATGCAGATAGGAAAGTTGATCACGAAAGAAGTAAATGTCCAGTGATTTTTGACTTTTCAAACCATACCTTTCATTCTATGTACCAGTGGTGAGACTTAGATATGGGACAGTGGTGTAACTCCATAGTAATGTTAGGGAAGTTATTAGGCCACTGTTAATTATCTGATACAAAAGAAAACCAAGTGAGCTTTTCCTTCATGCTGTGACATCCCAGTCAGACCTCTGGCTTCATTCAGTCACTGGTTACGATAAACCTTCCAGACTGTGACCCTCTGGGTTTTCTAGGTTGAAGGTTGTGTCTCTCAGTCTCTGCCTTTGAATTTGATGGGGTGCCTGTAAGAAGCAGGAGCCCAGTTTGGAAGTTTAGAGGTGCATTCATAGTCAGAAGATTGGCAGCGATGCCACCAGGTCCCCCACTCAGCACCATTTGAACGTGTCAGAAAAGATTCTGGTCTGCCTGTCCCTGTGAGGCTGTGCCAGGACCTGCTCTTCCCTGCGGCAGCCTCACTCACTGGAGCCACCTGCGTCTATGGCAGCTGCGGAGCTGTCCTTGCATGTGTTTCTAGGCCAGTTCCCCAAATGCTGAGACTGCTGACATTTGTCAGGGAGGCTGCCTAGACCCAGAACTCCTGCAGGCATAATTCAGGGATTCATCCCTGATCAAGCCTATTTCAAAATCCTCCAGGAAGCAAGGTAACTCTGACCTGCGCTCAGTGTTCCAGAACAATCGCAGGATACTGGGCGGGGTGGTGTCCAGCCTGAAAGAGAATGCCTGAACCCGCAGGCAGTCTTAGCCCCAGCCACACATTAGAACCAGTGCAGAACTTTAACGAATACTGACTCCTGGATCCTTAGGAGATTCTAATTTACTGGGCTGCGGTTTCCCTAATGATCTAACTCCATCCTCTTTGTCCAGCAGTTCCGAGCCTTGGCAGCATGTCAGAATCATCCGGGCAGCTCTGGAAATTCCTGACACTGAGACTGCACTCCAGATCAATTTAAGAGAACCTCTGTGGGGGAGGCCTGGCACTGATGGTTTTTAAAAGTCCCCAGCTGATTGCAATATTTAACCAAGGTTAAGAAATTCTGAAAATCTAGCAAAGCCTGTTTCATCTTTGCATTCTCTTCAGCTCACTCGGGCCTTTCAGTGCCCTTACACTGAAGGCTGGTGGAGCACATGTGATCACAGGCTCTGGAATGTCCTAGAAGTGGGGCAAAGATACAGAAATGCCCAGCTCGGATGAACATCTACAAAAGACACAGAGATGATAAGAGACACACCCGTGGCAGTTACTAGCATTTAGTAAGTGCCGGTCCCTTGTCAAAAAAAGAACAACCATAAAACTTTAAAACAACCCTTCATTTCACAGTTTGCAAAGAATAGCGAATATTTCTAAAAATGCTCCCCAGAAGTTTACCCATCCACTGCTGCTGAAGGCACTGACGAGCCATCTAGGGGAATTCTGGCTGCCAGCTTTATAGGATTCCACCTCGTCGGCGGTGCCTAGGGCTTCACTCTTTAGATACTGTCTACAGAACCCCAAAGATGCGTTCCTCATTACCTTCATTAAAGGCAGCGGCTGTCTCTATGGTGTTGTTTTTAATTGGATCGTGAGAGCTATTATTCTGTTAAACAACTTGTTAAGAGCTCTTTGGCACTTAAATAAGTTTACCCTCTCCATACTCAGAGGCGACACATGTGCTCGCCAGCTACGAGCAGAGATCATCACTGAGCAGGAGGCTGTCCAAAGAACTGTTGTTGATAGTTGAGTTGCTGAAGGTTTTGTAGCCAAAGTCAAGTCCAACAGCGCTGTGTTTATTTGTTATTTTGCCAATTGCTAGGCCATGTCCCATCAAAGTCTAACAATGCAGCGAGGAGATTGCCAAATCCTTGGCCACCTTTCAGAATGGCTAACCCTTTTCTTGCTACAGAATTCATGACCCTCAATGACACCCCAACAAGACATGCTTTCTTGGGACCAGTGGTTCGTGATAATTAAGGCTGTCTTCTTAAAAAAATCAGTGATGTTAACCATTGTGGAGAAGAACACAACTTTTTAGTAACCGGATTCCCATCACAAGAAACCTGCCTGGAAGGAGTGGTTCTCTGCTCCAACCCATCTCTCAGGGCAGCTGCCTGATGGCCCGCACCCGGCTGCTTTCCCTCACTCAGCACCTCAGTGCCCAGCTTCGAGGCAGGGTTATTTTGGTCAGGTGCAGAGTGATGGCCTCTGTCTGCCCATGCTCGGCCTGACCCAGTGGTCATCTCAGTTCATCCTCTGGCCTCGTCTCCAGGGGGACAGTTCTGACCACCGAAGTCAGTGCTGCCCATTCATTCCCAGTGCTCCATGCTGTTCCCAGCTCCCCCCTCCCTTTCCCTTTGGATGTCCACACTGGAGGGACCTTTGATGCTGTGATTATACTTGTGGTTCCCTCAGACTAGGTCCCAATTGGCTTAGAAACCTAACATAAAGCTAACCATGGGGCCCCCAGAGAGAACAGGAGGGGAAGAGAAGCTTTATGCCCCTAGGGGAAAACTCTCTGCAATCCCCTGGGACCAGCTCCCTGGTCGCAGCTTTTCTTCCCTCTCCCCTCTGATGAATTTCCCCATCCAGATAGCTCCTTCTTGCTTATAAAGTACACACCTTATTTGTGTTGAGTTCCTCAGAGCACTCTTTCTACAATTTGTTCATTTCAGTCTTCCCCTAAAATGCCTTTGCAAGGCTGTCACTAAGTGAGAGCTCCACGACCCAGAGTAGCTGAAGTAATTTTTCAAATTCCCAAGAGTGACCCCATCCATCTGCCCACCCCTTTCCATTCTGCCCCTGCCTCCGTCCGCCTCTCCCAGCTCAGCGCCTGGCATCAGCAGGAGAGGTGAAAGATGTGCTTCTGCTTTTCCCGGACCACGCACCTGGATCTTTCACCTGCCCTGCTGATGCCAAGCTATATTTTCCAGTATCTTCAAACTGCATTTCTAGGGGCTGGGACTTGGGCTCAGGGGTTGAGCGCTTCCAAAGCCCCAGCCCCACTCCAGCCCTAAAAACTCTGCATTCCTACATGAGAGCTGCGCTTGAAAACATCCTCAGATCTTCTTCCCTTTCATCCAAAGACAAGATGTGAGGATGGACTGGGTCTCCTGTGGGAATGAGGGACAGTGATGCACAGAGCTGGCCTGTCACACAGGAGACGCCACTCCTGTCACTCTGTGTGTCTGTGGGTGGACACTCGTTATAAAATGAGCCAGGCTACACCTGCTCCCGGTAATAGGAAATGTGTGTCAGAACTTCGTTCTAATTACCCACAGGGTAGTCTTCATCAGAGTATTTCCTTCTGTATCTTAAGATTTCCTATGGACAAAAAATGCCTTCACCTCTTTATAACTTTGGGAAAACCTTACCAGCTTCTTTTTCTTTTTATAACTAGCTCCTTGTTCAATAGGATAGCAGGGCAGCTTGACCACACCTTTGGGATTAACCTAGAGGATCCTGATACAAACTTTATCTAGGCAAATTTGCGTGTCAAGAAGGTACAGCATGTATATACATATACACACCATGAGAAAGTGTCTACGTGAAGATTATTTATATAATTATACCATGTCTCCTTCATGCATTGGAATTGTGACATTCTAACTCATAATGATAGAGAATGTTTTCTTTTATCTCTTTACTGTAGAATTAGCACTTAAGAAATGACATCCCAAATTGTCGGAAGGTTACTCAAGGTTATTTACGGTTACTGCGCTTATGGCAATTTATGGTCACTGAAAGTAAGCACTAAAATTGTGACTCAAACTATCAGATGATTTCAGCATTTTGCCCATGTGCACAAATGCCTGAGTTTTATGGTTTTAAGAAACTTTAGCACAGACCAAATAAAATTCATATGCAAACTTGTCCCAGTTATATTTTTCATACCAAACAGTCACGCATACCATTCTCTTCACTAAATTTTACATCTTTTTTTTCTTTTTTTATTATTTGGTAAAAGCATTCAAAAGCAATCAGCACAAAAGGAATTCTACAATTTAGGTTTATAACCTTATTCCTGTGATTCGAATATCACACTGAGATACTGTCTGCTTTCATCTCATTCATTCATCGTGGGCCACTAGAGTGGGAGGCAGGTTTCCTCATGCTCAGGTGACGTGTTCTGTGGTTGGGGCAGAGTACACCGTAAGAACTAGAAGCTGGGTTGGAGAACGCAGTCCAGGTTTAAGGCTGGAAAGCCAAGCAGTTGTTCCGTTTCCACCTGGCCTCTGGCCTTTCCCCCAGAGTTCCCTGCCCGTGGTAAATCCCACTCACTTTTAAATAAACTGATTGTGAGTAGTAGATACTCACAAAACTTCCTCCAAACAGTCATTTCCTTAACTAAACTTCAGGATAGTCAGAAAAATCTTCTTGAGCTGATGTGATACTCTTATTAATCACAATAATAATAATAAAACTGTAACTAATCACATCAGAATGGCCTTAACTTTCTGAATCAATTATGGTTAAAGAGATCCACTCATTTTCATATTGGTAACGTAATTTCTCAAAATTCTCGTTTATTGGTGGTTATTTAAGAGCCTAAGGGCTCTTTAAGGAACAGGCAATCGAATGTGTAAGTAATTAGCATCTGCCTGGCACTGGTGGGCACGCGTCCATGCCACCCTCTCCATGCCTCCTGTTTCAATTGACTTTGACACACATATTATAAGATGTGTAACAGTGACATTGCCCATGTGCTAATAGTGCAAACAAAATTCATCTTCAGTTAGGGATTTTTAAGCCTTAATTGTTGAGGTATGTATCTTACACCACTGGACATAGTGCTACTGTTGACGATGGTTATTAGCCATAACCACTGAATAAAAACTGCAGCCCTAATATTTTAACATGAAAAGAACGACTGGTTGTTGGCAGGGGTGAGGCTTTCAATTAAAAATCATGAAAACAACATCCCTTCCAACTCACTTTTATTTCTTCACATTTGTTTCTGGTAAAGTAATATTGACCTAATATGATAGAAGATTTACATTAAGAAAACATTAGAAAAAAATCTGTTTTTCTGTCTAGGTAGGTAGTTAAGCACTCTAATACAATCTCATTGTGACACAAATGAGAGTGCCATAGATTCCCTTCTGTTTGGTAATGATACACAATTGAACAAAAATGCAATTTTGAACACGGATTGTCTTTTGCATCATGGAAATACTATTTAAAAGCAAATTAAACTAATAAATAAATTATCTGTTCCTCAAACTAGTGCTTGGCAGTTTTGATGAGCTTTACTGAGAACTATAAAAGAGCTGCTGATAGATTTTCCTAGGGGGAAAAAAAATCACATTCACTGTGAATAATATCATTTCCATCTCTCGTAGGAGCATTTTGAGCTCAGGACATGGAATGCATACTCTCCAGCTGGCTGGCATTATCATTTTGAAGTACAGTGTTAGTAGATTTGCCCTTTTCCAAGAGAAACTTTTAGGAACATAGTTTAACAACCTCAATTTAGAAAAACTGCAAAGTGATCCTGCAGTTAGGGTTTTTCCACAAATGCAGGAAACTGAGAAAGTGTGTCACCTGAAAAATCGATCCTACAACAAACTGTTAGATGCTTTTAAAAAAAAAAGACCATACTTACTGTAGCTGTTCTTCATCTCTTGGGTCCCCTTGACTTTGCCTCGCCTGTCGATCCTCAGATACCACTGTGTCCGACAGAAAAGTCTCCTCACTCGTATATCCCCTCCTTCCATGTAGTCGTAGCTTCGCGTGTGTCGCTCGGGGCTGGAGCAGTTCGCACTGGTAGCCATTTGCTCTGGGGCCATGTCACTGCAAGCTAAAGCTAGAGTGCCCACCAGACAGACACCGAGAAGGCATGATCTGTAGAGCAAAGTTGGCAGGATCCATGTCAGTATCCATTTGTGCATTATAGTGTAGTGCTCCGGGGGTCCATGAATACCATAATGAAAACTCAATCTTGAGTTGACTGCTACTCCTGGGTCATTGACCTTGTCCTAGCTGTGAACTGCAGATTGATTTAAGAAAGAGTCCTTGCTCTTTCCAGATGGGCACACTTCTCCTTTTAGCTTCTGGTGGCAATACAGGGTTCCTCCTTACACAACTCTGTGGTGATATATCCTTATGAAAAGCAGGTTGTAGTGAGCTCGGTTGCTGCAGCACTGTTTGCTACTTGACTTCTGTTTGCAATGAAAGATTAAGAATGGGGAGGGGGGAGAGAGGAAGATTAAAACAAACGTATGTATAAGTTTCAGTGGGTAAACAGGATCGCAACAAATACAGCTTATACTTTGAAGATACACTCAAAGCAGTTTTCCCAGAGGATGTCGACCTCTTTACCACTCTATCTGGAGATTTATAAAAGTTTTACATTAGTGTGGAGAAATCAGAACTTGACCACACCATTCACTGTGAGAAACATGCCATACTTAGAACTGTTGCTTTAAATCAAGTTCTACAATTACTACTCACAAAGTATAAATGCTTTCCCTAGATTTTTAATGACATGCTTTTACATTTGTGGCTCAGCAATTATTTTCGCCTGAGCAGCCCACATTTTTCAAGTTAACTGTCAGAAATATACTAGAAAACTTCGACCTATCTTTATGTACGTTCTACAGCATAATTACCAGAGATACTTACATGGCTCACAAATCTGGTAACTGCATTCCCCCTCAGTACCATTATCAGAGCAAGAGACAACTTTAGAAAACATTCAACATTGCTTTTAAAGACAAATAACAGTAACTTACTTGTTCTGTTTATAACAGCTGGATACACAAGAATTCCATGTCTGTTGTCTGCCTGTGCAACTTGAGCCTCTCTACTGTAGCTACAAACTATTTCTCAGCTGAGAAATTCTCCAGCAGAATCATAATTGTTTCCATAAATCAACAGGCAAGAGGATTTTCTCCGTGTGTGTGAGCGCATGTGTGCGTGTGTGTGTGCGTGTGTGTGTGTGTGTGTGTAGCCTCTTATTCAGGGCTTTTCAATAAATACCTTTGCTGACCTCATTGGAAGCAATTAAAACTTAACCAGTGAGCAGTTAGTTGAATGTAACAGCGTGAATAAAAGGAGGCTTGTGTGATATTCCATGGTCATGAGAGGGAGCTCCGAACACAGCTTACGCTTAAATCCACAAGTGCCTCTACTTTGTGGGAACGAATCCTGATTCTGAAGCAGTGAAAAGAGGAAAGGGAATTTTTAGACCTTCTCTACAACACAGCAGTCGTATGAACTCAGAAAATATCTCCCTGAAAATGTACATATATCTGAATCTATGAGGTTTAGCAGTTAGAAAATCTTTTCCTTAGCTTTATAACGCATGCATTCCTTTCATTACTGTTCTCCTCTGTCCTCAGAATATCAAAGCACGATTAATATGCATTAATTCATATGTTAGTGTCTTGAAGCATTATATTTCCCAGTTAAGGCCACAGGTCTTCACGGAGATAATTTGGCTTTGCGTGAGTGTAACGTTTACACTCTCAGACAGGAAATGAGAAGCTCTCATTTCTGGAGTCTGGTTACTAACAGCCAGTATGACCCTGGACAAGTCCCTCGATCTTCCTGACTCCTGGCTGCTACTGTGTCAGTCTAAATTACCCTGCAGTACTTAAAATCTCAAAATTCTGTGCCCTATGACTTATACGAATGGCTGACGTAAGAAAAAGCACACATCATTTTAGACTTTATTATTCTTAAAAATTAAAAATAAAGAAAATGGTTTACTTTGGTTGTCAGCGCTTAGTTTTTGCCTCAGTAAGAATTACAGCACAGTAAGTAGATATTAACTTAGGGGTGAAATGGTGAGACCTCTAGCTAACGTAAATCAGATGAAGCTGTTTTATTTTCCAAAATGTTATTCTCTACTTCCTGTACCAGAATATTTATGGATATTGGATAGTATAGAAATATTTACCATCAATCTAGGCATTTAGGAATTTTATATATTAAAATCTTCTGGCCCATGTTGTAGAGCCCCTAGACACACACACACACACACACACACACACACGCACACACGCACAAACACACACACACACACACACACACACACATTCTGCACTTAAAATGCACCACTTTGCCACCAGGTGGTGCATCTACACCAACAGAAAAAGGAAATTCAGTCCATGCAGTTGTGCTACAGCGCATGATTCCCCTTTGTGTTTGAGGAACTGAGTCAAGGGCACAGAATATTTTCATATACCACTCATATTTTATGTGTGAAATGCTGAAAGTGCTCAACTTTTAAAGCAGATGAGCATGGGCTCTTCATAATTGTGAAGCCAATGGAATGAAAAACAAGATAGCTCAAAAGATTCTATCATTACTCCAGGAGGAGGAAAGAAAACATGACCCTATCATGCTCTGAGTTATATGCCACTAGTTTTGGAGGCAGGGATAATGCACAGGGCCCAGATTCCAAGGGTATGAAAGATACTAGCTGTGGGCTCACCAGGACTCATCTGTCCAAGAGTTACTAAAGCCAGCTGCTCCTCACTGACCCGGAGGATTTTGAACAAAGAAAGCAACAGATTAGAAGATTATATTTGTTAATCAAATGCTTAGGATTTGAATAAAAGAAATTATTAGTTTGCTAGAAACGAGTAGCAAGTGCCCCCTGAATATCTGCTCTTTGGAATTAACTGTAAAATTGAGAAAGACGAATACAGCTGTGAGCTAAGTAAGCACTTTGGAGGAGAGCAGATGTTGTTACAGTCAATGATTTGGAAACAGAGTCCACGTAACTTTAGCGAGTTCATTACTCTCAAAGCAACTATATGGGTAATTTAAATTCTTTAATCATCAGTTTCCTTACTGAAGACTAATTCCAAACTGACCTCAGTCTGTGTCACTAGTGCCACAGCTGGAGTGGAGAGCCTCACCTGTGTCCTCGTCACACTTCTAGAGGAATTTTCCAACATCTAATAGCTTCAGTTATCCCTAGATGAGGTAACTGCCTTTTTAAAAGAATTATACATTGACAATCATGTATTGGCCTTATTCATATATATTACATATTTCAATTGACTGGACAGAAGTACTTTGAAGAATTGTCTTTCTTTTATTGTTTATAGTTCGAGGTAACTTAATTGGAAACACCTCCATCTTGTCAGTTCAAATATGTAAAACAAAAGATTCTTGCATCTCTCCCTAAAAGTTGGCTTTTCAAAATGTCTTTTGAAAATAAAAGCACCTGCAGTTCTTCAACAAGGAGCAGAGCCTGGTATTTGTCCAGTTTGATGTGGGGATATAATAGAGTTTATTTCAGTGAATGTCATGAAAATTGACAGTTAAAGTATTAATTAACCACCTAATTTTGCTTAAACAATTTCCATTCTATCCTTTATTTCATGAAGAGATAAATTATAAGTCATAACCTTATTAATGAATTTTGTTTCAATAATTAATTTAAAACTTTGCCTCATGTATAATTATATGTAAAGTAGCCAATAGAAAGGAGCATCATTAAGTACTTTATTTCTTTATAGCCTGCTGTGTTTCTATTTCATCCTTTCTTCAAAAATAATCACTGTTACTAGTTTCCTGTAAGTTTTTACAGTTTCTTTATGCTTACACACATACATGGAATACATATGTATTTGTAGTTTTCTACTTTACCCCTTTTTATACAAAATGTAGTATGCCACACGCAGTGGTCTGCAGGCCACTTTTTTTGCTAAGTGAAATGAAGCAGACACTCAAATTTAAATACCATAGGCTTTCTTTCATAGGAGAAAAGCAAAGTATAAGAAAAGGGCAAAATACAAGAAATAAAATGTATTTATACACAATGAAGTACTACTCTGCCATAAAAAAGATAAATCTGATTCATTTTATTTTTAACAAAGTGGATGCACCTTAAAGCCAGAATGTTAAATGAAATAAATCAGACACACAAACGTAAATACTGCATGGCTCATCTTCCATGAGCAACTCAAAATACAAATAAAGAGCAAAATGAAAGGCAGACACTAGGAAATAAGGGGACACGACTTTTGCAAAAGGGAAGGGCACCGAGAGATGGAAGGCTCGGGCAAGGGGGGACCTCGAAAGGGCATAAGAAAGAAAAACAGGGTAACTAGAAAAGTTCCCCAGCTCAGCATTTGGGGAGTTTCCTCCGCTTTATTCTTCTCCTGCACAGTAAGCTGTTGAACCTTCCAGTGTATGTCACCCACCCTCACTGGAGAGCGTTTAAAATGCGGGTATTTTTCTATTAGAAAAAAAAACTCCATAGCGAGTAAAGTTATGAGCCTGTAATTTTACAGCAGCAAACAGATCTCTCAGATGAGTTTCCAGAAGTGTGCGGGCTGGCAGTGGCACTGGGGCGCAGAACATAAGAGTGCCCACTCGTTCAGCAGTGCGTGGCTGAATTTCGGGGATTTGGCAATCTAAGTAAAAACGGAATTTCCTTGTAGTCAGCCCTGGCAGGCCTTTCTTATGAGACAAGGTGGCCAAGCAAAGGCACGGAGTACAGTGAGTGGCTATAACGGGACAAAACTGCCAGCAGAGATGCCCGGCAATCGGCAGCGTGCGTGTGAGTGAGCCAGGTGAAGAGGGCGCGTGAGTGTGCAAAAACCCATGTTTCCAACAGCAGAATACCAGCGCATCCCCACAGGGGAACAGGAGAGGGGTAGTGATGCCTGAGGTGGCTGGAAAGGCAGAAGGGACCTCTGTGGTCATGCTAGGAAATTCGGACTCTACCCAAGCTAGAATTAATTTGCTAAGCAGAAGAGTGAAGTGACCATAACTGCACTGTCTGCCTCTGTCCTGGTCAAAACTTAATTCCTGTTAGCAGAGTCATTTTATAGAACATTAAAGGATATTCATTCATCCTATTGTTTGCTGTTGCTGAAACTGTCAAAAAGTAGCCAAGTCGCTGGAACAGCGAGATTCGAGGTGGACAAGCTGCCATGCAAGTGACCTTTCTGCCTTGGGTCAGCCTGAGTGGATTTCAAAAGGTGATGCAAGGTGCCCTAAAAATAACACAAGCACAAGGGTACTTTGAGAAGCAACGTGATTAAAGCAGAGTCCCATGAGATGGGGTACACAGAGAAAAGTCAGAGGGGTCCCAAATTTGAGGACGCAAGCTCCTACACTTTGGGCAGCTCTGCAGGAGCACAGTAGAGAAGGCAAACTGCAGCTGGGGACTGCCTCGGGTCTATACAGACAGGTCAGGAGCACCACCCGTGAAGGTTTTCAAGCTTTAGAAGAAGCCTGGAGACATCTGAGAACCCAGAGCTGAAGGAACAGTATGAATAGTCAGTGACCATCTCTGTGGCAGCCAGGGTGGACAAATGACTCCATGCCCAAAGGCCCTTGCCGTGGCCCTACATAAAACCCTCGAACCCTAGCCCTGCTTGAAGCAGAAAGCAGGAACAGCTGAGGTTAAGTTTTCCACCAGTCTGGGAGAGTGGGATTCTTCAAACCGGAGCTAGGTTGATTTATATTCGTAAATATAAATGTGAGCGCCATTCCTTCCATCTGAATTGCGGTCCAGGATTTCCGCCCACACGGCCCTGCAGTTATCCTCGCACTGCGGTTTATCTTCATCTCATCTGCTGTCAGTACTACCCCACGAATTCAGCTCCACTCCGGGGCATTCCACGCAGCCGATCTTCCTTACTCCTTGATTCATCCATTTAACAAATATTTATCAGAGAGCTACTTGCTTCCAGATGTTGTGTTTGCCTTTCTGAGGTACAATGGTGATTATTCTGGAAGCGATGTCTGCCCTGTCAGAGCACGCATTCCAGAGAGAGCACAAACATAAACACGGCGACCTGGGGTGGCAGAGAGCGGGTCAGGAGGGAGGGCGGAGAAGCTCTTGTGCCCCCGAACCAGAAGAGGCCAACATGAATGGAAGTCTTGAACCACGGGGAGTGGCCCAAGATCAGTGAGGCTGGAGAGGTGGGCGGGGACGTGCCAAGGGACCGGAGTTTGTTCAGGCACCACAGGGGCCTGGCACAGACCTGGTGGACCCGGTCAGAGACAGTAGTATAAACTCAGGAGCAAAATCACAAAACTCATGGAGCAAACCTGCGGTCCCTATAAATCCTCAATTATGTAAACGCTGCGCTGACCCTGGGCATAGCGCCCTAGCGTTTAAACACTAGCTGTGTGTACCATCACGGTCTGAGTCAGGGGACCGCGGTGTGTCAATGACTCAGTGAGCCTAAATACCTCCGCCTAAAAATGTTACTTGATTCTTTGGGTACCTGAGTTTACAAAACACAGTTTCACTGAACGTTATATTTCTAAAAGTATCGAATGTGCTAACTTTAAAGTTCTTCAAGTTAAATTATGTCGTTACTAGATTATGGTCCCATGGCCAGGGATTTAGCTCAGTGGCACAAGCACCTGCCTGGCAATTGCAAGGTCAGGAGTTCAATCCCCAGTACTAAAAATAAAAATAAAGCCAACTAAATGATGGTCCCAGTTAAGACCTAGAGCAAGATTTCTGTTGGAGGTGGTGGGTCTGCTGTTCTGGTTCCGCTTGTAGATGTCCCTAGGCTGAAAGCACCCTTGATTGTCATGATGCCCTCTGAGTCACCGCTGACCCTTAGAAAGAGTTGGTCTCCTTGCTTCAGTGCTATGGCACAGCACTGACTTTTACAGCCTCTTGCCTTTCAAAACTCTGGAAAGCGTCTGAAGAGACAGAGTTTTGATTCCCCACCAGGACACCCTCACAAAGACCCGGCGCAATTAGACTACTGCATTATTAGCTTTAAAGTGACATTCTTTGGTTCCATATTAACTATCTACATAGCCAGGCAGCAGAAGGAGGGGTGAAATTAATGAAAACAGTCATTAAAATGTTTCACAAATGTCAATGCCTCAGTAGCAAAATTGGCTTAATTATTAGTTCATTCTCTTGAAAACCGTGGCTTTTCAGCAGCAGATGAGTTTCTTTAAAGTGAAAGGGAAGGCAGGATGGCCATAATTCCGCAGTGAAGATTTAAATCATAGATGTAAATCTTCAGTCTAAAGATTAGGGGGGCTGAGGAAATGCCACCCTGAAGCCATCCTTCAGTACGCAGATCACTTCGAACCGGAGGGCACTTGGTGGGACAGTGGGTGCACCAAGACCCCCAGTATCCCAAATCACCTCCTGAGAAATCTTATCAGCGTGGGAAGGGCTGGGAAGGGGCCACCACAGCTGGACAGGGCGTCACCTGTGCACCATGTGTCAGCCCCTCAACCTTCTGCGTCCTGTATCTCCACGACCCCACCCCCACCAACACCCCCTTTTGTCCATAACTGAGGGGGCCAAACTCCAGCTGTCGCCTTTTCTTTCACTGTCCTATTTGGTGGGACTCCTGGACATAAGTAGGTGGTCAAAATAGTTTTTCCTCTGTGATGCTGTCTCTTGTCAATTGAATTCATATCCCAGCCTAAAAGAGTGACAGAGGAGCTAGAGATTTGGCCACAGGGTCACAGGGAGTCATTGGCCCTCTCCTACAAGACAGAGCCACAGAGCTGGCTTCTGGGTGCGATGTGTGGTCAAAGAAAACTGGAGACTTTGAGCTCAGTCACCCTGTGATCTTCAGTCATTGCTCTAATTTTTTCCTCCATAGTGTTTACTGTTAACTCAGAAGAGAGGCACCTGCTTGTTCCACTAACCATTCCCCAAAACTAAACCATTTCGACCACACAGCTTCTCCCCCCTTGCTCCTTCCTGGCTGTTACCAGCGTCACACTGCAGGTCAGCTCACAGCGGATGCCCAGATGATGGTATTCCTAACCCCCCTCTGTGCATCTCCAGTCGCCAGTTCATTCCAACTGTCATGGTCAGATTACCTTTCTAAAGCACAGTAATAATTGTCCTATTTCTCTACTCAAAAGCTTTCACTGCACCCCCATTTTTCTTGATTTCACTGCTACGTGTTTGCGATAGAAATAAATGTGTTTGCTGTGGAGCATTGGCACACATACACTTTGCAACTTGATCCTTTTTGCTTCCTTCTGCACCCCCCTTCCTCCCTTCCTGCCACCCCAGTTCCCCTCCCACCTCTGCATCACCAGTCCCAGGCCAGCCTGGGCTACAGAGCCAGACCAGCACAAAAAAAGTCAGCCTTCAGATCATCCACCTTTCAGTTTGCCCCTTATAGTGTGTGTGTTTGGGTTTTCTCCTAAGAGAAACTGCAGTATTTAACCTTCTGTGTCTGATTGATTTCATTTAGTGTTATGATCTCAAGGTGCATCCATTTTCCTACAAAAAAATTATGTTTATGATAAAATAATACTGCATGGTTTATATGCACCATGTTTTTCTTTCTTAAGTCATCTGTTGGTGCTAATGTGGATTATACACCCATAGACATGGGCATATGCATACTCTGTAGCATGTTCTCTGGAAGAGTCGTAGCTGGGTGAAACGAAATTTTTAGTGTTAGTTTTTTTGTGGGTTCTCCATACTGATATCCATCGTGGCTGTGCCAGGAACAATGCAGAAGGGTTCCTTTCTCCCGCAACCCTGCCAGCATTTGTCGTCTTGGAGTTCTTAACAATAACCACTCTTTCTGGAATAAGATGGAATCTCTGTTGTTTTTATTTGCATTTCTCTAATAGCCACAGGCACTGAAAATGTTTCCATGTACCTATCAGTCTTGTTTACTTCTAAAGCACAGTTACGATTTGGAGAAGTGTCTATTCTTTTCCGTTGTCCTTCTTTTAACTGAAACCCCTACCCAGTTTTTCCTGAGGAAAACTCATTTTTCTAATATACAGACTACTGTTCCCAGTGTCTTCTGTAATCCTCAAAGCTCCTAAATGCTAAGCTCTTTCACTAGGTTTGGGGTGAAAAGAGATTCACCCCAACACTGCCACTTCTCTAGAGAAAGGGCTTCACAGAGAAGAAATCCTTCTCTCAAAGTTTCTTCTCCTCCTCCATCACCTTCTCTCTTCCCTTTGTCCTGTCCTTTTTTTATTTTTCTCCCTTATAGGGTACCTAAGAGTAGTGAAAGCAATCATCAGCAATCATATTCTTTGCAAGTTTACATTTTGAGTTCTTTTTTTCTGTTTTGACTTTTCCATGAAGCGATAAAATCTCAGCTGATTGCATCATATCAGCATTACTGTGTGCGCAGGTGATGCACCCTTACGACACAGGCACACTGATGCACAGCGCGACAGATTCATTGCAAGGGGCTAAGCAAAGCCCCTGATTTGATGGTGCGTAAGTTATGGCAGAGGAGGCAAGTGATAAACACACAAAAATAATTCTGATGATATTTCAGGAGAAATAAATACATTAGTATGGCAGCAAGTAACAAGAAAGAGGTTATTAGGGACTGGTCACAGAGAGAAAAGGCAGGGCCTGGGAGGAGAAAAGTCAGGCAGCACTTCCTAAGAACCGGCCGTGCGGGGATCGGGAGGAGCCAGCCGGTCACTAAGCCAGCCAGCCAGCCTTTCTGGTCAGCTGCACAGGCCGTGTGGGGACCAGGAAGAGAAAAGTGAGATAATGCCTTCGCATGAGCCTGGGGGGGGGGAGGGGGCATGCTGAGCATCACCAACACCTCCACCCCCTGTAAGCCACCAGCTGGTTCGGAGGACAGGCTGAGCTGATAGCAACTGAAGTACAAAAAGCAACTGAAGGTTTATATGGTTGGTTTGACTTTGCCGACCTGAGGCTGGCGGTCTGAGCATCTATAGGCAGGATAACAGTACGCAGTATAGCAACTATGCGGGATTTCCTTCTATCTGGTTTTTGAAATCCCATATTGTTCTCAGTGTTTTGTACTGATTGTTTTGCTTTATTCAGTATTGGGCTTTGTTTTGGTTTGATTTTGCTATATCTGATGAAATATACAACTAGTGTGAAGGTGACGAGATATGCCATGGTGACCACTGTTGTGTTCCTATTATCCTACTTTGAAGTCCGGTACCAATTTCACTGCTTTGTTTTGATTTGATTTATAATGCTTCATTTTGTTGGGTTTTATATATTTAAAATAAAAGAAGAAACTGGTCACAGAAAGTCATAAAAATAGAAACTGGTCACAGAAAGTCATAGGAGGTGACATTTAAACTGAGACCTGAAGGATAAGAAAAAAATCAAAAGTAGAGGTAATACATTCTAGGAAAAGTGACACGGAGGTCGGGGATTAAGCTCAGCGGCATAAGCGCCTGCCTGGCAAGCACGAGGTCATGAGTTGCATCCCCCGTACCAAAAAAAAAAAAGAAAGAAAAAGAAAAAAATGTAACATGAACAACAAAAGATGTGAGCTGAAAATGTGCATATTGTCTTCTAGAATCTTAAAGACAACGTAACTGGAGCACAGTGAACAGCAAGAATTTTGGGAGCTGGCACTGATTTAGTAAGGGCTTTGGTATCAATGATAAGGGCTTGGAACTTGATCCCAAGAATGACTGCATTTAATCAGTGAGTGACCTGAGCATGCTGAAAACTTTGTTGGGCGTGATTTCAGAGGTGGTCGGGGGTGAAGTGAGGCCAGTGAGGAGGCCATGGTCAGGCCCAGGCTGCCGTCCCAGACTATGACTGTGGAAGAGAAGACAGAAGTGAGCGGCGGGTACATGGTAGAGAGAAAGCTCAATGGTAGCATAAAAGGCAGAGGCAAACAAGGTTAAACCCCAGAGGTCTGGTATTTGTAACTGGTTAAGTGGTGATGTCAATTGCTGGACAAAGAAAGACTGGGCAAGGACTAGTGCTGGAGGGGTCACCATCCAGGTGGAAAGATTGGGTGAGAGGAATCCTGTGGCCCAAAGCCCAGCTCTTCTAGACCATAGGAGTCCAGACCTCTCACTCCCTTGAAAGGAGAACCAGGAAGCATCTTGACAATCAACCAAAGTGTGAAAGTGCAGCAGAAGACGCCCTCATCCCAGCCAGTGTACTGCAGCTGTTAGTTGCCAGGGTAACAGTTCCTATCCCAGTTCCAGTTGCTCCTGTCTGGTAGAGATGGCTGGTCAACTGTGATGCATAGCTGGTCACTGTGATGCTCACTGTATAAACCAATCCCCAGTGGACGAGCCACTCCACCTCTGTACTTGCTGCTTGCTTATCCCATGTAAGCCTAGACCACCAGAGATCAGAGCCTGGTATTCTGAGAATGATCCCAATCAGTGCCCGTCAACATAAATAAATCTGACTCTGAATCCCAGGTGCCATTTCGGTATTTCTGCGTGCTATTGCAGACGTACAAACAGAATCTTGTTAGAAGATTCTATCTAGTGCCAAAGGAAAAATTCTCCAGTGCGATATAAACTATGGTATTGTAATAAATATGCGAAGGGCACCCCTCCCTCATTTCCCTAATTAGTAAAATCTCTAACAACCAGAATATGATAAGCCACAGTTTCAAAACACGGATAATGTATCAAAAACCTGGATATGTTTTGGGACCTTATTGCAAAAATCTAAACAGTCTTATTCTTTGATTTTACATAAAGAGACTTCATAGTTATTAGATTTAAGCATGGAGTGACACTGTGACATTGAGAAAGAAATTTCTTAAGAACAATGTTGGCATTTTACAAAGAAATCAATATTTAGTATCCTCTCTGATTATTTTACCTAAAAGGACATTGCACTTATATTTTATATTTCTTTCCATAGAAGGAAATATGTTAGTAGAGAAACATAATATTAGAGTGACTCTTTTAAGAGTATTGCAACATACTGTATTACACAATAAAAAGGATATGATAAAACATTGGGCATTGAATGCCAGGAAAAATTGATTAATTTAGCAAACAAAAACTTAGAAAGTCAATTTAGTCTTTCAATAGTCTTCAGAAGAATACTGAAACAAGACTGATTTCTCTAATAGAATATTTTTAGCTATCCTTGACTACAGCTTCATTGTGTATACAATGTGTATACAATTCAATGTGTAAATAGCTTGGGATTTGGAAACATTGTATCACAAGTTTAGAAAGTTATCAAATTAGTAAAAATCCAAAATTATAGCCTTTTTTAAAAGAAAACTTATTTGTCAATACCAAGCGTAATATAAATGAAACCGTGTAGTAAGTCAAATTGCCAACTGGCTTAACTGCACCTCTAAAAATATGGGAATAGTTTATCAGCCTATCTGCAAAGGTAGATGTTAAAATACTAAAAGATGTTTGAAAACTGCTCTCCCCCTTAAATATGTTTAAATTCCCTGTGACAGTTCTCCTGTTGTTTGTGTGCAGTCTTGGGAATGTCTGTAGGGCAGAAAGACAAATCTCAATCTACACTCAGTTTGAGTGGAATAAACTCGGAGTTCATGGATCCTAATATATGAAGTTTCACTATATGTTAAATTGTCTTAAGCGTGGGTGGTGCCAGGCACCCGTAACTCCGGAACTCAGGAAGTTGAGGCAGGAGGACCTGCAAGTTCAAGCCCAGCCCCTGGGCTACATAGCAGGACCTGGCCTCCCAAAGCAACAACAAAAGGAGACTAACAAAGATAGTATTTATTGCATTACCTTTGCCTTGGACAAATAAAACCTGGGATTCTAGGGTTTTGTGCAGCTAAATGTTAGACTTGAAGACAAATTGGAAAATGGTAACGGAACAGTTTGTGATGAGCCCCTGCCTCCTCTGCTGCCTTTTCCGTGCCACTCCTCCTGGGGTCCTGACAGGCTGTAGCAATAAATCCGCGTCAGCCGAAAAATCAAGCATAAAACCAGTGCCAAATGCCTTGTTCTTTTTAATCCCTCAGTAAAAAACAAACAAGAAGGGAGAGGATACATAAAATCTCAGGGTTGTTTCACCATATCTAGAACATACCATATTTTACATTCCAAATAGTTTTTTTTTTTTATTTCTTTCAACCATAGTTCATCCCATTTGTACTTTATTTCTTCTGGATGGAGAGACCATGATTTTTGTTTTTTCAGTTCCTTCATTGCCTAGGTAAAATTAAATCACGCTATTTCCTTGGTGATGCTAAATATTTACAAAGATTGAGAATTCTTTCTGTTGTTTAGTTTTTAAATCTTCCTCAGCTTTGCCTCCTTTTTTCAGCTTTGCTCTGTTTGTGCTGCTCCCTTGCCCCTCTCTGTCACACGCACGCACACACACACATGCCACACACGCGCGCGCACACACACACCACACCCTTATAGGTGTTTTCTATCATACCCATGCTTCAGAATTTTTAGAAACTGCCTTGGTCACTCAGTCAATTCTTGTATTACTTGTTTGTCCTTTTTTTCCATCTAGCCGAAAAACACATCTGGTTTCTATTCTAATCAAATTCCTCCGAGAATAACTTCATATTATAGAAGGCAAACAACCTTCAAATAATCACACACAATGATGCAACTTCTGGTAATTTAAATTTTTATCCAATAATTTTTAAGAAACTATTCATGTAGTGTAATAGGCTTTTTTTTTTTTAAGGTAAAAGTTTATGGTGGTGAGGTTTGTATGGATAATCACGGAAAGCAAGTTAATACTGGAAAACTATTCTTTTAAAATGAGAGATCTTGGAAGCTAAACACAGAAAATGATTCAGTCTCCTTAGCAATTCATTCCTGAGAGTTCACAAGTTAAGTTACAGATAGAAAATGTGATGAAAAAGGGGAGACAGCAGAGCCTGTGTCCTGAAAAACGGAAAACAAAACTTGAAACTACTGCCTGCTTGGCAAGCACGGGGTCGTGAGTTCAATCCTTGGTATCAAAAAAACAAAACTTGACAGCACTAACACACAGCAAATAGACATCCAGAAAGTGCTACCAACTACTTACAAAGCACAAAACATAACACAATGTAAATACCCTTCACTGGGGGAGCGGCGGGGTTGCAGGAGCCAAACTGGTCCCTGCAGAGCTTCCAGGATTCAAATGATTCACAGCCTCGCAGATCTGAACTTCAGTCACCATTCTTAACACCTGCATGAGGCAGGCAAGTTACCAAGCTTCCCTGAGTCCTCTGCGAAAGGGTAAATAAAGAACCGGCCTCCCTTTGCAGGAGCCAAAAGGCTAGGTACTGTGTGCAAAAAATTGGAGTCCTTAGAGGACCAAAGTGGGAATGCAGTTTTGAAAGAGGAAGCCCTTCAGGTCACTCTAGGGGCAGTGTCCTAGGTGAGCTGGAGCAGGTGCCCGGAGGGTTAGGTTAGGGCTAACCCTAAGGCCTGAAAGCCAGAGCGAGCAAGAGACAGATAGGAGCCCAAATGCAGCTAGCAAATAGCAACAGCCAAGGTGACGCAGTACACAGGAGACAGCTGGCTCCGTCCTTGGCTTCATTCTGCAATGTTTAAACTAGTGAGGGGAGAGGAAGAGGTAGAAGA